>OZ038386.1:55878064-56027914 GCA_964036045.1 Eutreptiella sp. 'Long Island Sound 2002'
GCAGCCCTTGCAGCAGCCCAAGGCCGCGACCCCCGGCGGCCAGAGGAAGGATCCCGAGGAGCGGCCCCTGACGCCGAGGTCAATTCTGAAGAAGAGCAGCAAATATGAAGAACGCCCGACGCGATGGCCGTCCCCCGGCTCAGGCCGCTGGAGGTCCCGCGAGCGCACGTCCCCCCGTCCCCGTCGTGCCGGGTCGGGCTCGCTGCGGCGCGGGGGCTGGCGGGACTGGCCCGCGGTGCCGGGGCGGATGCCGGGGGCTGACACGCCGGAGCGGACGTCGTGGTCGACCCAAGACCGGCACGCCTATGAGAGCGTAGCGAGCCCCGCCAGCCCCACGAGCCCCGAGAGCCCCGAGAGCCCCTCGAGGGGGCCGACGTCACCTCACATGCCGTCGCGGCAGCTGAAGCGCCGGGGCTCGAACTTGGGGTACCGCCGGATGGACAGGGGCGAGCGCAGCCCCCCGGAACCGGACGTCACGAACGGCTTCTTTGAACGCGTGGACGACCCCGTGCGCGCGCGGCGGCGCAGCCGCGGGCACGAGCCGGCGCAGCCCAGCCAACGGCAGATGCAGGACGCGGTGCAGCTGCAGGACGTCGTCATGGAGGATGAGTAGGCCAGGGACTAGGGGCGTTGCGTCCCCCGCGCTGCCGGGGGGTCTCCGGCCCTGCCAACACTTCGCTGAGCTGGTCCCGGCCGCACCGCCCCAGTGCCGCCGCAACATCGTCTTCGTGTGTCGCTCTGACGACTTCCTGAACAGGGCCTCGGGGGTCGGGACGCGTCCCCCGTTGGCACAAGGGCAAAGACACGAGAGGCGCCAGGGCCCCCGCTTGAAGAGGGGGAGGCTGGTCGTGGGCACTCTCTCATCCGCCCCCCCCCCCCTCATCGCCTGTTCCGTCGGGTGACGGTTAGCCCTGCCAAACACGTCGGTATGCGCCCACGGGCCCCCCAACCGGTTTGGTCTCGCAGAAAGGGGCGCCGTCCTATCGCTTAGGCCCCAGTCAGTTGCACATTCGCCACCTTTCGCGGAACGCCGTGACAGTCAATTCCAATACGGCACTTGACAGTCTGTCGGATGGGAAAGGGTTACCCCCTGTTCTCTTCCAGAACCCGCTTGGGGTGAGCGGCAAGCCCTTATCATTCCAGAGGCACGAGGCGGTGCGTTTAGGATCGGACCCGGTCGGCCGGATCTCCTCGACTGGCTCCACGCCCGGAGAGTGGCGGTGCGCGCCCTTGAAACAGAACGAGACCCGTGCCAGATGCAGCGCTTGTGAGCAGAGGGACAACGGTCCCGTCCCCCCCCATTGAACATGTGTTCGGTAAACACTTGCTCTCTGCCCATTGACACCGCCGCATGCACCAGAAGTATGGCAAACCCCCGCCTCCCCCGCAGCACCCGCCGTCCGGGCGCGCCGCTGATGGCCCGGGACGTTCCTCGGGGCCCCTTTGCCCTCCCACGCGGGCGCCGGCGGTGCCTCACACTCAGTCAGTCCCAAAACAGTGAAGTTTGGAGGGTGCCCACCGCCTCAAGGGCCAAAGACCTCCGGATCACCAAGTGCCACCCATCAGTTGCACACGGCATTTCCAGGCATTTGGCCATTGGCGCTGCAGTACTGCCGAGCAAAGCCTGAAGCCTGAACGCCCCCCCCCCCCCGTCCCCTCAAAGCACATCGCTCTCCCTCTCCTCTCCTCCTCCGCCTCCCCCTGAGCCACGGATTTCCAGTGTCCAAAACGAAGCTTTCTCAGGAACTGGGACACGGCCCTTCCGGTCTCGGACGTTCTTCCGCCTCCGACACTTCCCTGGCTGAGCCTTGTCGCAACGTGACGTGCGCTCACTGCCGTGCCCCACAGGGGAGGCAAGTCGTGCCCTGTACCGTGCATTGGATCCTGCCGCCACCCCCCCAACTGCCTCTCCTTCACGCCCCCCGCCCCTGGCTCATGGTACGACACACCGTCTGCTTCGCCTGTGTCAGAGCCGTGGGGGGCGTTTCAGTGGGGGACTGGACTGCCCTCCAAGCCCCACAACCGGACGGCCGGGGAGCGGCCGTTGGTTCGCCTACGCAATGGGGCCGACCACAACAGTGCGACGAGAAAGGGCGCGTAATGTGTCCGCCAGATTGTTTTCTTTTTGTTGTGAATGGGATCCCCCCGCCCCGTTGCTGAAGTGGGTCTGCAGTTCAAGGGAATGCCTGCGCCTGAAAAACAACAACAGTATGCTGCATCGGCTCCATTTGCTGCTTTTCCGACCTCCAGATCCGGGCTCCATTTGCTGTGCTCAGTGCTCCTCAGTCACCGAGATTGTGGGGGGTGACGGGAACTGTGCGTTGGGCGATTATTTGAAGGTGGGGGTTTCGGGACTTACCTTCCTGTAGAGAAGTGGGGGACCGAAGAAGGTGTTGTGGGACCAGGGCCGGCATGCGTATGAAGGGATGTGCGGTGAAGGGGCTGACATATCTGTGTTTGTTTTTGTGGACAGCTACGGGCTCTTATCCCACTTTTTGGACGCATGATGGCACTGAGCAGTGTTTCTGGGGCTTTTTCTATTTTATATTTCACATTTCGACGCGTTTGTTTCAGTGGTTTATGGCAAATCCCCAGAATTGGCTGGGGGCTTGGGTGGCACTTTGCGTTCTTTTGCGCTGGACATCCACAGAGGCTGAGTCTCGCGGGCGGAGATGGAGCCACCGTCCGGTCCGGACGCCTCAACCCACGCCAACGGAGAGCTATGGAGACATTGCGCTGAAGGCGCCGCAGGACATTTCGACGACGATTGCCATGCAATCACGCTCTATCAGCGTGTCTTGGCGGAGGGCTGGCCTGGTCGTTCGCATTGTGTGTTCTGCCTCCCATGACCCGTGCCCAGCACGACCCCATATTAAACCCGGAAGCCTACGCCAAGGCCGTCGGGCACTTGGAGGGTACGCACAAAGTGCAGCTGTGGCTCAAGCCGCGGGGCTTGCTGCAGCCCATCCCGAACAGGATTCCCCATCCTTCACCCAAAACTCCCCACGATGCCCCACGGTTCCCCCAGAAGCCCCCACCGTGCTTCCCCATAACCCCCCATAACCCCCCAAAATTCCCCATAACCCCCCATAACACCCCATAACCCCCCATAACACCCCATAATCCCCCAAAATTCCCCATAACCCCCCATAACCCCCCAAAATTCCCCATAATTCACACAGTCACATGGGACAAATATGTTGTACCCCCCCCCCCTGTCCTAGCTACGCCCTTGTCCAGGCTACAGTAGGCGTAGGGACGTGTTAATTTGGGACCTAATTTTAATTCGGTACCAAATGTAGTGCACCAACATGAGACATGAGTTTGGTGACTAATTCGCCAGTTACATAGAGTCATGGACACATTTGTTGTAGTGTTTGCCCACTTGAATCCACATGGCTCTGATATTGGGTATATTTGTGCACCATCTCCCCCCTTTCTTGCATCAGCTCACCGTACCGGTCGTTGTATGTGTCGCACGCAAGCTACGCCCCTGTTCAAGCTACAGTGGGCGTAGGGACCGTATTAATTTGGGACTTTGGCGTAGCTAGGACAAGGGGAGGGGGGCTACTTAAACTGTCAGCTGGATCCGGTCCGTCTGAGAGAGCACTTACGAGGCACACGTGAGTCGGAGCAAAAAAAACAAAATCCCTCTAATTCCCCATGAATCCCACTATTCCCGCCGTCCCCGGGCTTCTCGAGCCCAAACGCGCTGCACCGACGCGGTGCACTACGGTGCACCCCGGGGGAACGGGTGTCTGCAAGCGGTGCTGTGTTGCTGTCTCAACTCCTGCGCGGGCCCGTCAGTGTGCAGCGATCCGTGACAACGACGGTTGCATGCAGCACTGAATCAACTGACGATCACCGGAGACCCTCACATTCGCACAGGGAGAGACGGTGTAAAATACGACGAAGCCTTCTTCGACAGAAGGTCCGCGCACCACCCACTGTCAGCAGACTGTGCCCTGCATGTCAGTTCCACCCCAACCGCTTCTGTGCGCCCCTTCCTGCCGACCGTGACAACAGGCGAAAGCAGCGTAGGGCAGAAGTGAAGGGCGCCTCAACCTGAGCTGTGACCAGCACAATCGGTGACGGCGCCTAACAGTGCCTTGCCGGACTCGCGACGGACAGCACGGACAATGGGTGTCGCGGATACTTGAGGTACTGTTGGAATGCCAGAGTGATTCTGGAGGGTGACAACCATCGTCGATTTATGGCCAAGCAACGCCTGTGTCCAGGCATCACTAGGCGTTGGTTCTGTCAATTTTTGCACCGTTGATTTTGGCGGTGAGTTTTTCAATTTCATTCTACTGTGTGCCATGTGTGCTTCTTGATACCTTGGTTTTGATCTGCACAATGTTTATATTTTGTGTCCAGACAGCTCTGTTGGCCAAGAGGGCATTTGTAGCGTGTTTTGCCTCTTGGTTTTCAGAATAGTACACCATGTCTAGGATAGTTATACCATAAACGGTCCACTGGTGCAGAAAGTCGCGGTGTTGTCATTGGTCCCTCTTCCAGAGGTGCAGATTATTTGGCAATTGAGGCAATGGAGGATGAGCGGGATGGGAAGACCGTAACGCATGGCTGTGCATTGTTGGAGAAGATCCGTTTCCACATCCGTTCTCCATCAGCCCCTCCCCTTAACCATCACCTGCCCCAACGTCAGAGCTGGCTCCCGCAAAGAGAGCAAAGAAAGACGAGGGGAAGCCGTGCACGCAGGGCGCAAGCAGTGCGAAGTAGGCAAATACTCGAACCCTACTTTTGGCCCCTTTTGACAAGTTTTTGGTTCCATACTGGGTTTTTTTTTTAGCTTCCTATGCATTTGGGATGTGGCACATTTGAATTGTCACCCTATGTTGCCCATTTTCAAAGATTTCCCCACATTTTCCATCCCCCATATTGAACTCTTCCCACTATGGGGACCCCAAAAAGGCAGGGGTGATGTAGCCATATTCTTGGAGTGCACTGTGCGCACGCGTGGCGCCGTAGACATGGGGCGCGCAGGTGCGAAAAGTGCCGTAAACACCACGGAGGTTTCCAATAAGTGTAGGGATTGCGAAAGGGGGGGATAGTAGGCGGTTTGGCACATTTCTAACATAAGCGTTTACAGCGTTGGCGCCGTAAATAGTCAAGACTATTGGAGGGGAAGCAGTCAAGAAGCAGGGATATCCCAACCCCTAGAGACGACACCCCTCCTTGGAGCCCTGTCTGACAGAGAAGGGCAGAGATGGACAAATTGGGAGGAACCCGCATAGTCCTCTTGTTGCATCATGCTGATATGGGGGTGAACTCAAACACTTTCCACACAAGCCCTACGGGACACACCAGTGAACACCACCGATGGGCAGGGGGGGATCATTCTGCAGTGGGTACACATACAGTGGGTACGGCGCCAGCGCCATAAATGTTTACGGCGCTGGCGCCGTAAACATGGCGCCGTAAATGTGTACCCACTACAGAGCGATTCCCCCCTCCCCATCGGTGGTGTTCACTGGTGTGTCCGGCTGCCATTGGTCATGACGGGGATCACACGGTAACTATGGGAAGCACCAGTGGACTATGCAGGTTCCTCCAGATCTCGGCATCTCTGCTGCACACCTGTAGTGAGTAACAATATTTGCACCACATTCTGCCTGTTTTCAAGCTCTTGACAGCCATCATTTTTTACGGTGCTAGCGCCGTAAACATTTTGGCAAAGATGCTTCAATGGAAGGAGAATCTCTACATCGAAAACTACAAAGAGGTGATGTTTTGACAGGCTGTTTGAACTGCAAAGATCAATATTTTCTTGTTTGCAGTTGTCCAAGTAGACAGGAGCCTTGCTTCTGGTTAGATCTTGGTTAAATTAGATCTTGCACCTATCCTTCTCTTTTTCGTTTCTTTTTCTACATTCCTTTGGGGCTACCAATGAACCATGGTACCGTATCTGAACAAGGCCCAGGGTTTGACATATTGGTACAACATGTTGCTGGAACTGTGTTTTTCAGATAAATTTCGGTGTAGAGACAATGGAAAATTTGACTAAGATGCGTCAATGTTTACGGCGCCGGCGCTGTAAATTTTCCGTTGGTTCCCCATTGGTGATTGAGGGATTTAGAGGCCCTCTCACACACATGTTTTCAAAAAGTGTGTATTTTTTACGGCGCCCTAGGTTTGGGGGTTTACGGCTGTATCTGTGCGCGTAGTGCACCACAAGATATTGATTTCACCCCACTATGGGGACCCCGAGAAGGCAGGGGTGATGTAGCCATATTGATTTCTCCCCACTATGGGGACCCCGAGAAGGCAGGGGTGATGTAGCCATATTGATTTCTCCCCACTATGGGGACCCCGAGAAGGCAGGGGTGATGTAGCCATATTGATTTCTCCCCACTATGGGGACCCCGAGAAGGCAGGGGTGATGTAGCCATATTGATTTCTCCCCACTATGGGGACCCCGAGAAGGCAGGGGTGATGTAGCCATATTGATTTCTCCCCACTATGGGGACCCCGAGAAGGCAGGGGTGATGTAGCCATATTGATTTCTCCCCACTATGGGGACCCCGAGAAGGCAGGGGTGATGTAGCCATATTGCTTTCTCTCCACTATGGGGACCCCGAGAAGGCAGGGGTGATGTAGCCATATTGATTTATCCCCACTATGGGGACCCCGAGAAGGCAGGGGTGATGTAGCCATTCCGCCAACAAGTGGGCCCCCGAGACGGTAGGGGTGGTGTAGCCAAGCTGAGTAACAAAGGAAGCCGGAGCATCTACGTTGATCGCTTGTGGGGGCAAGTGCTAAGGAAGCACCTTCAGGGAACCCAAGGACGCTTGAGCTCTGCCTCGGTCGTTAGGTCGTCCCGGGACGGTTAGGTTTCCGGTGATCGGGAACCTAACCGTCCTTTGTCTTCGACTCAACCTTCTAGTGCTATTGAGGAAACCGGGCCAAGCTTTCCCACGGTTGGTGTTACGGTTGTAATTCAGCCCCCTTCTCTGCGTTCATGCCTCTCCCATGTTTGTTGCCAAATGTCAAGCAGGCACCCTGAGCCTGGTACGTGGTGATACAACTTCAGGGTGTTTGCCGCAGAACTACTGTATTTTGTGCTTAGTTCGTAGAATACACATGTCAATCTCCGCGGACCTTGAGGAGTTTGTGGTACGGCCTTCATCCCCACCACATCAATGTCCACGCTCGCCATCAACAAGTGTGTCGCATCGACGCTAGAATCACCACTGCCCTCCCCTTCACCCGATTCGCGGTCCCCATCACCCAAGAGACCACGGACAACACGTTCCCCGCGCTCCGAGTCAAGGGATACCTCATCGCCGCCTCCAAGAGCGAAGCCACGGGCACCAAAGCACTCGAAGCAAGCGGACGCCGATGACAAGGCTCGCACATGTGCTGCCATGTTTCCATGTCCCGCGGCTCTACATGTGAATGGCAATGTTTACGTACTACTTCCCGTGTTAGTGTGGCTCTTTGTTCCCCATTCTCCTTGTGGACTTCCGTGGTGGATGAGACATGGTGGGAGGAGAGACTTTCTCCGTACAACCATAATCCCCACTTCCCGTATTTCGTAACACATTTTACTGACGGCATGCCCATATGCTCGGTGGCTAGAGATTTGTCGGATGTCCTTTTCAATCCCAAGTACGCGGGCCATGTTTATAAGATAACCGTGGCCGTGGACAATCTTGGGAAGATAGTATGGATATGTGACCTCCGCAGGGAGCCTCCGCAGATGTTATGATTTGGGATCAACGTGGTCATTCACAAACACATGGGCAGTTTTTCGATTGTGAAATAGGTGCGCATGACGGCACCTATAAGGGCCGCTTGCACACCGCTGTCCCTTATATTGGTCCGAAAACTTTAAGTGAAGACCAACAAGAGTATAATGATGTGCATGGCTTCTCTTTGCACGGTGGCAATGGAGGATTGTCCGCAATGTTTGGACACACTCTACAACGGAGCTGCATGGCCATGTCCGTATTTTGCTCCACCTTACTCAGTTTCGTATTCGTAGACAGACCACGTATCCCCCCTATGGACCTTGGCCTCATGTGCTTGTCTGTGTGGGCGCAGAAGGAGGCAACCATTGAGGAGGAGAAAAATGATGATGGTGCTTGTTGCCAATTGTGTGGCCACCGTCCCAGTGATATATCTGAGTGTGGCACTTGCCACTTGAACATGTGTGCATCTTGCATGCCCCTCCATAGTTGTACCTTACAAGGCTGAGTGGTTTGTTCAAAGGGACAGTGGAGTACCAAGTTGAAGGCAGTTTCGTTGTTCTCATGTAGGCTTTGCTGCTTCGTTGTGCTACTAGGTAGGTGACAGGTATTCTTGGGGGAGTATCCCGGCCTCTGTGTGCAGTATGCACGCAGTGCGCACGCGGTGCAACAACTTGGCCGAGGTTGTGGATGTTGTGTGGGCAAAAGCAGATAGAGGCGTGTGGGATTTGGGCATGTCTTCAACGGAAAGTTGTCTTTGACCAGAGATTTGGTGGATGATGCTTGCATCCCTTCGCATATTGCTGTCCCAAAACCAGCCCCAAAACCTGCACCCAAACCTCCAGCAAAGGGTGATGCACAGGGCAAGAAGAAGAAGCATGTCCAACAGTGCACAATGCAGTATAGCTTGACCGAGAAGGGCTTCATTTCTGAGCTGTGGATCCGTAACGTTCAATGTTTTCAAACTGTATGTGCCAGTTTCTGGTCCCCAATAGTCGCTGCTCATGAGTGTTTTGTTGCACGTGGCAACCCTTTGCTTCTGTACCACCATCTCCGCTTCAAACCCCCTGAGGGCTGTCTACACGTGTATCACGCAACTTGCGGCGCGTAAGCAACACTAGGCGTTGGTTCCGTCAATTTCTGGTCATTCACTTTTGCTTGGACAAGGGGGGGAGGGGTACAGCAACCTTGTGTTGTTATCGTCGTTCTTTTGACCATAGTATTTGCGGTCAACAACGTCACACGACGTGGGTGTGCCCAGTGTAGAGATAAAGAGGGGCTTCGACATGCGCTGCAAATGCAAAGCCTGATTGTGATTCTGATTCTCATTGTGGCCCCGGTACTGATTTCTGACTCAGGGCTCCTCACTTCCGATGCTTCACCATCCGCCTTCGAATCTACCGTACCACATACCGTACCATTGGTCGGGTGCAAGTAGCCCCCCCCCCCCCCCCCGCCACCACCAGTTTAGGGTTAGAGCCTGACAGCACACTGCGGCATGAGCTTGAGGTTTGGCCGAATGGGTGCCAGCAACATGCGAGACCACAAGAAATGTCCAGGTGCCCCCACCCCACGTATGTATATGCACGCCTGAGGGCGGACAACAAAACGAAACACGGAGCGACACAATGAACCTCAGGAGAGGGAGGAGACAATGACCGATCGTTCAGGTGAATGCTGTACGTTTAGAAGAGCTCACTGTACATAAGACTAATGTTGGGAGCATGGACTCTAACGGGACTGAGCATCTATGGTTCGAGAACGCAATTGCCCTGCTGTACCCGCTCTATGTTGTTGAATGTGTTTGCGGCCCCCACCACCAATTGTATGGTAGCACACGTGTATCATACCTGTGATCATGCGGAACTGCCGGACATTGCTGCATATGCATACCAGGACATGCATGTGTAGAGCGCTTTGAGACCTGCTTGCGCCCCCCCACCACCACTGTCCGAACCCTTGTGGTTGCATGCAGGCAGTGAGTATCTGACAGTGCTGCCGCTATTATCATGACATTCAACAGTCAACAGTCTCTTGGCTCCGTGCCACAAGTGGCATGTACTATACCAACACCAATGCGCTGTACATACCCAAATCACACCCATACTGTTGCAGTGGAAATGATGATTATGCCCCCTTTCCGAACATGGGCTTGTCCGAACATGGGCTTGTCTGAACACGAGCTTGTCCGAACACTGTGTTTCCGCACTTAGGTCTTTTTTGGAACCATCATTTTTGCAATTGCAGTTCCAATCCAATAGAGAATGTGGTTTGTAGCTTTATGCAGGCTGCAGGAAGCGTCAATATGGGTGTCAAAGTGTTGGTGTAGCTGTGATTCCCTGCGCGCCTGTGTTCTGGAGTGTTTGCTGGCCTGTTGCCTTGTATTGTCATGTTTTGAGGGCTCACGTTGGCTTATGTCTGCAACATGTATTCCGTGGTACGTGCCGTGCAGTAACACGGGCTTGTCCAAACACACCCCGTGTTTCCGCATTTTTGCCCCTTGAACCAGAACCTGGCCCCTGTCAGAACAAGGGCCGGGGTACGGCCTTGCCTACGCACGGGGACCCCATGTTACCATCGGTTTCCTGACTGACGCAAGAGGGAGGCGGGGGGGGGGGTACCCTGCTGCAGGCCGACCTGCCACTGATGCCGTTCACAATGGTTCACGCTCACGTGCGGCGGATAAATTGTGCTACACCGTGACAGCCATCTCCAAACCGGCAGTCCAATAGATACAAAACAGTGCATCGGCACATTGCAATTCGTGGTGGAAGACTGCTGGGAGCCCCAGCCCCACAGTGAACAGTGAACGGTGACCAACTATGTGAAAAGGGCGGGGGACAAGGGGCAGCTTTCCGAAATTCTGGGTGTGACTTGATTTTGAAAACCCCTACAGCTGTTTGATGACTGCTCTACCAGTGTATACTGCAGGTCCAGTTCTGTTTTTTCCCTCCGGGACACTCGAATGTGCAGTGACAACACTGAGGCCTGCAGCACTGGCGCAGATGCTGGGTGGACTGCCCGAGAGTCTATCCGCTACTCAGCTCGGGCCTATTGTATAAAAAAAAAGAATAGACTGCACATCCGGAAGGGATGTGCGGTGTGGAGGGATTTTTCTACGAGCAGAACGTGATTGAGTGTGGAGGCGTTCTGATATATGCAAGAGCCTGAATGATAGCTGGTTGGGGGTTGCTGGGAAAGGCCTTAGCAATATCCAGCAAGCATATGTGTTGATTTTCTTTGTGAGCAAGTAATGAAGTCCAAAGATTCAGTGCCTGTGCCGGGATGGTGTGGTTTTTGCGGCTGCCTGCCTGATGTGGGGGCATGGCCGTCTAGAGGGGTTTTTCCATGGGTTGCAGGAGTGATGGTAGACATGCAGCAAGAGACAGAGATTGGGTTGTGATTCAACGCAGAGGATGGGGAGCCTTTCTTACACAGGAAGGTAATTGTTGCATATGGATGTGACCCCAACACTACGCGCTCAACTTTACAATATTTAGATGATTCATCTCCCACCCAGACTGTCACGCCCCCCCCCCCCAACCCCAACCCCAACCCATCCTGCTCCTCCAACATGTGATGCCCCTACACCGCTTCTTTTCACAGCTTATTAACCCCCCCTTGCAATCTCCCCGACCGTCTGACAGACCGGTCTGTGTTCCCCATCTGTCGCACACACGTTCTGGCATTGCTTTCCCATTACTTCAAATCAGTCACCTGTGTGTATTGTGTATTCTGTGATATTCTCTCTCCAAAGGCGGTGTACAGGGTGTCGTGTCCCTGTTTTAGACATAAGATGTTTTCTCCCCGTGACCGTGTATGGTACCACTCACGCACACTTGGTGCACATGTGTTGGCCTCTGTCGTGGCGCCTTCACCAAATGGGCCGCAGTTTTGCCATACGGTACATACGCCCTGGCAGGGTCACTCAAGTGGATCGTGACAGTGCTCAACTCTCAGGGCTCATGGCTGTGGTGGTTGCAGCACCAAAGTCGCGTCACCTGTGTTCTGTTTGCTTGCGTCAGTGGAGGGTACCACAGTTTGCCTTGAAATACCCTTGCAACCGCGACCGTCACTTGGATACCGCCCCCCCACCCCCTACGGGGGGAGATTGCAAGGACGGGGGGGGGGGGTAATATACGGCAAACAGCAATATGGCAACACGGCAACACGGCAAACCAGGGTATGACGTGTGACTTGGGTTTCGTGCTACCCTGCTCCTCAGACACTGTCTCAGTTGTGAGCATCTGCATTTTACCATATGCCTAAGCATTTTACTGCGCCAGAAATTCCTGATATGGCTCCAGGTCCTGCTCCCTCCTTGGTCCCCCCCTGTGCGTCGCCGACCACTCCCCCTAAACTAGAATAGGGACAGCAGTGTTCTCTGCCCCTATGTGAATAGCGACCAGCTGTGCCTGAATGTCGTCCCCCTCTCCCTCCCTGTCGCTGATAGTGCATGAAATGCAACCCGCTGATTCGTCTCACCCTTCAATCTTCACACCGCTGTCTTTTTCAGCCTACAGTCATTGTGCCTCATGCACACTGGGAAGCCTACAGGCGTGGCAGCCTCCCACTGCATTGCCTGGTTTCAGACTCAGCTTATCCTCACTATGTGTCCGATCCGCTACCACAGCCAATGTGGGATCATCGTAGCACTGGACAGCTCTGAACCTTGATTCCGAGGGGTCATCTCGAGTACTGTGAAGTGAGCGGGCTGCGCCAGCTCATCTTGGTCAGCACTAAAAAAAAAATTCCTGATATGGCTCCAGCACACACGTCTCACGGCCCGGCTACCCCCCCCCTTGCGTTTTTGCCAAGACCTTTTTCGTCGACATGTGTATTCCGCTACCGATAGTCAATCTGCTCATGAATCTCTTTGCTGCTCCAATTTGTTTACTGGTAAGAGGAGGAGTAATGCCCCAGCACAGTTTCTCCCCAGCCTCGGGTGTGCGGCCTTTCTCCTTCTATATTCGCTGTGCTGATTTCACCACTGGCTCAGAAGCTGACCTCTGTCTCTGACACGGTACAAATTCTGCTCTATGCGGATGATCTGCTCATCATCGTGACCGGGGAACCAGCGCAAGCTGTCTTTGTTTTCCTAATAGTCTGGGGCTCACTCAAAGCCTTTTCTAAATACTCAGGACTGATGGTTAACCACAAAAAGTCAGCCATCCTCCTGAAGGGACACTGGACAGAGAGTTTGAAAGTCCAGCTACTCTCGACCGGTCTGCAGTTCCAAGACAGCTACAAATACCTGGGGATTGAGTTTGGCCATGTCACGCCAGAAGTGGCATACTCCCATGCACTGCAAAAGGCCATGGGTCGGGCCTTTGCAATGCAGTCATGGGACTTGTCGCTAGCTGAAAGGGTCCTCTTGCTGAAACTCTGGATTCTCCCCCTCCTGATTTATCCAGCGAGAGTGGTCTTCCCCTCGGACCCTGTGGTGAGCGCACTGCGCACGGTCTACCAGGTTGCATTAAAGCTCAACTCCTGGTCCATCACGCTGGACATTCTCTCCCACCCTCTCCACAAGGGAGGATACAATCTGGCCGCACCGGAAACCTTCCTGTATTGGCAGCATGCATCAGCACTTGTGGCTTACGTTAAAGACCCACTGAGCGTTCCCAGTATTTTACACACGTCATTCCAGCCATTTGCTGCCGACCTGGGTATTATCCTAAGCCCGGCATCACTGCCTTTCTTTCAGCTAGGACCAAATGTTGTTAAACAGACTATGCCTTTCCTGGGGTGGTGTGCACGCGCTTTCTCACTGGTTAAAAAAGATGTGCACTTTGAACACCCCGCCCAGTTACCCGGCGATGCCCCAGCGTGGCACTCGACCTTTTTCTTGAATGAACACTGCCACACCTACTTCTCGCCCCGCCTCATCCGCCAAGGAGTTTTAACAATTGGACAATTGCTTGAACAACCCACTTATTTTTCCATGCTTGCTCCCACCTGGGAACCTGTCTATCGGCACCGCCTCCAGGTGGATCAACCACTGCTCCCTGCCTCTCTCCTGCCCACTTTTGCACTGCCCCCCCAACCCCCTCCGGACCTTACCTTTTGGTATGCATGGACACGAGCACCAGTGGCGGAGCTTTTTTCACAACCATACTCTCTGAAACCACGCCAGCCAGACTCAGTTTGGGAAGCCTTCCACCGCTGCAACCTTCCACCGCGGCACAAGGACTTCATTCATAAGGCATTATGGTCCAGGCTCCCTGTAGGCCAACGACAGCAGAGCTGGAAACCGCTAGAGGTGTGGTGCCCTGTTGACCAGGAACTAGAAACCGTCGCACATACACTGTATCATTGCCAATTTGTTCAAAAATCTTTTGCATTCATTAATCAGGTCTTCAGGCCAGAGGGCTTCCAACCTTTTAACGTTTCCCAACTTTCGCAAGAGGACCCTGCGGCCTCCCTGAGCACCCCAGCAGGCTTTGTGGGCTGGTCCGCCGTTATCACCAACTGGTCGCTACGATGCACCAAAAAACACCAGCCATTTTTCAGGGTCACGTGGGACAAATTCTGTGACCACTGGTATCACGTCCTAAACCTCTGGTCCTCGTGCCCACGCTACCTACCCATCCCGGATACGATCCACACCTGGTTCCTCACTAAGCTGCGACGATCGTCCCGCTCGTGCACCACCGCACTGCCCACGGCAGAGCAACCGGACCCGGTCCCCTCATTTCCCAATAACCCCCCAACCCCTCCACCCACCAGAGCAAAGGCGCGCGCCACAGCACGACAAATGCGCAAACTTGAAAAAGCAGAGGAGCTGCAGGAAGTCCTGCAGGACCTACAGGACCGAGGCATCCCGCGAGTCTATACTGACGGTTCCTCCGCTGTTGAGGGGCCGGCAGGCAGGCTAGCAGGGTATGGCATTTTCTGTGGGCATCACACCAGCATCGCTGCATATGTCCCGGATGAGTACCGGCAAACCAACAATTCCGCCGAGCTCCTGACGGTCATTAGAGCACTTAAAATTTTTCACACAGGTGACATTGCACTATGCACGGATTCACAATACGTCATTTTGGGAGCATCCGGGGCCGCCCGCCGCTGGCGACTGCGGGGGTGGGTCGGCTCGTCGGGACCAGTTTCCATTGTCCCCTTGTGGGAACAACTGCTAATGGAACTTGACAACAATTCACGCACCGTACACTGGATCAAGGTCCCCTCGCATGTGACCATCGAGGGCAACAATGAGGCAGACCGCCTGGCCGATCAAGGCAGGCAGCTCCACCCCCGCTACCCACACCCCAGCACGCCACAGCTACAACTCTGCCACACGGGCACCCCGGCGGCGCCCAAACGAGTCAAACTCTCCTCGCTGGAAGCAACTTCGCCTGTTGTTAAACGACTGGATTTTCCCCTGCACGAGTCACCTCTTCGGGCAACCTCTGCGGAAGGGCATCACCTACTCACAGCTCTTAACCTCACACTTCTGTCTGACGGGGGTGTGAGCACCCCTTCCAACAGTGACAGCGATACGGACACGTGGAACACCTCCGGGGAAGCGTCCAGCCAGCCGAGCGTGCAGTCGTGCTCCACGGAGGCCAGCCGCTAAGCCCGGCTAGATCCACCGGGTGCCCCCCCTCCAAAACGCCGGGAGACCCCCACAGCGACCGCAAGGGCAACGCGTGGACGTCACCCAACCCTCGAGGTAGACAAGCGATCCCCCGCCCTACCCCCCCGACCCCTCTCCCTTTTTTTTCTGATTAGCCTACCTCTGCATTGCTGCGGCCACAATGGAACCCAGCGATTCTTCCCGCAAGAGGAAGCGGGTACGCAGGTCGTCTGATCCTGAACGGACAGAACAAAAGCGGAGAAGGCAGGACCACAATCTGATCCACGATGTGACCGTCACGGAGCATCTAGCAGCAGCATCCAACAGTTACCGAACATGGACGCTTGTTCCATCTATACGAGATCAAAAGCAATTCAGTCTCCTTGCCGCATTGGCTCACAGACTCGAACGGCACGTCCCGCACCCTGTGAGTCGCCAGCCAGAGTCGAAAAGACACGCCGGAGTACACTCCATGGAACGAACGGTTGTCATCACGGACGTGGACACCAATAGGTCGCTGAAAACCGGCATCACAACACAACGCATTACTGGTGTTCCCAAGGGTACAATGCGGCTGTGGTGCATGGGGCTGCCCCGTCTGGTCTCACCTTACCAGCACGTGATGCAGGCCTTTGTGGACGAGGACCTTAACACATGACGCCACACCTTTCCTACAGTACAGATTGCACACGGCCCACACGTCACACTTGTTTTTATACTTTATCTTCTATATGTACCCCCCCCCCTGCAGAATCTGTATGTTACCCCCTGCACTTCTTGAAACTAAACAGCAACTGACGGGGAAAGGCCGAGTGAGTGCCATGCTTTGCAGCCCAGTCATTTCGCAGGTAAACAAGTGAATGCAGTCCACACCTTAAGGACAACTGCTTTATTTTATTGATCCTGGTTGTTCACTTGAGTCGGCAGACAGGACAAGCACACAAGTGACCCACAGAGCTAACCGCAAGCAACGCCTCACTGTACGTTACATAGTGGGGCACCCCAACCAAGAAGGGGACACGTGCATTGATTGAGCTACGCAATACTGCTGGACTAATGGCTGGAATTGTCTATGGCGGGGACATTCAGTCTATCGGAACCGACCATTGATCCCCTTGCCTTGCCCCCCCCTCCCCCTTGTCTAAGCTACGGGCGATCTGTGGACAATCTGTGGCGGCGCCTTCGGCGCCGTATTCATGACAATGCACTGTGAGAGTGCCCGGAGTGATTCCGGAGGGTGACGACCAACGTCGCTCTATGGCTAAGCTACGGCCTTGTCTAAGCTACAGCAGGCTGGGGACTGTATTAATTCCGTACCTAATTCAATTCGGTACGAAATGTAGTAAGACATAAGACATGGTTTTGGTGACAAATCTGCCAATTACATGGAGTCATGGGCACATTTGTTGTGATTGTTTGCCCACCTGAACCCACAGAGCGCTGATTTTGGAGATATTTATACATTATCTTCCCCTGTCTTGGTGATGGCGCATGTGCCGGTAGTCGTATGTGTCGCACACAAGCTACGGCCTTGTTAAGCTACAGTAGGCGTAGGGCAAGGGGGGTATAGTAACCGGGGGTGCGAGGGGACCGTCACTTTCCGTTTTGCAAATTTACTCAGTAGGTTGGATATTGAGCTTCTCCTGTGCATCTGCTGGCTGGACATTAAAAAGTGCTGGGGTACACTTTTTTCAGACTCCCAAAGCCAGCGGCCTTGGAAAGTGCGACGTCACCGCATCGGGCTCCTGTTCCGTCTCCCACGTTGGTATGTTTTGGCACCGCTTGGCAGCTTCCTGGTGTTTGGTTCTGTGCATTCGATAGCCATGCGTCAAGAGCAGGCAGAAGAGACACAGCTGCCACACCCACGGCCATGTGCCTTGCCAAGTGGTCCAGGCCGTGGGGTCTCCGGCATTGTGGATCTCCCTCCCAAGGGATTGAGTACTCCGGAGCCTCTGCAAGCGGCATCTGCTCGTCTGTCCACTCGACCCACGTATCTCATCCACGACGAGTGGGAGCCGTCGCACAGCCATCGAGCTGGCCCCTGCCCACTTGGCCCCGCGGGCCGCAGGGATGCCCTAATTTTCAACGGCACAGTCTTGTGCCTGCCAACCTTCTGGACACCTCGGAGCGCGGTGCCACCTGCCTTCTCTTCTCTCTCACTTTTCCTGAAACCAGCCAGAAATGTCCTTCACTTGGACACAAGTGTCGCGGCTCTTACAGGCCTACAGTGCCGGCTGCACATGCCTCTGTTGGGAACTCGAGGTTGTTACATCAAACCGTTGGTATAGACCAGCCTGTACGCCCATTGTGGACCGTGGCTTTGCCATGAATCTGCTTCCTACAAGTGGGGGCGAAGTCAGGACTGGCGGATGATGTAAAACAAAAAAAGAAACCAACCAGAGAGGCAATCTCTTGGCCTGTGACAATGCCTTTCTCCCTACCCCATGCTGGTTCTGTATTTGTTTGGGTCACGTCAAAAAATCCATGGCACTCCGGCCCTTGTCCACAACGAAGGCGTCTTGTGCATCAGTTGCACAGTGACAAGTTCCTACGGCATCAAGTGGGTTGCATTATGCATCATCCTCACGTAATCTAAAGTGTACTGCAACAGCACGTTCGGAAAGTGCATCTGGCATCAGGCAATTATGTTGGCAGTGGTGTCATGCTGGGCGTCATGTTGTCCCTAGATGCAACGAACAGTGTGAATCAGTAGTTTCTATTGCATGTTGCTTGTAGGGGCAGGGCAGGGATGTGGGGGTAGCGTTATCCGTTATTTTATTTTTCTTAGATGCGGGGTTGTAGGGGTTGTATTTTTTCTTAGATAGCAAAGTCTGTTCCTGAAAGGTTGTTTTATTTTGTTTTAGATTTGCAGCGGATTATTTTTTAGGGAGCCATCTAAAATTGTAGTCTTTTTCGACATTTTCTTTTAGATGTTTTGTATTAAATTTTAGATGTTTTGTATTTTTTTTTGGAGGTTCTATTATTTTTTAGCGCATCTAAAAAAATATTTTCTCCCAATTATTCCCCGAATAATTCCTACAATTCCCCCAATTTGCAATTCAGCAATTAGATGTGGATCATATTGACACGTACTCACTTGGTGCTGATTTTTCCTCTGCAGCCCCAATGGGTCGGCAACAACCATCGGGTGATACGGATATATAATGGGCTGGCCTTTACGCTGAAAGACTGTGAGCCAATGCGGCCGGAAATGTATGGAGGATGAGATGCAGTTCCAGATGGAGTTATCCAGCGAGTTCAGCATGTCTTCAAGGAGAGAATTATAGGCGATAAGATAGGGAAAGGTCAGTTTGAGTGTTGCTGAGCTTGATGAGTTCCGAGTGTGTTAGGGGCAGGGGGGCGAGTGTAGTGAAACAGGATGTGATGGTGTTAAGGAGATGAGTATGCATTAGTCCGTTTTGTGTGCAGTTGAAGAAGTAGGTGCCAAGGTATTTGTAGTGTGTGCGGGGTTGCCAGTAGTGTCATCTGTAGAGAAGTGCAAGCGTTTGTTTATGCGTAGTGTGACGTGGGTTGTGTCATTTAGTGCGTGTAGTCCAGATTCGTCTTTGTTTAAGAGAACTGCGTGCACAGGGCACAACGTCACTGCAAGTCTAGGCGCGGTGTAACGAAGTCTTCCAGGACTCGTTAGTTTTTCTGTCATACTGCTTGGCGTGAGTGAGGAATTGTCAAACAAAGAAGGGATATACTGAAATTCAGGGTGCGCGATTACTGGATCAGGATTGCGTGGACGCCAAATTGAAAGAACTTCATAGCTGGAAACAATGTAGAGTGTATGAGCTTGTTCCAAATGTTGGGCAACAGTGTGTCCATGTGCACAGAGAAGCAGCAGGACGATGGTACCACTGCAGCTAAAGCACTGTTGGTTGCACGAAGATTTGAAGAAGATGATACTTCACTGGAGACGGCGAGTCTCACAGTTAGCCGAAGCGTTTGGAGCCTCGTTTTGGCGGTCACGGCGCTGTATCGTTGGGTGCCTGTACGTATGGATATTTCATCGGCGTTTTTACAACGGCATACCATTGAGCGTGGAGTCTTTTTGGTGCCACCGAAGGAGCGCAAAATTGATGCAGCTGCAGAAGAGCATTCATGGATTGGACGATGCACGTTTGCAATAGTATAAGTCACTGGATGCAAAAAAGTGTGAGCTGGGCGCTGAGGTATATGATCGCGAATGCTGTCGGTGGGCGTGGTTTCAGAGAAACGGATAACAGAAGACCTTGGCTGCTGTGGATTGTGCACATGTGGACGACATCTTCTTTTCCGGTGTTCCGAGCTTTTTGGAGTCTTTGCGCTAAAGGACTCCGCGTGCTCTACCTGTTGGAAAAGAAAAAGAGGGAGATTTCGTGCACCCCGGTATCTCAATGAACACGATTCGTGATGAGAACAATGCAGTCAAAGTCATCACCGTAGACAAAATGCACTACATTGACTCTATTCCTGAAAATGTGCTAAGGTAAAGGGACCAGTTAGACACCCACTGTCGCGGCGCAGGATCGCCAGGCAAATAAAGTTATCAGGAAATGACGATTTATAATCAAACAAACATTCTTTCGAACATTATAAAAATAATCGAGATCCATCTGGCGATCCCGTAAATTGCCAGATAATACCGCGCGAAATCGCGTAAATTAGCGCCGCAAAGTTACGTAAGCCCTAATGTCACCACGTAAAAGCAAAATGAATACTGCGCGAAATATACGATTCCGAGATTGATTTCCCCTTGTTTTTTTTCATTTTAGATAATGCGGTTGGGATCCCGTATCGGTAGAGCTGCAGCTCGCCGGAAAATCAGGAACGCCTGTGAAACGCTGCCAAAGGGGCATTCTAAGGCTGGTATGAGAGGTAAACGGAAGTCAAACAGCTTCAACAGAACGGAACACGAGCCATACGCATCCTATCCTGTGCCCCAGCACACCACACACCTCGAAGAGGCCGTCGCTTGGGTTGCCGCTGGGCGGGGATCATTGCGGCAAGCCATGAGGCTGTTCACCGTGGACAAGAAGACCATCAGAAAGAACCTGCTCCGCTTCATGAACAGTGGGCCTGTGGTGATGAGACGGCCTGGGCCGCCACCCAGAGTGCAAGACCTTCATATGAGGAAGTGGTTGGAGCAGCAGCTGCTGAGTTCCTTGACCCCATACAAGCGTGACATTGTGGAGGAGGCACAGAGACATGCAGAGGAGCACGGGTTCAAGCTGGGGTCAGGCAACAAGTGGTGGCGCCTATTCAAAGCACGCAACACGGACGTGGTCAGCCGTACCCCAAGTCTGGTGGAGAGTCAGCGTGCTGACAGTTGCTTGGACGAAGATCAGTGGCGAGACTTCTTTGCTGAAGACTCCAAGGCCCTTGCAGAGGTAGACTACGACGGCCGGTACATCGCGAACATGGATGAGACCTCCTTCCATCAGAACTTCATCACCGGGCAAGCGGCACGCAAGGTGTACAGCATCAGGGGTCGAAGATCAGTGCCGCGGCGGCAGGGGTATCAGCGGAAGGCTGTGACTGTCATTGCAGCAGTGGTTGCCAGTGGTGAGGCTCTACCGCCCACTCTGTTGTTTGACACCAAGACTGTGAAGGGAACCCATCTAAGGTACTACGACCGAGAGGTTATCCTGAAAGGCACGGGAACTGGGTGGTCTAGTAGTGAGATCTTTGTTGAGTGGGTGGAGCAAGTCCTGGTTCCCAGATTGAGTCCGCTCAGTAATCCCTACAACAAGATCGTGCTGTTCTTGGACGGTTCAAGGACGCATCTTGGAGTGAGAGGTCTGACTGTGTGCAAGAAGGCCGGTGTGTCCGTTGTCCTCTTTCCAAGTCACGCTACAGACATAATCCAGCCTCTTGACCGTGCACTGTTTCGTGGAGTCAAGTGCCGGTACCGGCAGCCGCAGGACTAGTTCATCAAGAGCAACCTTGGGAGGATCCTGGGTGTGGCCAGATTCGTTTCCTTCGTTGAGCAGGCGTGGTATCAAACGTGCACCGGTGAGAAGGTCCGTACAGCGTTCCGCGTTACAGGCCTTGTACCGCACAGCGTGGAGACCTTCTTCCGCCACGCCCCTGAGGAACGTCTGCGCCCTAAGCAGGAGGAGGCAGATGCCAAGTGCTTGGAGCTGCTTGCGCAGTTGGCATCCCTTGTTGTACCGGCAAGTGACATCTGTCCCGCATCTCAAGAGTCCTCCGCATCCCAAGACTCCCCATTTACCACCAGAGAAAAGGGATCCCAAGCAACCGCACGGACCATCACCATGGAAACAAAGGATGATGCATCGACGCTGCGCCTTGGTGGATGGGTCACGAAGACCAGCTTCCTTGCAGCCACGCAGGCTGCGCAGCAAGAACGTGATCAGCAAGAGGAAGCCAAAGCGCGACGCAAAACTTTCAAGCAAGCAAGAAACAGAGGCATGCACGCTGAGGCGCGGCAAGCGGAACCCGTTGCTAAACGGGCACGCACATCTGCCGGAGCATCTGCTGCACCGCACACCAATAGCGGGCTGAGACGCCCCCACACGAACGCCTTCGCTGGAGGGTCACGACATGAAAAGCATGCCCGTCAATGTGATGAACGGTCTGAGCGTGCTGCCAAGCGTCAAGTGACGGATAGCGACACGTCCAGCGAAGACGAAGCTAATGCCTCCGCATTCGCGTGCTACGTGACGCATGACAGTGGTTCGTCCATGGACATCAAAACAGAATAAAACTGTGATTCTAATGACATCTCCTTCCCTCATGCCACTGTGCCATACATGGCATGGCTAGTTGATTGTGTACAAGACTTGTAGAGTACATGACTTATAGAGTATATATGTCATGGGAAACACTGGCAGACTTAGAATGATTGGGCTTTTGGGCACGGTCATCAGAAGTGCAAAGCCATACACTTTCAGCCAGGTACACGCTTATGTCCATAAGCTGTCTCAGTGCTTCAAGTACCTTTGGAACAGGTGTATGGGAGCATTCAAAAACTGTCACCGTGTTGCTCTGTGCAAGTGAGTAAGAAAAAGTGCTTTTCCATTGCTTTGAGGCATACTCTAGTTGTATTAGAGATGCACTGGGCATCCATGCATTTTTATCTTAGTATTGGTCCAACCAAAAGTGGTGATAACACATTTTGACCTATGGAACCAAACACCCAATCAGGATATGGAGTGGACCCCTTAATCCCCTTTCAATGTGAAGCTATTCATCTTTTCCTGAGTTGACTGAGCACTGACATACCTAAGGTAGAGCCTATGAATTTATCTATGTTTTTCCATGAATACTTATCTGCCCTAGTGGTATACACCCTAGGGGGCTAGGCACCTCTTTTTGAGAGGTCCTGGGTTCAATTCCTGGTCAGCCTAGCTAAGTAGGAAGATCCCATGTGACATGGCAGTGACCTCATCGCCACATGCCCTGCCACCTCAGCACATATGGGACCCAAAACAAAGAGTGCACATCTCCTGAGATGGCACTATGGAGAGAGAGTGACCATGGGGCAGTTTTCTAACTCTTTTCCCAAAACATTTCAGCTATCTTTGTGAATATGCATTCATTTGTGACCTGAGTTGCAGTTTCTGTGAATATCCAATCATCTTTCACTGTTTACACTGCAGCCCTTCATGCTTTGATCCTGAATTACCTTCTCCTTGCACACTTCTGGCTTGGGCTATCCTGGATTGACTTGTACTTACTGTATTTCAATAAACAAAAGCTTTTCATCTCCCAAAACAAGCAGCAGGACACCCTACAGCAACAGCAAGCAGCAGGAGAAGCAAAAACACAGTGCTGAAAACACTATAAACTTTTCTGGTAGCAGAGGCAGCCTGTCTCTGCGCACCGGCAGCAACCCCGTGCCGTACACCCAGTGCGCCGAGTACGGGCAAACATAAGCAGAAGGGTGAAAGAAGATGGATCCAGGAAAGGAGGACGCTGACGTGAAGACAGCGCCAGCGCCTGAGGCACCGGCAAGGCCGGCACCTGGCGCTGTACCTTCGGCGGAGCCCTTACATGGGCCAGTGGATGCGGCTGAGGACTCCCTGGATGGACTCCAGACGGCCTTCGGGGCCCTGTCCGTCGAAGAGGTGGTCGTGGTCACTCAGCCTGAGAAGAGGAAGAGAAGTGAGAGCGAGAAGGATGCTGGAGAACAAGCAGACGAAGGAGAGGAACAAGGGCAAGACCTGAAGCATGACCCTACCTTCGAAGGCGCACCAAGCGCTTCTGGCCTCCACGCATCACCCTCTCCTATAACCACCACACTCCGAGCCGCTGCAACATCCACTTCCACAACCAACCCGCCTATGGCAGAGGGCACAGGCTTTACTGGCATGCCTCACTACCCCGCCTATGGTATGGGCCCACCTACCACTGCGCTCCATGAGGCAACTACTGCCAGTGAGCCGGTGGCTTCCAGCTCTGCGCCGCGATGGTATGCGGCTGACTATCCCCATCCACTACACGCTACTGG
The DNA here is from genome assembly GCA_964036045.1 of Eutreptiella sp. 'Long Island Sound 2002'. NCBI lineage: Eukaryota > Euglenozoa > Euglenophyceae > Eutreptiales > Eutreptiaceae > Eutreptiella > Eutreptiella sp. 'Long Island Sound 2002'. Next base: position 55,901,811 of record OZ038386.1, read on the forward strand.
AACCTATATGGATGTTCCTGGGTATGCTCCTGGGCATGCACCTGGGTATGCACCCTTGAGTGGGTTGAGGAGAGGACCAGAGTCTCTTGGAGGCAGGAGTAGAGGATCGGGAAGATCCTCCAACAGGTCCCTGACGCGGTCGGAGATCAACGAGGTGCTCCGAGGAGCCACTTCAAAAATCGTGGGCGACCTCACGCAGGAGATCAGGGAGAAACTGGAGCCCCTGATGATCCCGCCCCATGCGTCACCTACTACGGTGGGAATGTCACCCCACCGAGTGCAGGCTAACCACCTGGCGGCAGGGTTGACAAATACCCTGGGGAGCCTGAGGAGCAGACCGATGTCGACGCCTGCAGCTATTCCGAGAAGTCCCTTCGTGCCAAGAACGGCCCAGCCGCCCTACAGCCACGTGACGAACTCGACGATGGCCGAGCTGGACCAGCTGGGGCTGACAGCCTTAAGGGCTATGGTGGACGTAGAGCCTTATGGCTCTACTGATCTTGGCGGAGGCCCCTCCGATGATGAGCCGCCGTCGATGGATTCTTCTTCGCCCTCAGATGACGATGACCCTGAGGACCCCGGGGACCCAAAGGGTAAGAAGACGAAGAAGAAGAAGAAGAAGACCCGACGCCCTGAAGGACGCCGGACTCAGGAGGCGAAGGCTATTGCCACCTCCAAGATTGTGGTGAACCTGCCTGAGTTCACAGGCAAGGACCTCAGCGAGTTCGCTGAGAATTTTGGCCGGTTCCTACGATTGACCGGCCAAACCCACGCCAGTGGGCGAGTGAAGTGCGATCTGCTCCTGCAGTGCTGCAAGACCAAGTACCTGGAGAAGCAGGTCAGGCAGATTGTGACTAACTCCGCCACCTTTGCCGATGTGTTGGTTGCCCTGGAGAGGCAGTATCCGACCTACGAAACCGACCTCTCCATCAGGGTCGAGATCCAGAACCTGCCCCTGCTGCCCAACAACCCCAAACCTGGCAGGGTATCCGAGCTGTTGGCTGATCTGGATCACTGGGCTGGACGACTGACGCCCGGTTCCTACAGCAGCGACGACCTGCTGTTCTGGTTGGTGGCCAAGCTCCCTCGAGAGCTATGGGACGAGTGCCGTTTGACGGCGGAGCGCAAGTCCAGATCCCTCCACTACGAGGATCTGTGCGTGCTACTCCTGGAGCTGGCGCTGGAGAAGGAGAGCGACCAGCACTTGAACAACTACCGTCCTGGTGGTGGAGGTTCTGGAGGCAAAGGGTACCAAGGGTCCCGACCTGGGCAGGGGACTACCCCCAAACACGCCCATGCCCGTACTATGGAGAACGTGAAGGAGCTATTCTGGTGTGACGCCAGAGACGAGCAGGGCCACCTGCAGCACGCCTCTGACTGCGAGCAGCGAGACCGCTTTGTAGTCCAGGGGAAGCAGCAGGAAAAGAACACCGGCGCCAAAGCGAAGCTGCCGGATCATTACCGCTGCACCATCACGTGTGCATTCTGCGGTAAGCGGAAGCACTACGAGGATGAGTGCTACCATAAGCAACGCCTATTGGCGAAGCTTAAGGGGGAAGATCCTGGCAAAGGCTCAGGCAAAGGTGGAGGCAAGGCCAAAGGCAACGACTCCGGCAAGGGCAAGTCTAAAGGACGTGGCCAAGGTGGACAAGACAAGGGTCAAGGTGGACGAGGAGGAGGCGCTAACCGCCAGCCCGACAACAAGAACAAGGACAACAACGGAGGCAACCCCAACCCTAATCCAGGGGGGAACTCCGAGCCCTCTGGAGGGCAGTCTGGACCTACCACACGCTCACAAACGCAGGCCCAGCAAGAACAAGGAGCCAAGCGTGAGCATGAAGGTGGTGAGGACGGCAACGCTAAGAAGAGGAGCCGTTTCATGAGGATGGCCCGCAAATTGCGGAACAAGGGGTTCGAGGTGAGCTGTCCCGCGGAGTTCTGACGGGGACGCTCTGGTGGCACCCAAGACCTGGTGTTTTGGGTACGTATCCGACTAGGGGGACGCGAATACCTGGGGGTATTGGACACTGGCGCCACCATATCTATAGTGGCCAAGAAAATTTTACCTTGTGGGAGCCTGAAGAACACCATTACCACCGCCGCTATACGCATGGGGGATGGACATGTGGTGCACAGCTGCGGGGACTGTGAAGTGGAGGTACCTATGGGCTCACGGACTATCGCCCATCGGTTCTATGTGATGGACACTGATGCCTTCGACTTTGTACTGGGTACTGACTTCTTCGTACAGCACTCCCAGATACAATCCCTGACGCTGCAAGCGCCCTACCTCCTCTACGTGGACCACGGCAGTGGCAGAGAGTCTGTGCCACTGGAGCAGTCGGAACATACCTCGAGTTACCTGAGGCTATCGAAGGAGGAGCCCTCGAACATGATGGCGGCCTCCAAAACTGAGGACTATCAACTATTGGGGGAAGTCCTAGACCAAGGTCTGAAGGAGTTGGGTTACTCTCGAGAAGACCTGAGTGTGGAGTTGTTCGCCAGCGACAAGCAACATGTACTGGACCTTTACTGCAGCAAGGGGAAGAACTGCAGCTACAAATTTTACTGGCCCTCTTTCGGGATGGCCTACGGGAACCCCAGGTTCAGTGAACTGGGGAAGGTGTTGACCAAGGTGGCCTTGGAACGTTCCCGTATGGTCCTGTGTTCCCCCGATTGGGGAGCCCATGGGGGCAACGAGTACTGGCGAACCCTCCTTGACAAGCTGACTATCAGCTCTGTGCGGTTACTTGATGAGGCCATCTACGTGCCTCTGGGACGCAAGACGCCTATTGGGAAGCCCGGATGGGGGAGTATGCTCAGCGTGGTGGACGGAAGTCTTACCACTATCCCCTGGGAGGACCTGGACCGGACTATGGTCCAGGCTATACAACGAGAAAGCGATGGACTCGCCTTGGGTGACTTGAAGGATCGCCTACGACCTCAAGATGCTGTTGAGACTACACCCGGAGGAGATGAGTACGTCGTGACTGACACCAACGCCCCCAACTCTCCCTGTCATGTACCTGTTACTGATGGAGTCTCTGAGTGTGGACTATCTGAGCTACCTAGCTCTATCCACTCAGATGACGAAACCGAGCACGACGCCTTCTTCGTGCAGACCTGTGTGGAGGAAGTGGAGAACGCCGAGTACGTCGCCCCACTAAAACCCCTACTCTCCATGAGGGTGGAAGACCCCTTGGATGAAGAGCTGGACCCTCGATCCAGGCTCAGGGAGTATGTGGATTCCAAGAGGAAGTTGGTGGCGAAAAAGCTATGCTACGCGAAGCCTACCCGCAGCTCGTGGCCACTGAAGCAAGGACGTATGGGAGACCTATCCCAATTGAAGGAGGACCTCGAACAGAAGATCACCACCTGGCAAAAGGAAGGTAGATCTCAAGCTCATGAAGAGCGTGTGGGGCGCCCATGTGAGGACCCCAGAGGAGGACGACCTCTCGGAGGAATGTGTATGTGAACCCCCTCGAGCGTGCCTATGTTGCCATCGTCCATCGGAGATGGTTGAACAAGACCTTCTATATGCCCACCAAGGGCTGAAGGATACTACCACGGGCGAAGAGTCGGTGGAGGACCACCTCCCGACGTCCATTACTCAGGGGGCAAGCAACTTACACTCCGACGAGGACATGGAGGACAAGATCAAGGTCTTGGACCCGCGGGTACAGAAGCTTATAAGGACCTATCTGGAGGTTTTCGGAGAACTACCCCCCCCAGCCTCATGTGACAAGCTGGTACAGATGGACCTCAAGCTCAAACCCGAGTTCGTGGGTCACAAGATCCGGAGGAGACCCTATCCAGCTCCTAAAGAGCAGGCCGACGAGATTGAGCGACAGATACAAGAGTGTATCGACGCTGGCCTAGTCCTGGAGTACAAGGACGGGGACTACCCCCTACACTGCAGCCCCTGTTTCCTGGTGGCTAAACCTGGGTCTACAGCCAAACGGCTGGTAGTGGACTACGGAGAGCTGAACAAGAAGACGCTGAACCACTCAGGGTCCATTCCCAACATGGAGTCTACCCTGGAGAAGATAGCCTCCTGCCGCTACAAGACCAAGATGGACAAGCGAAGCGGATTCTGGCAAGTGGACCTGACGCCCAACGCACAGGAAGTACTGGCCTTCATCACCCCTCAGGGGAGGATGTTCAAGTGGAAGGTCATGCCATTTTGCGTGGCTAACGCACCCGCTCTATTCCAGGAGCTGATGAACAAGATCTTGTCCATCCTACGAAGGAGACCTAAGGTGCAGGAGCTCATATCCCGTGGTGCCCAGATGGAGGCTCACATCGACGATGTATGCCTCGGGACCAATACCCAGGAGGATCACCTAATCCTCTTGGGTGAGTTCTTTGCGGTCTGCCAGGAGAACCACACACGACTCAAGCTGGAGAAGTGTGAGTTCATGCAGGAGACCATGCAGTACTTGGGATTTGACGTTGGCTATGGGTGGTGGACCCCAGCGGCCTCTAAGGCCAAACCCCTGATGGATGCCAAGGTACGACACGAAGACCCCAAGAAAGGACTTCATGATGTACGCAGTTTAATTGGGGCGTGCAACTTCTATCGCCGCCACATCAAGAACTTCACCTATACCAGCGCCGTTCTGACGGACTTGATCAAGAAGAGTACTACTTGGCGCTGGGGCCCACAAGAGCAACAAGCGTTTGACGAGCTCAAAGACAAGGTAGCCAACGCTAAGTGCTTGGGCGTGCCTAGAGCACAAGGGGAGATTATCCTGGTGACCGACGCCAGCAATGTGGGCGGTGGTGGAACGTTGTTCCAATGGCAAGCACTAGAGAAGGAGGAGTTCCACTCGGCCATTTCCCAATGGGGGACGGAAGGTCTCAACCCAGAGGGAACCCTCAAGCACAGCTACCCTGACGACAAGTGGGTCCTAGTACCTCTGGGCCACTGGAACTGGAAGTGGAACCAGGCCAGGGGGAACTACTCCACCTACGAGCAGGAACTGCTCGCGGGTATGCTGGTGCTATCCTCACAAGCACGACTGTTGGGGAGTAACCCTGTGGTCTGGCTATGCGACCAAGAACCGGTCCGCAGTTTCCAGAAGGGTCCCCCACCTGAGAAGGCCAAGCTACGGCGCTGGTGGACCTACCTCAGTCAACTACGGCTGACGGTACACCATATCCAGGGTGTGAAGAACGAGTGTGCCGAATACATCAGCCGCAACAACTTCGACGCCCTGATTGGTGCCCGGTCTGAAGCGCTGGCTAAGGAGGCGTTCAGCCGTATGGACGTACACCTGGACCTGAACATGACCATGATACGCCCCCTGGATGGACTCCAACAATCGGAGTACCTGAAGGAGTTTGGGGATATCTACAAGCGCCTGGAGAAACGCCTTGAACCCCTCCTGGTCAACCAAGACCAGTGGAAGAGGGACAAGAGCTACCTCTGGCACGAGGACCGCATCGTGGTGCCTAGTGACCGAGTCCCAGCGCTGCTGAAGTGGACCCATGAGTCCAGTGGTCATGTGGGTGCTGACCGTACCCTGAGGCTGTTCAAGCAGTGGTTCCACACTACGTGGACTGACGACCAACTGCGGAAAACCCTCCAGCCTATCGTGGACAAGTGCCCGTGCAGGTCCTGTAAACCAGGGGATATCAGGGACAGAGGTCTCTACTCGACCCTGCCCATCCCTCACTGTGCTAACAGTGTTCTATACGTGGACTACACGGAGATGCCGAAGTTCGGGGGCTATGACTTCGCCCTCGTGGTAACCTGTGGGTTGACCAGGTTTACCAGGGTGTTCCCATGTACCAAGCACATTACCGGGGAGGAGACTATCAAGATACTCCTGGAGGAGTGGTTTTGTGTCTATGGGGCGCCCAAGGAGATCAACTCCGATGAGGACGTGCGAGTACGCTCAGATACTGGCTGGTACAAGAGGGTCCTGAGATCCCTCAATGTCCAGGTGTCTACGGGGATTCCCTACTCTCACACGAGCAACCCCCTATGTGAGCGACAGATCCGCGTCCTGAAGGAGAACGTCAGGATATGGTGCAAAACTGAACGCACCAGAGACTGGGTGAGACTACTCCCCGTCATATCCTTGATGATGAACTCCCAAGAGAGTTCAGCGACTGGCTACTCGCCCCATGAGCTATTCCTGGGGCGCCCGGCATGGTTCCTACATGCCCCCTATCCAGAGGACACCCATTCTTCTGTGGGTGAATGGGTCCAAGAGCAACAAGTGAAGGTGGACAAGGCCAAGGCTATGCTCCAGAGAGTGAGGGAGCGTCAGTGGAACAAGAAAAACAAGCACCGAGTACCGGCCACCTACCAAGAGGGGGACTGGGTGCTGGTGCACCACAGTCGACTACCCGCCTGGCCACGCTCTACCAGCGATGACCCATACTTCGGGCCGTACAAGATCCTATCAGTGGATGGAAACCGTATCACCGTGCGGTGTTCTCCCCGACTAGGGGGGACCCTGGTGTGCGCTGCTCAACACTTGAAGCGCTACTACGATCCTGAAGACCTCTGTGGGGAGGAGTGGGAGTTGAACGACGAGGAAATCGCCGCTCTGGACCTACAAGGGGCTGCCAGCCCTATGGAAGTTGAAGGTGAACTCCCCGACATGAACGCCGAGGAGATGGCTAAGGAGGGCTTCTACCTGGTGAAGTCTGTCCTACGCCACGGCTATCGCCAGGGTTGGCGCTTCCTCACCCTCTGGGAAGGGTTTGGAGTCGAAGAGGCCACCTGGGAGCCCTTCTCTGCATTTGTTCTACCTGAGGGACGCCTAAACTCAGTTCTGGTTGACTACTTGTCCCAGAACAACCTTGGTGAGTTGCTGAGGCTCACTGAGACGCTTGCCTCCAAGACTAAAGCTAGGGACTGAACCTTACCCTTACCTGCCAAAGCGTATGTGTGAGTGTGCTATTCCTAAGGTCCTGAGAGCAAGCCGCAGAAGTGGTGTCCTAATTATACCCAAGTCTGCGCCCTTGCTAAACCTGGAGGGTTGGCTTATTGATGCCACGGGGTACGCCCTGGGTCTCCCCTCCCCTAAGCGCCCAATTTCTGTGCTGGCGCAAAGCCTTTGGGGAATACCCAGCGTACTAATCCGGGTATTGTTTTCCCTACCTATCTGTCTACTACAGGGAGGGGTGGCCAAAAGCTATGAAGGCATGAAAACGCCGTTTTGCTAAATGGCCAAAACACTGACCTAACCACTGCCACAGCCCACCAACCCTGCTAAAATTGCAGGAAACGGGTGGGACAGTGACACACGCACTACAGGTCCTACACACCCTACAGTGGCACCATCCTGGTGGGCGAGCACTGGGGCAACTGGCTCAAGCCCCCACTCAGGACTACCACTCCTACACGCACACTCTACTGGGCGTTGTGAAGGCAAAGGTTTCGTGGGTCCTAGCGACCCTCCTGTGAAATGACAAGAGAACACAGCGCTGCTACGCAACTGTGGCCTAACAGGGGACGCCACAACGCGTTTCCCCTGCTAGGGCTTGGAGGGAAGAGGTGCTCTTGCGTGCACGGCGCAGAAGTCGATGAAGTCGGACTCCCTGCTCTGCCACCGGCAGAGCTGGAGTTACTTGTTTGTGTGATCTGCGCCCTTGTTTGGCAGGGCATAAAAAAAAGCTGCTGCACCAATCACCCTACCGGCCCACCTGTAAAACAAAGGCAAATGAAAGGGCGTTTGCGGCGGAGGAACCAAGCCACACTCCAGGTATTATACCCTTCTCAGTGTGACCTATAATACACTGTCCGCAAACACGCTGGAAGACCAGCTACCCTTGTCAAGCAAGCAAGCGTTAAGGGACTCCTCAGGTTCTCTTAAAGAACGTACCGAGGAGCCCCTGGGTAGCCTAAACAAGGTTTACCGTGCGCACTTCGCGTGGCCTACCCTTTAATGCGTGTGTGCATGCGCGCGTATGCACTACCTTTTTGGGCAAACCTGCCCATCTCATCCGCGATCACGAACTCCACCAGGGGGTGGCCCCGCCTGGGCTTACTCACCTTACCTACCGCTGGAGAGAGAGAGCAGGTGAGGGGCGCACGCGAAGAACGTTGCAATGCACTTGTGTGTATGTGTAATCACCCTGATCTGACCGCTAATCATCTGCAATCTGTCTAATCAATCCCTCTATCGCGTTCTATCTTTGTTAGCGCTGCTACAAGGCTCGTTCACGGAGACACGAGACGAGCAATGTGTATGCTGCATACGGGACGAGCATACCTGTAGTTTATACCTGATTCGTTGAAGTCTTTTTCGTTGATTCTCGAATTCTTGAATTTTTGATTCTTCTAATAGTGTGGGTGGAATCTGTATGTTTTTTTATTAATGTGTGTCTCGTCATTTTCAAGACTACGTGAGACATACGTTTATAATTCCATTATTTCTCCATTTTCCGGCGCTTCGCTAGGAGCCGCTCCTGCGCGCCGCCATTTTATGCGTATGAATTTCTGGATTCAAAAAATCCAGAGATGACTATAATTTCTATAAAAATGTGCTTCTGATGCACAATTGGATTCTGCTCAGGTGTGTTGTTTCAGAAAAATTCTAGGCCGTCATTTGACGGATTTTGGTGTCGTCGCTTCGTTTTTGCGTGGATTCGTCCATATTTCTCCCATTCCGGCCTCTGCAGATACCCACGCGCAGCCTCGCTGAGTAGGCCGTGTTCGGGCCGAAACGCAGGTGCCTGGAGAGACTGAGCAGAGCCAAGACCCCACCAAGGGGCAAATTAATTTCTTTCGAGACTCCCTTCGCCCTAAGACAGGTCACAGGTCGCCAGCAGGTTTACGAGAACCCATGCGAGTGTGTATATTGTGTCTTGCGTTGGGTTTGTGTCGACGCTGCGTCTTGGAGGGAGGGATGCATATGCACATGTTTGGCATGCTCCCATACTAACCCAACCAAGCCACAGGAGCCCCGGCAGCGCCATGAGCGCTGAGTCTTCTGTAGGAAATGATACAATCAGAGCAGCAAAAGAGCGCCAGCCATGGTGAGCGCCCATTTTTCAGTGTGAGGGAAACTGTAGGTATTTTAAAGTAGATGTGGAAACCAAGGAAAGGCCAAGAAAAATTCCCTTTTTCCTAAAATGCGACAGTGGTGGCCACCACAGCACAAGGGGGGAGTAAGAAAAAGTGCTTTTCCATTGCTTTGAGGCATACTCTAGTTGTATTAGAGATGCACTGGGCATCCATGCATTTTTATCTTAGTATTGGTCCAACCAAAAGTGGTGATAACACATTTTGACCTATGGAACCAAACACCCAATCAGGATATGGAGTGGACCCCTTAATCCCCTTTCAATGTGAAGCTATTCATCTTTTCCTGAGTTGACTGAGCACTGACATACCTAAGGTAGAGCCTATGAATTTATCTATGTTTTTCCATGAATACTTATCTGCCCTAGTGGTATACACCCTAGGGGGCTAGGCACCTCTTTTTGAGAGGTCCTGGGTTCAATTCCTGGTCAGCCTAGCTAGGTAGGAAGATCCCATGTGACATGGCAGTGACCTCATCGCCACATGCCCTGCCACCTCAGCACATATGGGACCCAAAACAAAGAGTGCACATCTCCTGAGATGGCACTATGGAGAGAGAGTGACCATGGGGCAGTTTTCTAACTCTTTTCCCAAAACATTTCAGCTATCTTTGTGAATATGCATTCATTTGTGACCTGAGTTGCAGTTTCTGTGAATATCCAATAATCTTTCACTGTTTACACTGCAGCCCTTCATGCTTTGATCCTGAATTACCTTCTCCTTGCACACTTCTGGCTTGGGCTATCCTGGATTGACTTGTACTTACTGTATTTCAATAAACAAAAGCTTTTCATCTCCCAAAACAAGCAGCAGGACACCCTACAGCAACAGCAAGCAGCAGGAGAAGCAAAAACACAGTGCTGAAAACACTATAAACTTTTCTAAGTGTGCTAGGGAGACAGTGCACAGTTATACAAAGCAAGAGATTACCACGTTTTCGCAAAAAAAAAGACCACTCCTTAATTTTGAAAAGCATGGTTTTACAAACGAAAATGCCTTTTGCAACAAAAAAACATTTCACGGTTTTAACAAAAGAAACACCTTGCATGCTTCTACATAATGGGAGACATCCACCTTTAGCAAGAAAAAAAACAGTCCAAAGTTTTGGAAAAAAAAATAAACCTTGCATGGTTTTCCAAAACAGAAGAGTGCAACCTTTTGCCCGAAAAAACAAACATTGAATGGTTTTACAAAGAAATAAACGTTGCATGGTTTTACAAAAAATTAAAAGTTGTATAGTGTTATGAAATAGGAGAGGGCAACCTGGTACATACAAATAGATTACAAAGTTTTCCAAAATAAAAAGCCTCTGCATGGTTGTTCAAAACAGGGCACATCAACCTTTTGCAACAGAAAGAAATAGTACACGGTTGTAAAAAAAAACAAATAAACGTTGCATGTTTTTACAAACCATTAGTCCAACACTTTTGGTACGGAGAAAACACATCACGGGGTTTTGAGAGACGTAACTCTCTGCATGGTTTCACAAAAAGAAAAGAGAACAATCTATTACGAGAAAGAAAAACATTAAAGGGTTTGTAAAGGAAAACATGTGACACAAGCTTTTTATGGTTTGTAGTGTTTTAGGGTGTGTCCTCTTTATCCCCGGGGGTGCCCTTTTTATCCCCAGGGGGTGTCTTATTCATCCCCACCCTGCCCTGATAATCATCCCCAGGGTGGGGCTCAACTGGTCACCGGGGATGAACCGGTCCCTTTACCTTACCAGCGAAGGGGCATGATGAGAGACTGTTAACGAAGCATGAACATACAACGTTTCGATCATGTATTGGCGCACTGACATTGTGTGCAACATCTACACATCCCCATCAATCATTTAAAATCTGCACAAATGGCGCAAGAAATGGCAAATCCACGTGAAAAACACGCACCACACGTCAACAAGATTCTGGTTTACATAGACTAATTTGACGAAAAGGAGTGATGACTGGAGCTTGATGGGAGCGACGACCATATGTTAGCAGAAAAAATAAGCACAAAAAACTGCTAAACGGGACGGGGAATATTTTGGCTACAGTATCGGTGTAATTTTTGAGTGCGCGTGCCGCAACACGAGGATTACTCTACATATCAATAGCTTTGACACAGTTTGTGTTTATGTTCAGAAAGAGAACTGCGAAAAATAACTGGCTAAGAACAACACCCGACGAGTAACCAAAGTGGTTGGTTCTGAAGGCGCCTGAGTGTAGAGGATACTGAGACGTGATTGACTCTGTGACTTTCAGTGTGGGCTCAAAGGGCACTTGGTAGCACAAAGGGGCGGCCCTGCCATGTGCTTGTATGTGTGATGGACATGTGCACCCGCAATCATATGCATACATACATCGCGCGCACGACAGTGGCGGTGGTAAAATATAAAGCCAGAATAATATCTTTCAAATATTGCATTGCTTTGCATTGCAGACCATCGCGAAAGAAATCACTTGATGTCTAAAATTGGGTTGTCCTCTTCATCTTTTGCTGCACGTTGGTATGGAGACTGTCTGAGGCTTTGCTCGTTGATTTTGGTTGGAAACAGCTATTCAGAAAGTGAAATGCAGTTTGGGTTTTGAAGGACCTAGTCAGCCCTAACAGCCTGACTACACAGCGGCCGTTGAAGGTGCCGAGATGACAAACAATGTGCCGAGTACTGCGAGCATTCAAGTAAGGCTACCTCAAAGTGTGCTTGAAGAACGCGAATGGCCGAGAGCTGCGAAAAGTAGCATGCTGCACAAAGCCGTGAAGGGTAGCCAAAAGGTGTAATTTGTACTCCGGTTGCGTTAGAGCCCCACCGTAGTGCTGTTCAAGGGCATGTAACGGGAAGCAGGTTGTTGAGCCAGATAATCAAGAGAAAATGTGGGAAAGGGTACGAGAAACGGACCAAGTGGCCTTGGGAAAACGAGCCGCTGAACGCCGAAGTGCATCGCGAACGGAGAATGTCTCGTAACCTGATTTTGAAGCCCGAAGACACGAAGTCCGTGCGTTTCGATGATGAGGCATTCTTTGTGAAGTACAACGTGGGCAGACTTCTCAATCAGACTATTGACTACCATAAAAAAGGTTTATGCTAACCAAGTGTGGTGCCCAAGATCACAACAGAGGAATCGTATTACGGCATGATCGATACCAAGTTTGACTACGACCTACGCTGCGCAACGTGCCCTGCAGAAGGGTCGTCTTGGGCAAGGGAAAGGCTAAGATTTGGACCCCGATCTATGCCAATTTGGTAAAAATGGTGTACAGAGAGTTTAAAATTGTGTCGAGCATTCTCTTTGATTGACGTAGCATCCGCATGATGATTTGCAATGTTTCATTGCCTACCGGCTGGTAAGGCAATTGGCAATTGGAATGGAACATTTTTGTGGACCAAAAAATTGACTACGATTGTACATGATTTGTCATGATGGGATCACGGCTGATGCATGTGCATGATAATGCTTGATGCATGATAATAGCCCTGTTTTTGTGGTGATGATACGAAGGTCGCCAAAATCTATTATCTATAAGTATCTATCTTTGCGCCTACATGAGGGGTTGCTTGTTCCTTGTAAAGTGGGCAAAAAGCAGTTTTTAAGTGGGAGAACTTGTGCTCTACATGGGTAAGTCCTAATTAGTAACAACCAAAGGAATACCTAAAGTTTTGTGTATTTGAGAACAAATAAAGGCATAACACGGGTGTAAGCAAACATGGCAGGCGACATGTGAACTCTGTTGTCTGTACAACTCTAGTGTATCCAATACAAAATGAGTCCAAAGGTGCAACTACCTGCCCCAAAGATTGCTGACGGCTGCTTGTGAAGAGCCTCAATCTTAGTACATGGGGGACAAGCTTGATATTAGCTAAGAGGCTTGTCGTACATTACTTTCCAAGGTATGAAATCGAAGAGTCCCATGAAAGTAATCCAACTTGTGCCGAGACATCACGGAAGAAAAACCCTTTAAATACTTTGGCTTACCACAACGAGGCTCTCGCTTGAATGAAATTGTCCGAGGTGAACTTGAGTCCGATTGCGACACAGAAGACCAAACGAATGAGAACCCACTACATATAGGCAAGCATTACAAGTTGTAGCCACTTGAGAAATGTGCCACCTCTCAGGATGTTTTTTTACGCATGTGCCATAAAAGTCCACAAAGCATGCCGGTCAAAGCTTCCTCCCATCTCTTTTTTTATTGCGAAAGCTGTTTCAACTGCCCATTGAGACAACCCTCTGCCTATCGTTCTTTCCAAACCTATGGGAGCTAAGCTTTTTTGCGTCTCCGACGTCCCCTACATCACGCTGGATCAAACTTAGCCCACGCACACTGCACCCTGTTTTTCACCTCAAGGGTGGCATTTGTGTGCAAAAAAAAGACGCGCAGTTTCCGTGTGTTTCCACCTGAAAACTGAGAATTAAAAAACGGAGGAATCTCAAATAAATTTTTTTAGGCTATCAGCGGAATGCAAGTAGTTAGAGGTATGAAAAAAACTTTTTTCTTGCATGTTGAGAGCGCGAGGCCTCGCGCACTCAATTATGCAGAATGTGTATTTCCCAATGGTCCTGAATAAACAGTATCCCATGCCAAATGAGGCTCTGGTGTCTTAATGGGTGCCTCATGGTGTACCGTTCGGGTCATGTCAGCAGCAAGAGTGGTCAATCAATGGACGTTTTGTACACGCCATGCACTATGTAAGGTGTAATAGATCTAAAAAGGCAGGTTGCCCTCAGTCCTTGCTAAACACACGATTTTCAGTTAGTTTACCTACAAATGAGTTGCCCAGCCTCCCATCTTTTGGGGCTGTACAACAATTTGTCAGAAGCGCTAGGTCACAGGACGTATGAAGCAAGTGCTCTAGAGGAGGATAGTCTAATCGCTACTCTTGAGCTCACTGTTTTCACAGGATTCCAAAAGGGAGGAATCTCAAAAAGCCTTTTGGAGGCTATCAGCAGAATGCGAGTAGTCAGGGGTATTCAAAAACCCATGCTTCTAGCATGTTGAGTGCGCGAGCCCTCGCGCACTGAGTGTTCCGCTGTGCAAGTCTTTAACCCATATTGAATCTTGCAGTTTTGCTTTTGCTCCATCCTTGCTTCATGCCACTTCCGATGTCAAAAAGTGATCTCTAAAAAAGCCTGAAAATCTCACTCCAGCTGGCTGAGTGCGCGAGGCCTCGAGCACTCAGCCTCCCACAATAAGTATTTTTTCATGTGGACATGTACAGGATGTGTGAACAGCGCCCATCTTTAATAGTTTTCTAGACGATCCAAAAATTGGTATTCTTCAAATTAGCCAACAAAATTTTTTTTCGGGGAAAATGACCGGTAAGCCCTCTGATTTTGGACTAAAGAATGGTTATTTGACCCCCCTAAAAACAGCAAAAAAATGGGCAAACCTGATGAAAAATGCATTTTTTGGGAGGGTTTGAAAAACAATATTTTCAAGATGGCAAAAAAAACTATTTTTTTCGGCGACAAAATCTAGGTGCTTAGGTGAAAAAAAGGGGGTGCAGTTTACGTGGGCTAAGTCAAACCTCCCCAAAGCCGCAGCACGGAAAAAAATAGAAATCAGGAATTAAAACATCCCCTCTCATTCTCTTTCCCCCTGCCCGAATCTGTTCCTTCTTGGCGGTACATCCTCCTTTCCATCCTCTCCGTGATTCCTGGTCCACACCAAAAAAACCGTCCACTTTGTACCAAAAACACCCCCCTTTTGGAGCAAAAAAACCAAATTGTACCTAAACCCCCCCCAATGTTCCAAACCCCCCCCAAATGTACCAAAAAACTCCCTGTTTGTACGAACCCCCCCCTCCCCCTACTGACTTCCCCTGAATAGAACCCCACAAAACAAGTATGCAACAAAAAATTACCATTTCCACAAAAAAACCACCTTGCCGTTCCACATCTACTACACATAGGTGGACCCAACAACAGCAACAAAAGCAGCAACAACATAGGTGGACCCTTGTGTACCAAAATGATAACTCGGTTGCCCCGTTTCATACTACAAAGCCCTAGGATTTATTATCTTAGAGTTTCTTTCTTTCCGCCATCTTCCAAACTTTTACGTCTACCATTAGGTCTGTCTTTCTAGGGATGAAAACTTTCCTTTGCGGCGTTTGCTTCCTTTTTTATGCTACCATCTGCCCTTTCAGAGATGCATTGTCGCATATTTGCTGCCACAGCCCCCCCCCCCCCCTATGCAGTGTGCCCTTTGGTTCTTTTCCGTGAATTCATTCACAATGGGTTGTTTCTTTTTCCGGCTGCTCAACCCAAGGCTGTCCCCCTCCCCCTTTGCCGCACCCACCAGTACATATTTGTGTCATATTACCGGTCCCGAAATAGCCACCTCCTGCGGGCAATATACCCGGAAAACAGCCCACAAAACATCAGACATAAACTAGACAAAATGTATAGAAAAAACCCCCTCAGCTATAGCATAAAATCCGCCAAATTCTATCAAAAAAAACCAAATTCAACCCAAAAAAACCCAAAGCGAACTAAAACAAACCCAAAATGAGCCAAAACAACCTGCACAGTGTACCCCAAAAAAAACCCCCAAATTGTACCAAAAAACTCCCAAAATTGTGCCAGAAAGCCCTCCAAGGGTTTTCTTGGTCCATTGTAGCCGGAGGTTTTTTTAGTGGACTTTGCGCCAAAACGGGCGTTTGGTAGGTTTTTTTGGTACGCACCACTGTGTTGCCTCTCCATGCTGCAAGTGTTTCATCACCATATCTCCTACCTCAACGCCTGAAATGGAAATGGCGTAAGCCCCCCCCATCCCCCGACAAAAATACGCCCCACTATGGCACAATGAAAAAGGCAACCACAATCGACCACCATTGCGGCCCACACGCATATATGCTGTCATTCCAACTTCACACCTTCCAAAAATGTTGTACGGCACAGCGGGCGCGCCCTTACAATGCGCGCTACATTTTAGACTGGTTCCCCCCTGAAGAGTGCCCTTAAATCACCTCTGCCTCATGTGCCACTGTAGACCCTAGGAGACCTCCTTCAGTGGGGCCGGGAGGTGGTCCATCTTCCACGAATGGGGGTGGGACGGTGGACCCGGGGGTGCTGGGTATGGCCGTCTAGCATAGGCCCCTGCCGACCGTCTCGGGATGACGGCATGGTACGTCTTGGCTAGCACGAAGGATCCTTGGCATTGTTCAAGCCTGTGAAGTCAGCTTTGATTGCAGTACTTGGAGGTGATACAGCATTTGGACAAGATGCCGCATTGTCCCCTAACCTTGCCATGCCTTGACCCAAATGTGCTACGCCTTGCCATGCCTTGACCCGGATGCGCTATGACTTGCCATGCCTTGACCCAAATGAGCTATGCCTTGCTATGTCTCGACCGAAAAAATTTGTGCCTTGCCATGCCTTGACTCAAAAGACCTATGCCTGGCCTTTCTCCGGGGACAAATCAGAATTGGTTGCCTCACCCCTTCCTTCTCGGGGGTCCCCAAACAAAAAAGGACAAAATAAAAAGTGGCTGCCTCACAGCTGCCTTCTTGGGGACCCAAAAGAGGGTGGAAATGCTACGTCACCCATGCATTCTCGGGGTTCCCCAAACAAAAAGGGACAAAATCAGAATTGGCTGCCTCACCCGTGCCTTCTTGGGGGCCCAAAAGAGGGCAGAAATGCTATGTCACCCCTGCATTCTTGGGGGTACCCAGGCAAAGGGACACAATCAGAAGTCAAAATGTACACTAGTGGTAACAATGATGCCCCTAGTATCTGAAAATATGGGTCTCTAGTATTGAAAAACACCCAAATAGTTACCCAAATAGTTGCACTGTGCGCGCACTGCGCTAAGTGCGCCCCCAACATATGGTCAATTGGCGACCTGCAAGAAGGGTTGCCAAAAAGCCACTACGGGGTTACACATGCCCACCATGACCCCTTGTAGAAAGCATGGGCTACTGGTAAAAGGGTGCAAACCCCCCAAAAAGTGGTGACCCCCCCCAAGAGGTGGTGAACCCCCCCCCCCAAGAAGTGGTGAACCCCCCCCAACAAGGAGAAAAAACCCCCTAACCCCCCCCCCAGTTTAGGTGAACCCCCTCCCCCCGTCCTGTGGAGAAAACCCCGGGGGGGGGGGGGGGGGTGCTCCCCTACCACCACAATGACACCACATTATTGATTTGATTTGAAAACCTCTCACTGTCTCACAAAACAACAAATGGGAGGACTTCCATTTCTGTGCCATGACAAAACTCACTTCATTTTGCAGAAAATGAATCCCTCGCGCCATCCAATGTGGAATTGTTAACCATGCAGAATTGTCTCCACAAGGGCGCAATTCTGGTGAGTTCTTAATGGAGACAGCTGTTGCACAAAGGGACCGGTTGATGCAGAATCATACCCCAGGAACAACATCCTGCACACATCATACTCGTGTGATGCTCCTTCAGACCCTTCAAACCATCAAAACCAACAGCAATGCTACGCGGCACAAAAGCAGTACAGTGCCCAAACCTCATCATGCCATTGTTAGGACAGGGCAGATCCAACTCCGACCTGCATTACAGCACCTGCCACCTTGTGGCTTCTGGCAATCCGCAACACATCTTTTAATTTTGGCTGACTTGAAATGTTCTGGTGCGAGTGCTCAAGACAGTTTTGGGAAAGCGGGTACCTCAGTCACATGATGCACTGGATCCCTGAAATGAATCAGGGCACAAAAGCATCGACCCATAGCCCATGCTTTGCTTCACAACTCTCTATTTGACCGCCATGCCAAAGGCTATCCGCAGGACCTCTTTGCTAACTCAGCAACTGCCCCTCATTCACCTCCATTTCTCAATTGTGTGACCTCTCCTTGCAATTGTGCCAAAAAAATGTGGCGCCTTGAGAGCTGTGACACAACTTTGCCTCAGAGGCCAGGGAGAAAAATGAAAGCCCAGTGGAAAGATTTTCCTGGGGACGTAAGGAGGAGGCCATAAAGTGGTCCCTACACAACCTGCACGCATACCGCACACACACCAGTCTTCTATTCTTCAGTATGCAGTTTCCATCCACTGCTCAGATTGCTGCACCAGCAGATGTTGCCTTGGATCGCTGGATGGCCATCGAATCCTTCATCAACGTTGGCCAAACTCAGATCTTCCAACCTCACCTGACCTGTGCAGACCACATCTTCACCCAGTGATTAGTACGTGCATTTTCAGACACTTCAGACCTCAATGGGGAGGACCACCTTCAAGCTCATCTCTAAGGCCCACCTTGACCCTGCTCCTGGACTGGCATGATCCCCAGCTGAACACTTCAGGCCAGTTGCAGACCAGCTGGACACCATTCTCCTGCGGGACACGTGGCCACAACTGGCCAAATTTCTGTAGCTGCGCTGCATAGGTCCAGCTATCACCAATGTGCAAAGATGCCGTATTCTTCTTCTTTTTTTTTGACGAATTTGTCATGGTCTGGCAACAATATGAGATGACATTGGAAGTAGGCATTCCAGTAAAATACAGCATAGCATCCTCCCCTGCCCACGACAGCGGACGATTGTGGAGTGCAACACAGAGGATGCCACCTGTATCTCCCTAACAGGGTGTACCAGCAGAACGGCATTTTAGTCTTCATCATTATCAGTAACCTTCAAAGATGCCATATGTGCAGTGGTGTGATCTCCCATGTCTGCTGGCTGCCCACGATCGTCCAGTTGGGGTGTCTGCCACCACCTTCGATCCGAAGGTTTGAAATATGATTGATGGTAAGGAACAGGACAGGGTCCATGATGGGGCTACAGCTGGGAATACGAGTTGGAGTCTGGCTGGAATGTGAGGAGCTGCTGCTGCTGCTGCTGCTGCTGTTCTCGTTGTTGGGTTGGGGGCACAGAGGACAGCACTCGAGCGGTATTATTACGGCAGCAAATGGTGCGTGAGGCTGCGAGCAAAGCAGGGCGCAGGCCCCTTGTGGGCCCAGGATTGGCCCGTTGCAAGGCCAGGGCTGACCGCTGGTGGCATCCACAGTAACCCTTTGTGGCACCGGGATTGTTGCAGCATGAGGGGTCTGTGTCCAGTGTGGTGTTGGGCTCCGAGTTCATGAATTTTTGTGATGAGGTGGCCAATGGCGAAGAGCAGCAGGAAGAGGGAGAAAGTGCTGAGCTGCTTTGATTACAAATCAGGTGTGTCTTGGTGCATCCGATTCATCTGCATCTCAATCCTCCCGTTGAAAATCCATGGGAAAAGTGGCTTACTCCCACGCAAGTACTTCAGGAACAGGATTCCTGCAGCCACAGGGTATGGCCCGCCCAGAGAAGCAATCAGCAGGGGCCAGATGGGCCGCAACTGCAAAATCTCCAATGGGTTCTTGCCGAATGGATGGTCGGGCTGGTAGCTGACCTGGTCTCTAGGGACCAACGGGGGTTGCGGTGGGGGCTCTCGATCAGATGATCGACCAGATGACCAGAATGACATTGTACTGACGTGAAATGGAGATCTGAGAATGTGGGTCTGAGGATCTTTGCAGTGCATGCTTCTTGGCACTTGAATCCTGTGCATTTTCCTCCGCTCGGGGGGGGGGGGGGACGGCGTGCACACTGCGTGCACCTGTCAGACTATCTTAGCAGGAGACAGTCGCATCTTCCCAATGCATGAAAAGAACCCCACCAGGGTCTGCAGCACGGAGTGGAATGGCTCATATGCATGCATTAGAATATGCCTACTCCCCCCCAAAGGTTGCCCTATCAGAGAGATTTCAATCACACCCACACACACATGGAGCGTCACACATCCTGTATTCACTGCACAGTGCCAACGTGCCAACATTTCAACACCATTTAGAACCACCACCTGTATTGCACAAAACGCTCCGACATCGCACACACTCATGGCTGCATAACCCGTGCTATAACCCTCTCCCCCTATAATTAGTCCCCTGGGGGACCAATTTCAGCAGAATGCTCAATAAGGCCGGGGGGGACTAATTTTGGGGGGGGACTATTTCGGGCGGGTGAGTGTTGCCTGTGATCTTTCCGTTTGTGCAGGGGCTGATGGAGCTAATGCAGCCTCTTCTGCAGCTGTGGCCCATGCCTCTGCTTGTGTTCCAACACAACAAAGCAATTGAAATTGACTTCTTTCTTCAAGTGATGCTTGCAGCTCTGGAAAGTGTACCATCGATTTCTTCGTGTTCCGTTTGCTTGGGAGGCTCAAGGGGGGACTGCTCAATAGGGCCGGGGGGGGGGGACTAAATATGGGGGGGGGACTACATTTGGGGGGGGGGGGTATTGGGGTCTCCAAGGTGGAGAGGAGCAATGTGGCGAACCTCAAACAATACATTTGCTTCTTGGCCTTTCTTGGCCTTCTTGGCTGAGTTGTTTCAAATGGTTTGGAAAAGGAAAATAGGGTGCACTTCCCAAAACCCTTGAAACTCATGGCTGCCTTGAGTCAGCCGCATGCTAATCTCTGGACCACGGCCACACAGCGTGTGCACATCGTCCAGTGCCCCCCCTCAGTGTCACCAGCTGCATCTGCCCAATGGCCATCTCAGGCTTCGAAGGGGTGGTGGCACTGTGGTTGGTATTGATCAATTGATGCCCATACCACAGATACCTTCACCCAGTTCTGTCATTCCTATATAACTCCTCATTCCCCAGCAAGAAAACAGGCGACAGCACAGCGACGCACAACTCAGAGTGTTGCCACTCTCACCATCGGCCCTTTATCTGGTGAGTGTATGCGAACCTACTCTGGTAGCAACCAAGGCAAAAAACTGCCTGCAAATGAGTTGTGCTGGCCCTCAAATAACACACCAGGAGTCCAGAAAACTGTCAAAAAGTCTGTCAAAAAAAAGAAAACTCGAAATCGACAAACATGGAAGGTCAGGAACCCCACGGGAACCGGGGAATGTTCTGCAGATTGGGATAGCAGAATCCCAGTTCCCTGCATACCGCGCATGGGCAGCGTGGATGGCCTCTTTCCTGGAAACGAAATTAGACAGGCGGCTGGGCGGGTCAGCCGGGTTCAATCTGGTGGGTACCCAGAA
Organism: Eutreptiella sp. 'Long Island Sound 2002'; assembly: GCA_964036045.1. NCBI lineage: Eukaryota > Euglenozoa > Euglenophyceae > Eutreptiales > Eutreptiaceae > Eutreptiella > Eutreptiella sp. 'Long Island Sound 2002'. Next base: position 55,922,817 of record OZ038386.1, read on the forward strand.
AATATTCATGGACAGGGACGTCAAGGCACGGAAAAAGAACGGTGCAGGACCCGTTGTTGGGCGGGCAGGACCCGTTGTTGGGCGGGCAGGCTGCTGGACGCACGCAAAGATACAGCCTGTGCCCTGCTAACCCAGCTATCGGACCCCACAACCGTCCTGTTCTAGCCCCTATAGGCGGCCAACTGAAAAGTATGCAGGACCGCGTAAAGCTCAGCGCACTGGAGTGTGCGTACCCACCGCAGGCACACCCTGGACCTGACCCCCCCCCCGGGGCAGATAGACTCCCACAACATGCCTCTCACCGTCTGGGTGTCTGGGTGTATGGCTGCATCACAGAAAAGAGTGAGGTGACGAGCAGAGGGTCGTGGGGGCAAGGGGGACCATGGTCGGAGCATGCGCTAGGTGACCATCGCAAAAGCCAGCGCCGTAAGAAGGGCTTTCGCCAGTTTGTTAGAAAACACTGTAGGCGGACGAAGCATTGCTTGGTATGTCCCCCCATGGGGTCGTAGACCCCATTCCACTTTCCCCAACAAGCGCTACAGTCATTTGACAAGAAAACACTGTAGCCAGGGAAACACCACTGGCTAAGAAGCCTGTCTTATTGGATACCCTACGGCGCTGCATGTCTATTGCCTTTCCTATGAGATCCAGCTGTTTGGATGGCCTGGACACACTCTTAGGGCTCATCAGGAAACCGGCTTTTTTAAAACGGTCCACCACTCGAGCATAACCCTTGACGACATCCCTTTCTGTCACTGCTAAGAGGACGTCGTCCAAGTAAACGAGTCGTAAAATTATAATGCCAATGAGGGCAGCCCGGACAAGGGCACTGACGATAGACTGGCAAAGAATAGGTGCATATGCCCATCCAAAGGGCAAGCGCGTCCAAGCATAACACAAATCACCAACTTGCACATGGAAAATATGTCGCCGGAGCGGGGGGAGAAGCAAGGACCAAAAACAGCTAGAAATGTCCAGCTTGGCCATGTAAACTGGCCTAGGCTTATCAGGCAGAAAATCCCAGAAACCTTCAACACGGGGCAGGCTGAAACCCTTGGGGCGACGTGAGTCCGCGGAATTTACCAGTATACCATTATAAATAAGGGAACACCTTCACTGGACTTCGGTATCACCCTGGCAGTGCCTGTGGGCTTTTTTGCTGAAGACACGACCACCCCCCCCCCCCGCCTCACGTGCAGCCTGAAACATGGCAGACACCCCATGTTAGCATGCCTTAGTGCCCCCAGTCCTTTCCCCGGGTGTAGGGAATGAGGGGGAGCCCCAGTATTGCGGCTGATACCATTATCAGAGGTGCACACTGCAGTGTGACACCCAGGGGTGGGTCGGAATGCTAATACGCAAGGATGAGGTAAACGGGTGTCACGGACCCCGGCGACACCCAGACAGCCTGAACGGTGTTTTTTTTTTAAAAAAATACCGTTTTTTTGTATTTTTTTTGTTTTTTTCACCCAAAATGTTGTTTTTCTGCATCCCTATGACCTCAAATGTATTTCCCAGGGCAATTAACATGTTTTTTAAGGGTTCATAGCATGGTGTCACTCAACAGCTCAACCAATCAACAACACAAAGCAGAAAAACAACACTGTGTTGCAAATTGGTTGCTTCGGCCTTGTGACCCGAAGTGGCGTTTTCCCACCATTTTCAATTGTTCCTGCTTGTGTGTTTGCAAATTGATGTCTTCCGGCAGCCAGGGTGTTTTTTAGGTGGGTTTGCCCAAGGACTGCCGTCACCTCCTACATCGCTGTGGATGGCCGTTGTTATTTCTTGTTGCGTTTTGAATGCTCACCCTTATTTCGTGGTGTGCTGTGGATGGTCACTGTAATTTTGGAATGGTTGCTGTTGTTTCCTTTTGTTTTCTGTTGCACTCTGGATGTTTGTTGTTATTTCCTAGTGCGCTCTGCATGGTCACTGTCATTTCCTGGTGTATTCTGTTTGGTCGCTGTTGTCTCCTGTTGCACCCTGGATGGTCACTGTTTTTCTCTAGTGCCCTCTGGATGGTCACTATTATTTTGTGGCACCGTGGCACTGTGGCACCGTCAGCACAATACCACACCAGCTTGGGGATCCAATCGGTAACCTCCAAACCAGCAGCGGTAAAGGCACGCTTGTACGAGGAGAACATGGTCCGGTAGTAGACTAGCTCTGCTTTGTGGGCGGCCCTGTCTGTGGCTGAATCCGAAGCAAGAGCCAAAAACTCGGCACTCTGGATGATGGCTCCTTGGGTGTTGCGGAAGGGCACTGCTATGGCCGCAAGAATGCCACGGGCAGAGAACCGGGAGCGGTAGCCCGGAAGGACATTGCCACCAGAGAGCTCGATCATAGACAGATCCCCAGGAAAATCCTGCAGGGAACCCCCGCTCTTCTCCCCTTGGTACACCGCTCGGAACGCCGTTAGGACGCCGTCGCGTACGTGTGGCGGCAGGGTCCCTAAGGCAGAGGACTTCTGACCATTGGATACCCACATTGCCAGTGCAACATGGTGGGCACCGGAGCGATCATGCTTCTTCACGGCTGAGGCACGGAAGTTGCTAGTGCCCTGGGCCCATTCAGGGGAGCCACCAGGCTGGGGGTACATCCGACAAGCAGCGCAGTGCATGAGGTCGTTGATGTATTTCAACCACGGCCGCCCCTTTTGCCATTGTTGGCGAAACAGGCGCCGCTGGCCTCGGTTTGGTGGTGGTGGTGGTGGAGAGGCGCAAGCCTTGCAATGAACTGCGTCACCAACTGCGGTTGTGCAGTGTGCATGAGCGGTGCGCGTGCATTGGGCACACTGTACCTCAGGGCCCGTCAAAAGACAGTGACAGACTAGGCACACACACATGTAGCAGTGGAACTTGTGTTGTACAACAATAGTACCACATAGTTCATGGGTCTGCTTGCCACAGGAAACGCATTTCTTAAGGTGCCCTCCGAACTCACTATCGCAAGCACCGCAAACGCGGTTGGCACCGGCAAGACCGCTGGGGATGGATGGTGCTGCGCGGGGTTTTGCAGCAACGGTGGCATTACGGGGGGGCTACCGTGTTCAGGTCAGTAGTGAAACGCCAGCCGTCGCGGGCACCATTGCGCTTGGCCTCCCGGCTGACTTGGGCGTCATGCAACTTGACACCCTGCTCCCCCAGGTAACGAGCGGCGGCCGAGACGGATTTGTGGAAGGACCACTCGGCGCCCTCGATATATATATGTGTGGCCCCCATTACACCTCTATTTCCCATTTCATCATAGATGCACAATTGCACATGTGTGTTCCCCATTGTAGAACTACTTGGTACGTCATGCATGAGGGAAAAAAACAAAAAAAACTCTCTGCCAGAAGACGTCGGAGAAACAAGGAATGCCAAAAATATTCAAAAAACAATGCTTCCTTGGTACCACAAGATGCGTTTGTACCTGATACCACCATGAAAAAACAAAAAAACACCAAAAAACATGAAAAAACACCAACCCGCGGCCAAAAACGGCAAAAAACGGCAAAAAAAAAACGCGTTTTGTTTTGTAAAACACCCGACTCCGTACCCACTTAGCTCATCCTTGGCTAATACGCCACTGCCCTCTCCCCTCCCCTGTCGGTGCACGCACCCCCGTTCAGAAGGCTTAATGCCCTGCTGGTCTTTATCCCATCGCTGGTAATTGTGCAAGAGATCTTCAGGGATGCAGCGGTCCCAAATTCGGCGTGATATGGGTACTTTTCCCATTCCACCTGCTCCCCGAGCAGCCAACTCCTCCGACACTTCCTCCTCGTCGTACTGTAATACGTACTGTAATAAGCTGTAATACGTCATCTCCCCACAGTCTTGCAACCCGACCTCAAGTATACGATCCGCTGCCGCCATCACCACCGTTTCGGTGCCGCCAATCTCGAGCACTGCCACCACCAGCGCCACCAAGGCATCTCATACACGCTCCCTTGGTTCCTGTGCAAACTCCGGTCGGCGCATAAGGGCATCAATGGACGCAAGGGCATTTGCAGACAGCCCTCCCCCCCCCACAAGGCCTCCCGTGGCAAAGATCCGGGGCCGTCAGGGGCCAACTCCTTCATCGAACTAGTTTTCTCCTTCCGAGCTTTAGTCCTGGACTCGTTCTTCCGCGCCTGTGGCCGCCGCTGCCGGCTCCTGTCCATCACCGACTGTGCTTGGCGGTTCTCCTCCTTCTGTCCGACGTCTCTTCTTGGAGGAGGGGTTCTCGCCCACGACCTGCCGGTCGCTCTTGGGCATATCCCTTGTGGGTCCGGATTTTTGACAAAAATTTGAGCCACCTCCGGGGCCATGGGCCCACTTCATACGTGTGTACCCAGACGGTTTTTGTTCCCTTCGAAGACGAGCTCCCCTTTGTCCGATTTTCGGGCCGTGATGGCTTCGCCCAATCGCAGGAGGGCGCATAGGCTGATGGATGCCAACGCCAGACACTCGAGCTGCTGCCAAGACCGTGCCTTCTTTGCCGCCACCAGGATGATGTCGGATGGTGCCCACCGCGCCAGTTGGGGTCCATCTTGTACCCGTTGTTGGTGCAGTGCCTTGGCCACCATCCAGTCCCCTTTGTTGACGATCCCCAATGGTAGTAGTGATGCCTTCTCGAGTACCCGGAGCCCAGATAAAAACTTTTTGACCGGTCGCTCGAACGTCTCTGCCCCCGCCAGCTGGACCAGGTACTCTTCCAGCAAACTTCGTGCTGGCCAGGACTCGTCCCTGGGTCTTACCCTACTCCACCAGTGAAATTGTCACAGGGCCCCCACGTACCCTTCAGTGGTCCTGTGTCCAAAGGCTGCCGAGACGGTCGCCATGTACGATCATCCCACACCTGCGGACGAGGAGCCAATCGCTGCCATGATGCATTCTCTTAGGACAAGGGCAGACATGCTTGTGCCAGGCCCCACACGGTCGCCCCCTCGCACTTCTACACCCCTAGGGGTCACCTCTCCAGTCGCCATTCTGCCAGACTCCCCATCTGTGCCGCACCTTCATGCACATCCCCACACCTCACTTTCAAAGAACCAATGATTTTGGCCGCGGCGTACAGGGTTTCGAGGGGGGACTAGAACAGTATGTCTAGCCCCCTTTATTATTTTTGAAATGGCGCCTTCCTCCAATGACCATGAACCGCCCCCCTGCAGGGGTCCGTCTTCCGGTGGCCTAGGTTTTTCCTTTTTTCTTCCTCTCGTCATGGGACGTGGATGAATCGCAGTCTGGGGTGCTGGTGCTGTCGGTGCCAGACGAGCTGTCGTCAGAAGAGGACGTGCTACTGTCACTGCTCAGATCCACACGGCGCTTGCCCTTCTTGGCCCGTTTCTCCTTCTTTTTCCGGCGCTCCTTTTCCTTCTTGGCCTTTTTTCTGGCCTTTTTTCACTTCTCCTTCTCTGCCTCCTTGAGGTGCTTCTTCCCCAGCTTGTCAACTCGGAGCAGAGGTCATGGGCATGGTCCCCGAACAAGCCCTGATGTGTTTCCATTACTCCAGCAGCTTGGTGACTGCCCTGGTCCACTTTGGCGCTCCCACCCTCTTGCGCAGTACCTTTAATTTCTTGAAGTCCAGCGAGTACGTATCCTCCAGGCCCAGGGACTCAAGGTCGAGGTCCGGCGTTTCCTCATGCATCTGCGTGTCGGTGTCGGTGGTCTGTGGCTCCACTGCTGGTGTTCGGCCCGACGTCATGTCTTCTTACTTCTTCCGGAGGTCGAGGACGGGTTTGGTATGCTCTGCAGTGGCTAAAGCGCCCCATTGGTTGCAGACAAAGCTATTCCTGATAGGATCAAAGGCCGCCCCTGTCAGAAGCTCAAAGCCTGTCACCAAAACCCACAGATTTTGGTCGTCTAGATCCCTAGCCACCTGGCGGATGTTCTTGAGGATGCCAGCAAATCTGATGGAGAGGTCTGTGACGGCAGCGTCCATTACCAAGGGGGGTATGAGGTTCGCCCACCTGGCGTGATGCTTAAGACGGTGCTGTACCAATCGGGTGAGGGGGAGAATGCCAGTCCCAGGCTGCACCCCAAATTGTGTAGCCCCTTGCGCACCTTCCATTGCCACATTACAAAAAATTTCAACAGACTATATGAAGGAGCAATATAGGACAGTGGATGTATAAAAACAGGGCACTGGTGTGCATGCAGTCGTTATATAGGCAAGAACAGAACTATATTTCTCTATGCAAGAACCCGAGTTCCGCATTAAGTGTCTAGTTGTGAAGCACCACATCTGGATCATCATGGTGTGGCCCTGTGAAGCAACTATCCGGAACGGCCACAGGACTTTTTAAGGTTCAAACAAAAGGTCAGGGGATGCAATACCCAACCCCATGGTAGCTAGCCCAGGAACGAATGGAGTCTGACAATCAAATCTATTCGCAGGCACCAGGTGACAGGCCAGGCGCTAGTGGTTGTGGGCTAACTGACAGGGAGAGTCCACACATGGTGCACGCACCATGCAGGGTGTTGGAACAAAACCTTGGTGGTCTGGTTCCGGGACCCCAGAAAGTAATGTACCTTTCTTGGTATGTTCTTGTTACTGTTTTTCACTATGTTTTCACTGCACACAAGGGCACACGGGTGTGGGGGAGGTGGGGGTAGTCCCTTGGTCAAGCTCTACACGCAGTCAGTAGGAAATCATTTGTTTTCGAAAACCAAATTCAGACCATATGGCACCGTCCATGGGTTCTAGATGATTGCTGTTATATCTTGGTGGACTTTGGATGATCACCGGTGTTTCTTGGTGGTTCTCGTCCAAGTTATGGCTATGGGTCACCCTCCATCATGGGTGAAGGTAAGGTGTCCACAAACAAACATCAATGCAATGTGATGGTGCATTGGGGTACCGTACCACGTGGCCTTCGATATAATACTCGATTGCTACCAATTCCCAGCATGAAGCAGGGGTAATGACTTTGGCTGCCACCTCCTCTCCATTGGACCGAGTGTATGTGACACTCAAGTCGTCGGGCCACGAAGTTAATCTATACATTTGTGCAATGAACTTAAGGCATGCGCTTGGGCCATGAAGTGAAGGCATACCCTTGGGCAATGAACTTAAGCCATGCACTTGGGACATAGGTCACTGACTGAGTCAAGCTTGCAAATAGCCAACACCGGGCCACACCAGAGCACAGTGAGCCTCGTGTCGGGCTGGCGCGCAAGGAGCGTAGAGACCAACAGTGTTGGTGAGCCTGAGCCATTGCTAACCACAACCGTGACCTGGCTGCGGTTAAGTGTGGGAGGATCGCTTTTTTTTATGTTCCTGCGCTAGGCATGTGCAGCAGCCCCCAAAAGGGCCCATAGTCACGAGTGCGCATGGATAGTGCGTCCAAAACCATGTAGAGTCTCCGAGTCTCCATCTTGGGACCTAGTTGAGTGTGGTAAGATCGCTGTGGGTGTGTTGCAGGGGGGGCGGGGGGTTACAACATGATTTACTAGTCGTATTGCACCAATGGTGTGCAGGATATTCGGGGTTGCCCTCCCACAACAACCAAGCCCTTGCTCCTGATAGGAAGCACCGCAGGTTGAAGCCACGTCGCACAAGCCACGCGATGCGTCGCAAGAGGCATCTAAAGCGCTGGTGTGGCATATGGCTTGAGGCCCATTTTGGGGTATGCAGCCGCATAGTAGGGAGATGGGCTTCCCCCTCCATTGTATGTAGCTGCATGGCCCGCGCTATACAAATGTCGTTTGTTGCTCATTGAAGATCCCGCCCTCGAAGCTCAGCTCTCGCACAAGGTAGCGGTTGGTGTGGGGCGAAACTTGTCGCCGGGCTGCGACATTGTCGGACCTAGCACTCATTTCGGGGGTGTACATCGCCTTTTGAAGATCTTGTGGGTGGGACGACAATCTTACGGAACGAATAATGAGGTACGGTATTGTACAGCGTTGTTGTGTTGTTCTATGCAATCCTTGAGACATGGGGGATGGTCGTTATACTATTGTTGTTAGGCTATAAAGAGGACCGACAATCCACACACGTGTGTAGCCCCCTGGGTTGGGGATACAGCACCCCATGCGATGGTGATACGAAACACGAAACAGTCAAAACGGCCTCACAAGCTTGGGCACCCTATGGGGCACTCTCTTTGGTGCGGGCCAGGCCAAAGAGTTCTCTTTGCAGTCAAGGGGTGTGGGCGGCTACAACCACGGTAACATTGGTCAAGAGGTAGCTGGGAGACTTGTGTTGCAGTATACTAACCCCTTAGGCCACCGCATCCCCATCATTTTGTTCATCAAGGTTTATGAGAAACGAAATAAGAGAGTGTGTGTTTGCCCATGGAGCATAGGCCTTGGGCTTGAAAATGAGAAACCATATCAGTGGAGATCATTATGAGATTACCAGCAAGGTTGTCTTGGGCGTGAATAGACCGGGTGGTGGCTACACGGAGTGTGTGGGTGTGAATGTTGCCTCAACACCACGGTGGTTCAGAGAAAGGGGTGGTTTTTAGTCATATGCCCCGTCCGCCCTCCCACCCTCCAACCCCTTTCAAGGGGCCAAATTGTTTAAAAGATGTTGGGGGTCAAGGACTGCACATGGGCGCCCCCCATGGATCACAGCCTAAACCGGCCCTAGCACCAGCGTCAACGTCGTCCGCCATTGCCCCCATGCCACAACAAATTTCAGCGGAAAAAGAGGCGTTGGAGAAGCGGCTTGCCCAAGGGGTCCGACACACTAGAACTCCACAAGGTGGGCGTCACGGCTGTACCGTATGCATGGCAATGTGAGCTCCTAACAGCACGGTCTGCGTGCCCAGGCATGGATGATGCCGTGCCGGCGGTAGCACAAAAGTTGGTGCAGGCCGTGTGGGAGGTGTTGTGACGCACAATCCACATAGGTGGCGGTCAACAACCACAACCACAAGCTACATAGGAGCAACCAAACAGTTGGCTGCCCTAGGCATGCAACACGGTTGTAGCTGCACAAAATTGGGCCGCTTGGGGCGTGGCTCAAGTGTGGCTTTCATGGGCACTTGGCCAAGTAGTGCCGTACGTCCCGTGATGGCCTTGCCCCACACCTCCACAAGCGACCATGGTGGAATGGAAGATTCACGGTAACTACTGAGCACACTTTGTACATGGCTTACCGCACTGCGTGCACTTACGACGCTCGCCGGGCCCCCGTTGTACCCTTGCGTCGAGTGCGGAACCATGCACTGGTCGCAGCACCCCTACCCGACCATGTTTGCGAAAGCACAAGACAATCACTACAACAGAATTTGGGACAATGGCGACAAAGTCTCCAAATCGGCCTCGCCAACGATAGTATGAACGGATGCAGAGGCTTACCACTCCGCAAAGCGGGACTCGACCACACGACACTGCACTCACACAAGCAAAAACACTAGTAGCTGGCATCAACACGGTGAGGCAAGCCCTAAGGTCAAGCACGCCGGTTGAGACAGGGGTCGGGTGGGTGGGGCGAAGTCACCAAAGGGTAGTGGATGTAGGCTGTGGGTGGGTGGGTGGGTAAAGGTAGAAAACCCGCCTAAGATTGGAGATGCAAACAAAAGTTGAAACGAGGCTCAACTAGTGTTTGCGAAAGCACAAGACAACCACTGCAACAAATTTGGGAATTCATTCTCTGCCTTGTGCGCAATATCCGCCCAACCCCTGCCGGCATCCATTTATCCCCACCCCCCCATGCCCGCCCAAGGAAGTGGCGGTACCCACAACCGCTAGACCGCTGTGACCCCCTCCACCCCACCTTGAGCTCTGCTGTGCGGGATAAGTACTGAATTAGAAAGGGGTGGGAAAAAAAAACAATGGCGTGCACACCTACACCTTGGCGTGTTTGCTATTGCTAGTGGCGCCCCACCAAGGCCGAACCATGCTTGTTTTCAACCTTGCCTTCTCCGGGGCCCAAAGAGGGCTGAAATGCTACATCACCCTTGCATTCTCGGGGATCCCCAACAAAGGGGACAAAATCAAAGCATAAAAAAGCAAAAGCAAACCAAAAAACAACTTTTCCCTTGAGGGCCCCACCCAGTTTGAAAACCTGAATATTGCCAGCACGGGGTTGTGAACCCATGACCTCCCAGGTGCAGAGGCACCAGCTTACCCACTAGGGTATGGGCCAACTTTGACAAATGTGTGCACAAGGGTGGTATGGATATTTGATCAAATATAGTTTTCCTCGAATATTGAGTTCTCGTGAAAAATCCGAATATTTTCAGTATAGACACATGGGGTGAAAAACCATTTTGTCACCCTCTGCTAGATCAAGCAAATTTTGCTTAAGAGTGCCTTCGGTGCCCATGATCCGGCACTCTCGGACCAAATTTCTAGGGCCATGAGGCAACGGAAACTGGGCTCGCATACGCCCCCGTGTCACAGGTGCATGGTCATAACCACATTGTTCAGTGTTTGCTTGCTGCACTGCAGCGTAGACCAGTTCTCGGTTCTCCAAATTTCTAGGGCCATGAGGCAACGGAAACTGGGTTCGCATACGCCCCCGTGTCACAGGCGCATGGTCATAACCACATTGTTCAATGTCATGCTTGCTGCACTGCAGCGTAGACCAGTTCTGTACCACACCAGGTGGTTGCTGACTGTGCATTGGCGCTGCTCCTCTGAACATTGAGGTCAGCTCACACCCACCACCCACCCACAGTGCCGGTTAGACTCTAACCCTTGCCCTGCAGGTCGTGCCCCTGCCTTGCACTCATTCCCTGGCACGTAGGGGCGTGTCATACTCGTGCCTCAGGGGCGCAAAGGCGCCTGTGATGGCGCAAAGGCGTCTCAACATTTCAGCATGTGCTCCCGCTGTCAGGTGTCTCAACAGATCATTGCTGTACCGTGTGTGGCGCCTACCTTTTCCGCTCGACTCCATTCATGCGCATGCTGTCCACTTGTCCTTGCCCACTAGAATCCAACTGCCTCACGTGGGCCGCACTCTCGCAGCCTCTGTCATGCTTCAGCCTTTCCACACGTGACGACGTGTCGAGCCTGTGGCTCTGGGGCGCCACGGCGCCCTGTTTTTCGCCACTTGACTGTTTCGTGCTGTCTTGGCATCCCATACACCCTGGTCAGCTCGAACCCACCACCCTCCCTTTGCACCGGTTAGCCCCTGTCTCTTGCTCTGCGAGTCTCTCCCCTACTCTCTCCCTCCCATTCTCTCTTGTTCTCTCCTGCTCTCTCTCTCATGATGCTCCTCTCTGTTCCTTTCCCACTGTGCTCTACCCTCTCTCCCTCTCTTTCTCTCTCTCCCTCCTTCCCGCCCAAAAATAAGGGGGGGTTCGGGTCGTTCGGTGCATCTCTATCCCCCCCGGGGTTTGTAGGGGGAGGGGGGGGGTTGGGCGTAAAGGGTCCGGTCCCGGCGCCCCCCCCCCTCCATGGTTTGAGTTCTGTACGTCAGTGATATTATTACGCAGAGCTGTTGATTGCATGTGGCAGGGCAAGGGCGAGCATCACAGCCAAACCTGGATTGATGTGAAGTGCACGGAGTCCTAAGCCTCCGTGGCCCTGCTTAGCGTGCGCTCCTGTGCGGTAGTTGCCAAGTTTCTCATTCTGCATTCGTGAGCAGCGCGCTGGCCCCGCCCTGTCACCACCTAGCCAAAACCCCCCCGCGGCAAGGGGGCACAGCAACTCCAGGGAGTCAGCAGGCCCTGTCGACCAGAACACATATGCAGCAAAAAAAAAAAGCCGCAGTGGCGTGTGGCGGAGCAGAAAGCAGCGCGCCAAACAGTGGGCATGCAGGAAACGCCAGCAGAGCGATGCAGGGCCGAGGGGAGCAGCAACTACAGGCAGTCTGCAGGCCGCCTCGAGCAGGGCGAACAGGCAGCAATGAATTTATATTCTGCTGCAGCGACATGCGGCGAAAAAGAAATGCACCGTGTCAAAAGAGGACATGCAGAAACCAACCGAGCGATGCAGGGCCGAGGCGCACAGCGCCCGGTTGAGCCAGTGTCTGTGAGGTGCAGCCAGTCAGGGCTGCCCTGCGCTCCGGCACGTGGTGCGCGTGGGGGGGGGGGGGGGCAAGCCAAAGAAATGCCGTTCAGGTACAAGCAGAAGCAGCCGGGGCCGGCCCTCCCAGGGGGGGGGGGGGTCATCCACGGTAGTGCACCCAGCCCATTGCCAGCAGCCTATGTTGGGGGAGCTCGCGGAGCGCTTGGTACGTGGCTTCCACATCCGCCATCATGTGAACGACCGACTCGTACTTGTCCAGTCTGGATGGCGAGTCCGTTGGATTGAAGCGGGAGGCCACCTAGGATATGTGTACCGGAAGGTGGGACCACCGGAGCAGGTGCTGGATGCGTCGGAGGCGTCGCGCCCGGTCCGGGTTGGCCATGCTGGCTTTGGTGCGCTTGGTGGCCCAGTCGACGTCGAACACCGCCTCCCAAACCGCCGACACCAGATGGGAGGAGAGTAGCCCAGCGGTCCTGGGCCCACCTCGGAAGAAGCCCGACCCATGCCACAACCGTCGGCTTCGAAACCAGGCCCCACCCCGCGGCCGGAAAATGCGGCGGCACCCAGCCATGAGCCCCCTCCCCCCCTCGTTCACGCTGTTGCCGAGCAGTATGCGACACCACCATCCTAGCAAAGCCCTGCCCCGAATACCGACCACGACATGGGCGCCGCCACTCAAGCTGGCCCTGGCGCGCACTAGGAAAACCACCAAGCCGCATGTGACGCGCCGCCGCCGACAACACCAGCAGCGACCTCCCCGACAGGCCCCCACTCCCAGTACATCGAACACCGCTTGTTCCTCACGCCTTCCACCCCCCCTCCCCCTACTAACACCCCCAAGCAGCCCGCCCAGTCCATCGCCCCGGGTGAACCACGTACCCCCTGCACCGACCCAGCCACCTGCACCACGTCGACTGACGCCCTGCACACATCCGCCACGCCTCGGTGGGATCCACCGCCCCCCAACAGCAGCCCACAGCAATGTACGCCGGAGCCCAGAAGGTGCCGGCCCCCAGTGCGAGCCACAGGACATGCCGAACACCGACGACGGCGGACCAGTGCCCATGCAGTGCGACGACGACAGCCCTTCTGTGCCGCCCTCCACCGTCCCTGAGCGGTATTGCGGGACGCAACACTAAACGAACGCACATACCCACCGGCACCACATCAGCACCAGACGTCAAAGTGCGGGATGTTGACCCTGCCGACAGTCAGCCACCCATAGCCCAGCCTGGACAACCAGCAGCGGGCCCACCAGTGGACCAGGCCCCATTTGGCGGCTATGACCTGCTCGCGCCTCCGCAAGGGACGCGCTTCTGCTAGTGGCACCCCAGACCCGTGCCACTGCCACCTCTGGACGACGCCGACACACGAGACCGCTTTGCAAGCCATTGACAACGCACTGCAGGCGGCGACACGCAGACTGAGCAAGACTGTGACCCCAGAGGATATTGGGCAGCATGCTGCGGAACATGAGCATGCTGGTCCTGAACCGGGCGCACGACAGGGGAACGTGGATACAAACTGCTAACCACCTAGTGGCAGTTCTCACCGCCGTCGCCGACCCCGACCCGCGGGAAGTGGACATTTCGCCGCCCTCGGACACTAGTCCCAAGCCGCAGCAAACGCTGCAAGGGACCTTGCCGCAGCACGTGGCCCAGCGCGGTATCGGCACAGCAGGAGCCATTCCGGTGCCACACGATATCTGGCAGCGACACCGCCATCCGGGTCTGGATCGCGCGCTGCGGCTAGCGCCTAATTTGGGCGGCTCCGACGACACCATCCTGGCCACCTTGGCGGCAGCCATGGAGCGCGATGGCCTCCTCCGCCGATGCCCAGACACAGCCGGGGCCAACCTGCGGGCGTTCCCCGAGCCCAAATCAGCCCAAAAAGGGGGCGTTAATTGCCGACCTCCGCCTCCTCAATTCCCTCATGCGCAGCCCACCCGTCCCCTTTGAGCTGCCCCGTTTGGAGCAGTTGGCTGGCCCCAGGGACATCTGCAAAGCCCGTGGCGTTACCACATGTTACACGAAACTCGATATCAGTAACATGTTTTGGTCAGTGCGGCTCCCACCCCAATACGCCGACAGCTTCCGCTTTTGAGTTTGCGGAACCACGTACGCCATCCCCAGCCTGCCATTTGGATGGACTCACAGTCCCGCCCTAGCTGTCGCCGTCCTCGCGCAGTACCTGGCCGTCACATTTCCGGAGGAGATCATCGTCATCCAATATGTCGATGACATACTGTTGGTGGCGGCCAACCGGGCCGCCCTTGCCCACTGTACCAATGCCCTCGCCCGTGACCTTGAGCGCCAGGGGTGGCGTGTCAGCCCCAAGTCCCAGATAACCCTGTCAATGGAAGTATCGTGGATGGGAAAAGACTTGCACGGGGGACAACACACCATCTTCCAGTCCGCCAGCTACATGGCTACAGTGGCCGCACTCTGGATCCGAATGGCGACACGTGGCTATGACGCCCGCGCTATGCGCCGCCTTTGCGGGAAGATTGTGTGGGCGTCACAACCCGGACGAGGGGCGATGCCCTTCATGAATGGCGCACTTGCGTGGCTCAACTCCCCCCCCCCAAAGCCAAGTACACGGCAGCGGTGGTGCGCCGTGGACTGATGGAGGCTGTCGCCGTTTGTATGACGCCGTGGACTGCACCTGCACCAATCACGGGCCCAGCGGAACAATGGTTTGTCGACGGGGCATTCAATGCCGGGCAGTGGACAGCGGCGCTGTGGACGCCCGACCGAGGGGCACTCGTTTGGAAACTGCCACTGTGGGTGCGCACCCACCAAGGAGCGGAGTTGGCAGCCATCGAAGCGGCTGTCCGGGTGGCTGCTTACGAACGTTTGAGCCACATCCGGCTGGTGGCGGACAACATGGCCAACACCCGGATCCTCGTACTCGGCGGCCGACGACGGGGCGGATCGGTGGCACGCAACACTCTCTCCGCGTTCAAAATGCTGGAGGACCTGCAGCTCCTGGGCCGCGTGATCGCCCCGCACATGTGGCTACACGTGCGCGCCATTGACCGGGCGACCGCGCACCTGGCTGCCCCGCGAGTGTGGGTAGCTGGAACCGACCTCGAGCGCCTGGGCCGATATCGGCACCACTGGTCGTGGGCCCGCACCTTCTTCGCAGTCACGTGCGCGGCTGTGTACGCCCTCCGTGTCGGCGACGTTGCCAGCTTCTCGAGGGAGGGAATCGCCACTCCCAAGTGGCTCACCTTCTGGGACTAGAAGGTCAACGCGGAATGGGTGGACGTCCCCCTCAGCCCGTTTCTTGAGCGGTGGCGGGCATACATCGCCTACTTTCAGCGCCCGGACCACCTGCCTACAGGCCTCCTGTTCCCTGGGGGCACCAGCACAGCGTTAGAGTGCCTCCGCAAGCTGGTCTGCGACACCCCCCGCGCCCACATCACGTGGCCCCCATGGAACAGGTTCAGGGGGAGCCTTAAGCGCAGTGCGCGCACAGTGCAACTGATTGGGCGCGTGGCCGTACTAAAGACCCATACTTTGAAATACTCGGGGCCCCTAGGGGCATCATGGTGACCCCTAGCGTACGTTTTGACTTCTTATTTTGTCACCCTTTGTTGGGGACCCCCGAGAATGCAGGGGTGGTAGACCGGAATGAAGTTCAGGTGGAGTTGTTCGTGAGTAAGGAGCGCATATGATGCAGCTCTACTGTTCACGATACCTCAATAACGCCTATCGCTTCTACTGGAGATCGATGGGGTTGTGCTATGCTAACTCCCCATTCTCCCAACTTGCTAAGGTGTTGACCAAGATCGCCCTTAAAGGAGCGAGAGTGGTACTGTGTACCCCAGTTTGCAACTTTCTTGAGCTGTGGCCGTTTGGATCACCTAATTCTAAGGGCGTTTCCAAGGGGTGTGCTTGGGGGCTCTTCGGGGGGAACATAGTCTGAAAGTAGCGCGCAATGCGCGTGCAGTGCGCGCGCAGTGCAAGGATTCCCCCTCAGTGCTGCAGCCTACATGTGGCTTGGCAGCACCTCATACGGGCTCCAGTTGTGGGCGCGATGGCCGCCCAAGCATGCGCGCCATTACGCCCGGCTCCCCCCGTCCTGGACCCTACCCTCAACCTTGTGCCTCCCGGTGCCCGCCCGCTTTTCAGGCTCCCCAGCCAGAGATATGGACTGGACCGTGGTCGACACCCGGGACCTGTGGCCGTCAGAGGCACGGAAGCCCTCCGGCAAACGCCCCGCCACGCGTCGAGCACCCCCGGCCCACATCCCCACCGCCCACGACAACCACGGCAACCCCTCCAGCTCCGGGGATGAAGCCATCACCACGTCCAGCTGGACTGCGTCCCCCACGCCGCTGAGGGTGTTGCGGGCGGCGCAGAGGTATGTTTCCTGCGTGCCAGATGCGTAGGCTCGGATGGCGAATGACAGGGCGTCGTCGAGTATGTCTCGCCCGGCGGCGCGCGTGGCGTGGCGACACGCCACCCGGCAGTCGGCCACAGGGGGGGCCATGAGGCAACGGAAACTGGGTTCGCATACGCCCCCGTGTCACAGGCGCATGGTCATAACCACATTGTTCAATGTCATGCTTGCTGCACTGCAGCGTAGACCAGTTCTGTACCGTACCAGGTGGTTGCTGACTGTGCATTGGCGCTGCTCCTCTGAACATTGAGGTCAACTCGCACCCACCACCCACCCACAGTGCCGGTTAGACTCTAACCCTTGCCCTGCAGGTCGTGCCCCTGCCTTGCACTCATTCCCTGGCACGTAGGGGCGTGTCGTAGTCGTGCCTCAGGGGCGCAAAGGCGCCTATGTTGGTGCAGAGGTGTCTCAACATTTCAGCATGTGCTCCTGCTGTCAGGTGTCTCAACAGATCATTGCTGTACCGTGTGTGGCGCCTACCTTTTTCGCTCGTCACCCTTCATGCGCATGCTGCCCACTTGTCCTTGCCCACTAGAATCCAACTGCCTCACGTGGGCCGCACTCTCGCAGCCCCAGTCATGCTTCGGCTTTTCAACACGTGACGACGTGTCGAGCCTGTGGCTCGGGGGCGCTACGGCGCCCTGTTTTTTCATCACTTGACTGTTCCGTGCTGTCTTGGCGTCCCATACACCCTGGTCAGCTCGAACCAACCACCCTCCCTTTGCGCCGGTTAGCCTCCGTCTCTTGCTCTGAGGGTCTCTCTCCTACTCTCTCCCTCCCAATCTCTCTTACTCTCTCCTGCTCTCTCTCTCCTGTTGCTCCTCTCTGTTCCTTTCCCACTGTGCTCTACCCTCTCTCTCTCTCTTTCTCTCTCTCTCTCCCTCTCACCCAAAAAAGAAAAAAAAGGGGGGGGTCCGGGTCGTTTGGTGCATCTCTATCCCCCCCGGGGTTCGAACCATCCTCTATGGGACAGAAGAGGTGTGGTGTATCCACTGGGCCACGACGGTTGGGTATCTGCACCATGCGCTCCAATCTTTTTCTCCTGTGTGTCACCCCCTGTCATGCGTATCTTCTTTCGCATGGGGATGTGTTCAGCAGCGTGTAGAGGAACCGCACTGCGTCCCCGGGTACCCGGTCCGCCTGCCTGAAAAGCGTTCTTTGGAACAGCCGCAAGAGGTCCGCTCGGCCTGCCAGCCACACATGCATGCAATCTCCAGTTCTGCTCACCGAGGAGGGCACCGCTCTGTGTCCCTCTGCCGTCGGACAGTGGAGGATCGCCTCCCACTCGAACGGCTGCCACTTGCCTGCACTTTTGGGTCGCCACTGGACCTGCATATTCGCCACAGCCTGAGACTTCGGGGTCCAGTTGATCTGGACCATCACCGAGTAGAGCTCCTGATTGCTCATCAGCAATGGTTCCCCATGGTTGTCCACAATCTCACAGTGCATCCTGGTGTCATGTGGTTGGTCCAGTCGGAGCCAGATCTGCTGGTTGCGGGCCCAGGCCATTGTGGTCGGCTCTGCTTCAACTGCTTGCAGTCCTTCATTCGCAATGGCGTCCAGCTGACTCAGTGCTTGCACTTTGAAACGCTGGCGTTCTTGCTGAGGCTTGACCTTCTTTGGGGTTGGCTGGATGTGTGTGAATGGGCCATACTGCTGCTGATGTGATCCCTTCTCCTGCTGTGTCCTACCAGACGGCATAACGCCTGGGTGCCTGTCCGCGACAGGACGCGGCGTTCAGCTGCTTGGAGGTCTCCTTTGTGTGCTGCTGCTCGCTGCGACAAAACGCAGCTCGTGTGTTGAAAAACTCTGCGTCAGAACACAGATTTCAGACATGCATTGTTGTGCTTGGAACCTGTGAAATGTCCGCACCATTGTGCAAGGGCTTCTGGCTCTGTCATTATCGACCCTGTCCTGGGTTCCTGCGTTTCCTGGGCCTTCGCTTCTTGCGCTGCCGCCTGGTGTCACTCACATCCGTGCTGAAGGACAGTGTGTCCGCTGCTGACAGTTCAGTCAACAGCACTCCCTGGTGTGTGTGTCCTGTCCTCATTTCCTCACTTTCTGTACTGCTTGAGGAGTATGGTCCCACAAGTATGTGTATAAAGTCTGAAGTCTGAAGTCTGATTTGGCATCTCGTGTCAAGGACATAAAATAGAACACATCTCAGGAAAGATCTGATAAAAGTGTGGTACCCCCCCCCTCCCTTCCTTCCTTCCTGTCACCCCCCCCCACACAAAGCCACCCACCAGAAGAAAAACCATCGTGAAAATGGAAGATTGAGAAGAATGGGAGACCATGCAACACAGGGGAACACGCCCCCCCGAAAGAAAAAACAGGGTGGAAAAATGGGGCATTGAAGAAAATGGGAGGCCGGGGAAAACATTCCACTGAGGTGGTGTACGCCCCCCTCTGGATAAATATTCCACTGAGGGGGTGTACACCCCCCCCCCCTGGATAAATATTCCATTGAAGTGGTATACACCCCCCTTCTGGATCAATATTCCGTTGAGGTGGTGTACACCCCCTCTGGGTATATATTCCATTGAGGTGGTGTACAACCCCCCTTTGGATAAATATTGCATTGAGGTGGTGTACACCCCCCCTCTGGATAAATATTCCATTGAAGTGGTATACACCCCAACCTCTGGATAAATATTCAAATGAGGTGGTATACACCCCCCCTCTGGATAAATATCCCATTGAGGTGGTGTACACCCCCCCTGTGAATAAATATTCCACTGAGGTGGTGTGCCCCCCCCCCCCCCTATGGATAAATATTCCACCGAGGTGGTGTACACCCCCCCCCCATCTGGATAATTATTCCATTGAAGTGGTATACACCCCCCCTCTGGATAAATATTTCATTGAGGTGGTGTACACCCCCGCTCTGGATATATAATTCACGGAGGGGGGTAAACAATTCACGGAGGGGTAAAATAATTCACGGAGGGGGGTAAATAATTCACGGAGGGGTAAAATAATTCACGGAGGGGGGTAAACAATTCACGGAGGGGTAAAATAATTCACGGAGGGGGGTAAATAATTCACGGAGGGGTAAAATAATTCACGGAGGGGGGTAAACAATTCACGGAGGGGTAAAAGAATTCACAGAGGGGGGTAAACAATTCACGGAGGGGTAAAATAATTCACGGAGGGGGGTAAACAATTCACGGAGGGGTAAAATAATTCACGGAGGGGGGTAAATAATTCACAGAGGGGTCAAATAATTCACGGAGGGGGGTAAATAATTCACGGAGGGGTAAAATAATTCACGGAGGGGGGTAAATAATTCACGGAGGGGTAAAATAATTCACGGAGGGGGGTAAACAATTCACGGAGGGGTAAAATACTTCACGGAGGGGGGTAAAAAATTCACGGAGGGGGAAAAAAATTCACGGAGGGGGGTAAACAATTCACGGAGGGGTAAAATAATTCACGGAGGGGGGTAAATAATTCACGGATGGGTAAAATAATTCACGGAGGGGGGTAAATAATTCACGGAGGGGTAAAATAATTCACGGAGGGGGGTAAACAATTCACGGAGGGGTCATATAATTCACGGAGGGGGGTAAACAATTCACGGAGGGGTAAAATAATTCACGGAGGGGGGTAAACAATTCACGGAGGGGTAAAATAATTCACGGAGGGGGGTAAATAATTCACGGAGGGGTAAAATAATTCACGGATAGGGGTAAATAATTCACGGAGGGGTAAAATAATTCACGGAGGGGGGTAAACAATTCACGGAGGGGTAAAATAATTCACGGAGGGGGGTAAATAATTCACGGAGGGGTAAAATAATTCACGGAGGGGGGTAAATGATTCACGGAGGGGTAAAATAATTCACGGAGGGGGGTAAATAATTTACGGAGGGGTAAAATAATTCACAGAGGGGGGTAAATAATTCACGGAGGGGTAAAATAATTCACCGAGGGGGGTAAACAATTTACGGAGGGGTAAAATAATTCACCGAGGGGGGTAAATAATTCACGGAGGGGTAAAATAATTCAGTGAGGGGGGTAAATAATTCACGGAGGGGTAAAATAATTCACGGAGGGGGGTAAATAATCAACGGAGGGGTAAAATAATTCATGGAGGGGGGTAAACAATTCACGGAGGGGTCAAATAATTCACGGAGGGGGGTAAATAATTCACGGAGGGGTAAAAAAATTCACGGAGGGGGGTAAATAATTCACGGAGGGGTAAAATAATTCACAGAGGGGGGTAAACAATTCACGGAGGGGTAAAATAATTCACGGAGGGGGGTAAAAAATTCACGGAGGGGTAAAATAATTCACGGAGGGGGGTAAATAATTTACGGAGGGGTAAAATAATTCACGGAGGGGGGTAAATAATTCACGGAGGGGTAAAATAATTCACGGAGGGGGGTAAATAATTAACGGAGGGGTAAAATAATTCATGGAGGGGGGTAAACAATTCACGGAGGGGTCAAATAATTCACGGAGGGGGGTAAACAATTCACGGAGGGGTCGAATAATTCACGGAGGGGGGTAAATAATTCACGGAGGGGTAAAATAATTCACGGAGGGGGGTAAATAATTCACGGAGGGGTAAAATAATTCACGGAGGGGGGTAAACAATTCACGGAGGGGTAAAATACTTCACGGAGGGGGGTAAATAATTCACGGAGGGGTAAAATGATTCACGGAGGGGGGTAAATAATTCACGGAGGGGTAAAATAATTCACGGAGGGGGGTAAATACTTCACGGAGGGGTAAAATAATTCACGGAGGGGGGTAAATAATTGACGGAGGGGGAAAATAATTCACGGAGGGGGGTAAATAATTCACGGAGGGGTAAAATAATTCACGGAGGGGGGTAAATAATTCACGGAGGGGTCAAATAATTCACGGAGGGGGGTAAATGATTCACGGAGGGGTCAAATAATTCACGGAGGGGGGTAAATAATTCACGGAGGGGTAAAATAATTCACGGAGGGGGGTAAATAATTCACGGAGGGGTAAAATAATTCACGGAGGGGGGTAAATAATTCACGGAGGGGTAAAATAATTCACGGAGGGGGGTAAACAATTCACGGAGGGGTAAAATAATTCACGGAGGGGGGTAAACAATTCACGGAGGGGTAAAATACTTCACGGAGGGGGGTAAATAATTCACGGAGGGGTAAAATGATTCACGGAGGGGGGTAAATAATTCACGGAGGGGTAAAATAATTCACGGAGGGGGGTAAATAATTCACGGAGGGGTAAAATAATTCACGGAGGGGGGAAAATAATTGACGGAGGGGGAAAATAATTCACGGAGGGGGGTAAACAATTCACGGAGGGGTAAAATAATTCACGGAGGGGGGTAAATAATTCACGGAGGGGTCAAATAATTCACGGAGGGGGGTAAATGATTCACGGAGGGGTCAAATAATTCACGGAGGGGGGTAAATGATTCACGGAGGGGTCAAATAATTCACGGAGGGGGGTAAACAATTCACGGAGGGGTAAAATAATTCACGGAGGGGGGTAAACAATTCACGGAGGGGTAAAATAATTCACGGAGGGGGGTAAATAATTCACGGAGGGGTAAAATAATTCGCGGAGGGGGGTAAACAATTCACGGAGGGGTAAAATAATTCACGGAGGGGGGTAAATAATTCACGGAGGGGTAAAATAATTCACGGAGGGGGGTAAACAATTCACGGAGGGGTAAAATAATTCACGGAGGGGGGTAAATAATTCACGGAGGGGTCAAACAATTCACGGAGGGGGGTAAATAGTTCACGGAGGGGTAAAATAATTCACGGAGGGGGGTAAATAATTCACGGAGGGGTAAAATAATTCACGGAGCGGGGTAAATAATTCACGGAGGGGTCAAATAATTCACGGAGGGGGGTAAACAATTCACGGAGGGGTAAAATAATTCACGGAGGGGGGTAAATGATTCACGGAGGGGTAAAATAATTCACGGAGGGGGGTAAATAATCCACGGAGGGGTAAAATAATTCACGGAGGGGGGTAAATAATTCACGGAGAGGTAAAATAATTCACGGAGGGGGGTAAATAATTCACGGAGGGGTAAAATAATTCACGGAGGGGGGTAAATAATTCACGGAGGGGTAAAATAATTCACGGAGGGGGGTAAACAATTCACGGAGGGGGGTAAATAATTCACGGAGGGGGGTAAATAATTCACGGAGGGGTAAAATAATTCACGGAGGGGGGTAAATAATTCACGGAGGGGTAAAATAATTCACGGAGGGGGGTAAACAATTCACGGAGGGGTAAAATAATTCAAGGAGGCGCGCGCCGACACTCAGGGTATTCAGTGAGGGGGCATCCTTCAGCGCTGCAAGCGCCTGTGCCCCACTGCCTCCCATGGAATTCCCACTAAGATCGAGGGACAGGGTATTCAGTGAGGGGGCATCCTTCAGCGCTGCAAGCGCCTGTGCCCCACTCTCTCCCACGGAATTCTGCGTAAGATTGAGGGACAAGGTATGCAGTGAGGGGGCATCCTTCAGCGCTGCAAGCGCCTGTGCCCCACTGCCTCCCACGGAATTCGACCTCAGATTGAGGGACAGGGTATGCAGTGAGGCGGCATCCTTCAGCGCTGCAAGCAACTGTGCCCCACTGTCTCCGACAAAATTATCACCAAGATCGAGGGACAGGGTATGCAGTGAGGGGGCATCCTTCAGCGCTGCAAGCGCCTGTGCCCCTCTCTCTCCCAGAGAATTCTGCCCAAGATCGAGGGACAGCATATGCAGTGAGGGGGCATCCTTCAGCGCTGCAAGCGTCTGTGCCCCGCTGTCTCCAACAGAATTTCCACAAAGGTCGAGGGACAGGGTATGCAGTGAGGCGGCATCCTTCAGCGCTGCAAGCGCCTGTGCCCCACTGCCTCCCACGATATTTGCACAAAGATCGAGGTAGAGGGTATGCAGTGAGGCGGCATCTTTCAGCGCTGCAAGCGCATGTGCCACACTCTCTCCCACAGAATTTTCACAAAGATTGAGGGACAAGGTACGCAGGGAGGGGGCATCTTTCAGCGCTGCGAGCGCCTGTTCCCCACTCTCTCCCACAGAATTTCTATCAAGATGGAGCTGCAGAGAGCGTGCATTCCCAATGAGTCCTAGTACTCGCTACAAATTCTCTCTACTGCACCTCAACTTCACATAACGATGAGTCCCAAGCAGTTCCCTTAGCTTTTGACAAACTTGACTCAGTACATCACATCACATCACATCACATCACATCACATCACATCACATCACATCACATCACATCACATCACATCACATCGCATCACATCACATCACATCACATCACATCAGATCACATCACATCACATCACATCACATCACATCACATCACATCACATCACATCACATCACATCACATCACATCACATCACATCACATCACATCACATCACATCACATCACATCACATCACATCACATCACATCACATCACATGACATCACATCACATCACATCACATCACATCACATCACATCACATCACATCACATCACATCACATCACATCACATCACATCACATCACATCACATCACATCACATCACATCGCATCGCATCGCATCGCATCGCATCACATCACATCACATCAGATCACATCACATCACATCACATCACATCACATCACATCACATCACATCACATCACATCACATCACATCACATCACATCACATCACATCACATCACATCACCACATCACATCACATCACAAATGTGTCCATGACTCAATGAAACTACTGTACTACTTACTGTACTGGCAAATTCATCTCGAAATCCGTGGCTGGCACCCTCATAATCACCGATTCCCTCATCCTTCCTCCCTGAATCAGGACATATTAGCTGGAAATGAAGCAAGGTGTAGAAGGGGGGTGTACAAACAAGGACAACTCAATAGTTGCAAATGTGGGGAGAGGGGGGGGGGGCGGGACAGCTCTGCTCAGTGATTCTGTCCTCTGTGTCCTTTTCTGGGTTTTTCCCTAACCAAAGCCTTGAGAAAGCCGAAGCAGGAGGGGTTGCCGGCAGGGGAGGGACCGAGAGGCTCGTAGGGGTGCCTAATCTTTTAGGTAGGACAATGTACCCCTCAGCCTCGCTCTCCTTGACTCTCTGGTGCTTGGGCGTCCTCTCGGGCCCCCCACACCCGGCGAAGAACCCCTTGCACCCCACCCAGGCACCAACCCTGCAGACAGTGTCGTTTAACTGACAGAAAAAAAATGCCATGTGGAAAATAGCAGGCGCACCTGCAAAAAAAATTGTTTTTGGCAGAAGAGACACTGCTGCGGGCCCCCGTTTCATTGAAAAAAAGAGGGGAAGAGTCGAGAGCGGGGAGAGGGGGGTAGACCGTAGACGGTAGACAATGGAAAAATTGGGTCCCCCACACTAAATGGGGGACCCCACTGAAATCGGGGGGTGTGAAGCAAAGCAGAATGCCCCTCCAGGCAGACACACAAAGAATGCAAAACACATACACAGAGCAATGTGAAGCAAAACACTGAATGTACAATCACATGTGCTTCCATGACCCTGCATCGCCTGTCTCCCTGGACTGAGATTCAGGGCTCACATTGCCCCGAAAATACCCCGAAATGTACTAAAAAGCCCCCCAAAACGTACTACAAAACCCCCGGAAATGTACTAAAAGATCCCCTGAAATGCACTAAAAAAAACCCCCCAAATGTACTAAAAAAAAACCCCTAACTGTACTAAAAAACCCCCTAACTGTACTAAAAAACGCCCCTAACTGTACTAAAAAACCCCCCAAAATGTACTAAAAAAACCCCCGAAATGTACTAAAACTCCTTTGTACCAACAACCAACAAACAAATTGGATCACAAAAAAACTGGCAACGCGATATCCTGCACTAGCCCCTTTATCTGCTTTGGGGCACATCAACAGCCACATTCAAATATGCACATCCCGAACTAGCCCCTTTATCTGCATTGGGGCACATCAGCAACCACATTCAAATATCCACGGCCCAAACTAGCCCCTTTATCTGCTTTGGGGCACATGAGCAGCCAAATTCCACTACCGTGCGTCGCACGGTATTTTAACACTTGTCACAATCCTGGATACATCATTCTCTGAAAGCAAAGCAAGGTGCAGAACGGGGCATGAGACACGGAAGAGGGGGACAACAAGCAGTGGGGCAAACTCTCCCGCGATTCTGGCATTCTTGCAAAAAGGGGGGCAGGGGCAAAAATTATTTTATTTTTGCGATTTTTTTTGCGGAACCCATTTTTGCGTAAGGCGTGAAGCCAATAATTAATTTTTTTGCGTTTTTTTTTGCGGACAGGGTGGGGGGGGGGGGAGAAAAGCCTGATGGGGGGTTTCGGGTTGAGCGTTGGGGTAGCCCACCAGCAAAACTGACCCTGTTGTTATTCACATACCTAGTTCATGCCTACGGTCATGGTCTGCAAAGGAAGCAAGGTGCAGAATTGGGCAAGAGAAAAGGGGGGGGAGCCAAGTCTGATATGGGGGGCAAAGCACAAGTGTGATATTGGGGGGGGGGGGGGGCAAAGGCCTATCATGGGGGGCTTGGGGGGTTGGGGGTTGGGGGTGATGGCCCATAAAAGTCTGAAGTCTGAAGTCTGATAGCCCATTGGGTTACTATACCCATAGCTGTGGTCCCATTTCACGTAGCGCTGGCTCCCCGGATGCTTCCCCTGTCAGTTCATCACTGTCCATGGGTACCATACCAAAGGATGACCAGAGTGCCCTGGTGCCCTCTGACTCTGATCCCGACCCTCCCCTCAAGCCTACCGTGGACTCTGACCCTGATGATGAATTTGGTGCAACATGCTGAGACCACAGTGGGCTTGAACACATGCCTTCCATTGCCAATCCATTCGCCACCTCATTTCCCTGCACGTTGACATGTGCTGGGACATGTTCCCACCTGACTTCTCTTCCCGGCGTCGCCATTTCCTGGAGCAGCATTTCCTAGACTGGGACGTGGACCTGCAGTTTTCCAGATGTGGTTGTCCATCCCTTTGACTTCCAGTGTTGGGCCATGCCAGTCGCTCCCAGCTGCAGGTACTGCGAGTCGGTGAGGATTGCCAGTTTTGGCACACAGAATCCCTGTAAGGCTTCTACGGCAGCCCAAAGCACTGCTCCGTTATTTGTTTGCCTGTGATGTGTTGGTACGTAGCAGCAGAAGCGTACCTCTGGTCCTTGATCATCTTCCGCCGCGAACACGCCAAATCCCCCGGCCCTGCGCATGTCCTTGTGGCCCAGTCTTTTCGACGATCCGTCCGTGTACACTATCCTGTAGCCCTTCGCCACCAGTTCTGCAATCAGATCTTGCAATCCTTGTAGCACTCCCGGGCCTGCCTGCCTCGGGCGCTTCGGGCGTGATTCCGTTGCCCTTTGCCAACTGTGATTGTTGGCTGATCTCTCTTGGGTGAAGCACTCCGTGTGTGTTTGCCACCATGCATTCAATCCCCCATGCACTTGCACTTCCCCTTGTCGCGGCTGCACTCCGGTATCTCGAAGTTGTTCCAGTTTGAAAGCCTCTCCATTGTTCCCTGCGCTCCCCTGTGTAAAATCCCACCCACTCACATAGCTCCCTTAGCCATGTTGTCAGGTATGACGTGAACACCAGCGACGCTCCTGCCTTGACTTCGCATCGGTACCGCCAGTGGGCACTTCTTGCTGACCACACTGCCCAGCCTTGGTTCGTGTTCAGTAACCATTCCTGGTCGTCGGACTCCATCATGTCTCGAACTGTGGATGTCCCGTTATCAGTTTCCACCTGGCCATAGTAGTGCTGTATAACCGCCGCCGCCGCTTTGAACATGGGGCATTCGACCATCGCGAGCTTAACCGTCTCCTTTTGTGAGCACACCGGGCACTTGTCAGTGCCTGACCTCTTGTAGACTCTTGCATGCACGGTCACAGGGGGGGGGGGGGGTCACGGGGCAGCCACCGACGGCGGCTGCGCGTGGAGGCCGTGGCCTCCTCCTTGGTCCAGTCGGCGGACTCCGGCCCTGCCCCCGGTTGTTGGGCCCACTTGAGGATGGTGTTCCAGTCCACAGGGGCTCCTGGGGCCGGTCCCGCTATCGGGCCCGTGGTCATGGCGGCGGGGGGTGGCGCGGCGGGTGCTGCCGGTGCCATTGGCGGGCATGGAAACTAGGCCGAGTGCATCTGCCCGCACCTGTTGCAGGGCGCCGGGGGGGTTCCGCTCAAGTCAAACGCTTGGTTGCCGTTGACCCAGAGCGTCTGAGGCCGACTTGTTGTACTTGCCCCGCCTGTGCGCGCATCGGGCAGTGGCGAGCGAGTTGTCCGCGGCCACCGCAGGAAAAGCATACGGTGCCAAAGCCAGGGCCCGTTTGCTGCTGGACGAAGCCCTGGTATGAGGTGGTCACAGGGAATGGCTGTTGCTGGTGGGCCGTTTGGACGGTTGGCGCCGACTGTCGCCCCTGGCGTTTGGCGCGGAGTTCTTCATTGATGACCCGCCACGTGGCGGTCTCTAGCTTGCCGCCGGACCACGGTCCGGTGGGGTCGTCCATCGCGGTCTCCTTCAGTGCCGCAGCCATGGTCATCCACACGTACGGCAACGCCTCTGCCAGGAACTTGTCGATCTCCGCGGTGGTGAACGGTGGGATCAGACTTTGTCGCAGTTGCTCCATCTCCAGTTTCTGGGCAGACAGGAGCGCGACGATCTCACGCAAACAGCTCTGTTTGGGAGTGACGTCGTCGGTTTGTGCTGGGTGCTCGTCTGGCTGTGACACGGGGTGGAACTGCATGGCCTGAAGGGTGGGGCGGAGGTGTTTGCGGGCCGCATACGCGCCGAGGGCTCGGACCAGGAATGTGCGGTCCGTGTCAACCCCTGCCCGGCTTGCGAGGGTAGTGAGCTGCTCGTCGGTGGTGTCTACCTCCACGAGGTACTCCTCCATGTCCACCTCCCATGCATCAAGGTCACCGGCGTAGGAGGGCCTGCCAATGATGGTGGTGAATGGCCCTGCGACACATTTTGCCCCCTCGCCAATCCACGGGTGTACAGCCGCCGGCACTGGGGGGGCGCCGCTCGTGTGTGCCTCTGTGGCGGCCCCCTTTGCAGTCGCGACCTTCTTGAACACCCCCAGCACGAAGTCGGGCTGGAGGTGCTTGCGGCCGCGGTACGCGACCATGGCTCGGGTCGCCTCAGCGGGCTCCATGGTCAGCCCCGCCCTAATGGTCATGGCCGCTACCGCGCCCTCCGGAACTCCTTCATCGGTAACTACCCTCCCCCCCCTTTGTAATAGCTCCGGCAAAGTACGGAATTAATACGGTCCCTACGCCTACTGTAGCTATTACAAGGGCGTAGCTTGCGCACAACACATACAACTACCAACATACACGTGCATGGTGAGCTGGTGCAAGAAAGGGGGATATAGTGCACAAGTATCCCCCAAATCAGAGCTATTTGGGTTGAAGTGGGCAAACACTCACAACAAATGTGTCCATGACCCTATGTAGCTGGCAAATTTATCACCAAACCCATGTGTTATGCGGCTGCACTACATTTGTACCGAATTAAAATTAGGTACCAAATTAATACCGTCCCTACGCCTACTGTAGCTATTACAAGGGCGTAGCTATTACAAGGGGGGGAGGGGGTACTTCGAGGAAGTCAATTTCCCACGTGTCGAGTTGTTCCGTAAAGCTAGCGTTGCGCCGCAGCGTCTGGTACGGTCCCTGTACCCACTTTGCCCGGGCCGTGAGTGACGGCTTCGCGGCGGGCACCGGCATCTTCGCCCCATTAGTCTCCATGGCCGCCGAGTCGTCGGTAGCCGCCCAGGTCAACGGCATGCCACGGCATAGGCGGTCCTACACATCCAGGGTTGAGCGTATTCGGATCCCGTACTCCTCCAAGGTACGCGCATCCCGCAGCAGGGGCCTGCTAGCAAAGGCCAGCCGTTGCCGGTCGGGCGGGATGTCTTGAGCGTCGCGGATTCGTGCCTTGACGGCAGCCACGGTGGTGCCCATGGTTCCCACGTCCAGGGTCAGTGTGTGTCCGGCGGGTGCTTTGACGAACCTGGCACACCGGTTCATGGTCTCCGTCTCGCGGCTGTGTGCCGGTCTCCACGGGCCCGGCTCGCTCACTGTCGAACAGCTCCAGCCCAGGCCCGCACCCTCCACACTAGTGGGCCGTGCTCGCGGCGGCTGCAGTTGTTTTGTGGTTACGGTAGCCCCCCCCTCCCCCCCAAAGAAAAGAGTGATCTCGTCCCATCACATAACACAAAAGCTGTCACCCACATCCCACGCCAGTATCAAGAATAACCAACTCAGATTTGGTAAAAAAATTTGTTAACACAACATCGCCAGGCCAGAATCAGGGCACGGATCTGGGCGAACTCAACAATAAGCGCGCCGTACAGAATATCAATGTGGGGCACGGTCCCTGTCGGCAACATGGCCCCACGACACGTAGGAGCCGACCTTATAATACAACCGTTCTCTGGCATGAGCTTGCAAAATAACAGACTGGGGGGACCAAGAGTAACATGCCCTGCTGACAGGATCAGCAGGGTTGAGAGCAGATTCTACATAATAGAGGCGAATCACAGCGCCCATCCAACGGATTTTATGTGCCAACCTACGGAGTATGCGCTGTTGAGGATAAAGATCAGCACGCGCACGTCCCCAAACGAGTTGCCCAATTGCCCCCATGTTATCCAGAATTAACTCTACATGAGGTTGGTCTATACCGCGAACTAAATCAAGGGCCGCCAGGGCCCCAAATAACTCGGCGGACTGTTGGTTGTCCACCCAGACAGGGGCACGACGTATGGTGGCTCCGGCCCGTGTCCAGAGCCCCACCATATATCTACCTGGAAATTGGGGATCAGGCGCAGCATCAGCAAAAATACGGATCGGGGGGGTGGTGGAGGACAAAGCTGGCTCCCACCCGCGGAAAGACGCTGCAATTGCCTCCAGCAAAGATCGGACCACAGAGAAGGGGGTGCGGTGTGAAGACATAGGTCCATGACGTAGCCATTGACGCGGCCCAGCAAGAAAGGCGCCCACAGAGGCTCCAGGTCGCCCCAACCAAATGATTTTGCCCAAAAGTCGTTGGAGGGATTTAAAGCGATATGGGCGAAGGGCCACGGTCAGCCAGCGGCTGACCACGTCAGCCACAAATGCTACAGAGGGTGCTATCCGGGGCCCGGAAAGATTAAGGGCTTTGCCCATCCACGTGACGTTCCTGGAAGGAGTAAAGTCACTTTTACGACTGATCAAGTACCCTTGTTGTTGCAACACATGAGCCGCAGACTGAGCCATGGACTGCACATCATCCCGGGGTCCGACAAACAAAATATCATCCAAATACTGGATGATCAGAACAGAGGATGGGGGGAGTGTCCAAAACGCGTGCGATGAGGTGTTGAACAAGCCCGGGGGCTTGATGCCACCCGAATGGTACCCTAACAAAGGCGTACCTGTCAGTGGCCACCGCCACACGTATACAGTTCAGGATGTCAGGCGGCAAATGTATAGACCAATAACAGTTTCGCAAATCAATCTTACAGGCGTACACATCACTGCAAATGGATCTAAGAGAGGCCGCAGGACTCTCCAAGGTGGGTAACCGAAACCTGCGGGCTTTAGAAGCGCAAGAGCGATTAAAATTGACCATATTTACAATCAAGGCTGCCTTTTCCGCCGATTTATATTTTACAAACACCTGGGCATTCGCTGGCTCATCCGTCGGGTCAAGAAGCCCGTCGTGAAAAAGGGCACGCAGCATAGCTCCTGCCTTAGGGCAATGTGTAGGCGGGCACTGTGGCGCCGAGCTGCCAGCTAGAGCAAACTGTGGATCTGCCCAGAGATCCCACAAATCACTGGGGACACGAACAGACCCCGCAGGACCAATGCCCTTACGGGCAACATCAATAGAAATATGGTCACGGGAGTCCAGGATAGGGGAGGAGGCAGAATAAGGCGGGCCCGCAGTGGCCAAATGGTGTAAAAGAGACTCAGCCAAATCAGCGTCTCTCGCAATGGTCTGACGCAATGAAGCCGGCCTATCATACACCCATTTGCAGACCTCCGACCACCAGAGGTGGACCAGGTCACGCGTGTGCGGCAAAGGGACACGTTTGTGAGAAGAAAAAAGTGCAGCGAAGTCATCAAGATGTTGATGCCAAGCGGCGCCGCACTGAGCGCAAGTCTCCGGACGGGTGGGCTCCAGAAGGGCTACGTGAACGGAGCGCCGCACGTGCTCGGGTGCCGGCAAAGTGCTGAGTGGCGACACTGTGCGGGCTTGAGCCGCGCCCGGAGTTTGCACCGGGGTTTGACGGGTACGCGGAACCGTCGACGAAGTCCGGTCTTGCGATCCACTGACCCCGACAGAAGCATGTCGCCTGGCTGACTGGGGTGGCCAGCTGTCGGAGGGGGTGCATACTCGACGAACCGGGCGAGTGGCCCCCAATAACCGGGAGCGGGGTCCTGGGACAGGGGGCCGGGGGGCGTCATCGCTGTCGTCCCCGTCCATGGCGACGGGCGGGCATTCCGTGAGGGTACCCTGGACCAGGGCCAGCAGGTTTTCCGGCCATAATTGGAACGCCGCCGTAGGACGTAATTCCACCTGTCCGGTTCCACACGCCCACGGCAAGTCGATGGGGAATTTGACGTTCCAGGCCAACGGTGGACTGCTGTAGTACCGGGCTTGTCGCTCAGTGAGCCATCGACCCCACACGGCAATGACGGTGAGGGCAGCGCCCGCCCACGCAAGAAGGGCGGCTCCCATGCGGCGCCAGGAGTGCCAGCCGGCTACATGCGCCCCCGTACCCCAGAGCTGGGCGCGCATGGTAGACTGGAGGATTGCTGTACCTGCGGCAACGGGCAGGAAGTCGGGGCGGCCGGCAATCGCTGGTGAGGAGACAAGACGCTTCCTCCAAGCCTCACCCCAAGCTCCCATGGGCGCAGTGACCGAGCGGTTGGCGCCCTTGGAGTGGTAGAATGACAGGCGTCGCTCAGTGCATAGGTCGGATTTCCTGATGGAGGCAACCTCGCCGACGCGCAGTAAGTGGCAGACAGATAGAACTGCGAGTCCAAGGGTAACAAAGGCGAGGTCGGTGTCCACATGTGCTGCCATATGGGCCACCATGGCAGGGGTGCCCCACACGGGGGACGGCGCGGGGTGTTCGTAAATACGGTCGGCTCCCGCAGACATAGCCCAGTGGATGGGGGAAACAGTGGGGGGGATGAGTTTGATCTTCTCGCAGAGCCGGACCGCACCAAGTAATCCGCGAATGGTAACTGACTTGCGGCCTTGTGCTGCGAGGAGTCGAATGTGTTGTGCCACCACCTGGGCTCTGGTGAATTCGGGGTATTTAGTCGCTGTGACAGAGAGACCTCTGAGCAGCCCTGCCCAAGAATCAACGGTGCTGGGTGCCCAACGCCCCAAGGCAAGGGCCTGATCCGAGGCATAGGGGTCTCGAGCCCGAGCGTCAAGCAGTCTGGTGCTGAGGAAGCGTAGCTCATCAGCGGTGCCCCCTGATTGGTCGCTGGGGTGCACCACACCCGTGGGGGCAGTTCGGGGTGTGGAAGCGGGGCGTTCATCACCCACACGGGGGCCCCGGATCGCCATGGGGCCCAGTAGACAGGGAGCGAACAGATCCAGGGGAAGTGGGCGCCGCAGGCTGAGCCCCTGACGGGGCGGCAGGACTCGGGTCGGGCGGGGGGCAGCCTTGCCAGCTCCAGTGCATTTTGGAGCACCGGCTGCATGGGTATGGTGGGGGTCCCGACGCATCATAGGTTCTTCCGGTCGAATAAGCCGTATAGAGCGTTTGGGATCCAATCTGCGTGAATCCGCCGCGTCGAGTCGGGGTGGGAACTGGCAATGGGGCAGACTGAGACAGAGAGGGGCTGGCAGCAGACGGTGCCTGAGACGCGAAGTTGGGAACAGGCGGGGGCTGAAAAGAGTGCGACACCGGGGCAGCAGTCGCACAGTCCCGCGCCCAATGACCATGAAGCCTGCATCGGAAACACGGTCCCGGTGGGCCACTAGGCGGTACAAACGTCCCAGGGACCGCCGTGGATCGTCGTGGGCTTGCGTGGGACTGACTCTCCGCCGTACGATACAGCGCGCGCCATACGTCACGGGCCAACGTCTGTCCCGCACGCGCCAGGACAGCCGGCTCAGACTTAATGAAGCGCAGCAAGGCCTGAGTAACGTCACGTTGCCATACCCAAGGTAACTTGGAGTCCATCAGTTTCAGCAAGGCAGCGTGGTCAAGCGTGGGCACCGCGGGCCCACGTAGCTCCTGCAGACGGGCCTCGCACTCATCGATTTGATGCTGCAGCGAAGCCTCCGTAGCAGCGGCATCAGTATGCTGGGAGGCCGCCGGCGACTCACTCGGACGCTCAGTCCAACCTCCAGCGGTAACATCCAAAAAATAGTCAGTGGCAGTTTCAAAGAGAGCGAGCAGGAGTAAGGCTTCATGTTGCTCAAGATCAGGGGCCGCCCATTTCGTAAGCAGATCAACACCCGGAAGGTCGAGACCATCCAATAGAAGTCGGGCATGAAAACGGGCAGCAATAACACCCCTCTCCTCAGCTGATAGAAACGCCACAGCACAAGTAGACGGACCATCGCGCCATTGCCTCCAGCGTTCATAAGGCACTGTGTCCGCTGGGGGCACGTAAGAGTCTACGGTGAAGAGGATCCGCCGCTTTTTGGCATCCGGCATGGTCAAGGAGATGAATGAAGAAAGCAAAAACAAACAGAATGTGTTGCTGACTGGCAGCAGGAACACAGAACATCAACTAAGACAGAGAACGGGGTTGCCTGGGATCATCCCCTCGGTGGTGTCCTGGCCCACCCCTCCCCACACAATCGTCCTGATCCTGTCACACTGCCTCAAAACTTGAGTTATTTGCATAACTTCAGTTCGGGCATCCCGCCGTCGCCCCCCACCAGTGCCAAGGCGCCACGCAGCTGTGCAGCAGGGGCACTTGTGGGCGTGTGGGGCGTCGCGGGTCCCGCACGGACCGCTCCCAGCGCCAATGTGCCGCGCGGTTGTGCAGTGGCGGCACCCGTGGGGTCAGCCAGCGCCGCACTACACATGTGGGCCTGCTCCGATGCCTGGTCGGTGTCCTGCCAGCTTTGTGGTGATCGCGGCCAGGTTGTTGGGCTAGAGGGTGCTGCATACCTTGAACCCCCATGTGGCGGCGCGGCGGTGTTCTGTTCCTGCATCTCTTGGTCCTCGTCAACCGGCACTGCGGTGGCCGCTTGGGCTGCTACCAACGGCAACGCGCTTTGCGGCTGTGCCGCGATGGCACCTGCAGGTGTCGCCGGCGTCGCAGCAACCGAGCGGCCCGTTACCAGGGCCTGTCCAACGCCCAGCCAGCAGCGCGGTTGCCCTGACCAGGTGGTTGGGCTTGTGAGTGCATCACACCTCGAGCCCCCACACAGCGGCTTGTCGATGCCCGTGGCACCTTGGACCACCAAGTCCGTGTCTCCCTCGATCGTCTGGTCGGTATCGGCTGGCAGCACGGCATCCGCGTGGGCCGTCTTCAGTGTCAATGCGGCACGCGGCTGCGCAATGGCAGCATCGGCGGGCGCAGCCAGCGTCTCGGCACCCGTGTGGGGCGCCATGAGCGCCCGGGCAGCGCCCACCTAGCTACGCCGTGAGCATGTCCACGTTGTTGGGCTGGAGGGTGCTGCAGACTCCGAATTCCCTCACGGCGGTGCGGCGGTGTCCACGGAGCGGGCCTCATGACGTCCTTGTGCATCGTGGTCGACGGTGTTGTCCGTGGCGCATTTGGTAAGGTGGCGATTTATTAGGTCCATCCCTGGCCCGTACCCTCCATTATATTGGGCCATGTTCGCAGCCGTCTACAGTGGTTCGGGCGTCCCGCCCTCGCCCGCCGCCGTCGCAGCGGGACCGGGTCTGGGGACCGGCCCACTGGGGTGGCTCGACCTGTCGCCCGACGTGGTCACGCCGGGGTCGCGGGGAGCCAGTGCCTGTGCTGCGGGGTGTGGGGGAATCTTTGCACTGTGCGCGCACTGCGCGCTACTTTTAGACTATGTTCCCCCCGAAGAGCCCCCAGGCACACCCCTTGGAAACGCCCTTAGAATTAGGTGACCCAAACTGCCCAAGCTCAAGAAAGGTGCAAACTACCTTCCCTTCACATAACACACATCATGCATAACTGGAAAAGCCATGAAGAGCGCACTGGTCGCCACCCTCAAGAACACACAACTGTTTTTCTCGTTCCATTTGTACCTGCGGCTCACTGGTGGCTAAGTGGAAATGTGAAGTTGGGGCTCATTTGGGGCTCAGTTGTGCATTGCGATGTCTTTGTGCTTGTTTGTTGTGCGTTTTGCATGCTAGGTAATGTGCATTTAATGTTTTTAGAAGTTTTAGATACTCACTTGGTCAAGGTTCAAGGGGGGGGGTACTTTTTTTGGCGACGGCTCAGTTGACTGAGCGCCCGACTGAGCCGTCACTGAGCCGTCACTGAGCCGGCTCACTGAGCGCTCAGTGAGCGCTCAGTGAGCGCTCACTGAGCGCGCCAAATGGCTCAGTGAGCGCTCAGTGAGCGCTCAGTGAGAGCTAATTGGGGGCTCACTCAGAGGGTTCCCCCCCCTTTCCGCCTCTCCTCCGCCCCCCTATCCGCCTACCCATCCATTCCTTCTCGCTCCCATAGGTCCTCTCTTTCACACCATGTCTATTGTTGTCCCAGGCCTGGAACCGGCAGCTTCAAAGGCTCTCGCGTCTTTCCTTAGTCGCCCCCGGGTACCTACCGCTTTCACAGAGGCAGCGTACCCGGGGGTGCCTTCGACGGACCTAGAGCCCTTGAAGCTGTGGGCCCAGCAGCTCCCTGCCCCTTCCCCAGAAGTGGTCCACATCAACGTGACCGATGTGACCCTTCTTGGAAAGAGCTGGATGCACCGGTGCAACCAAATGTTGCGCCAGGTGCATCCAGCTCTTCGTGCCGTACGCTTCCGCTTTCCTGTGGCTGCTGTCCAAGATTTGGTGCAGCAGTCCTCAGGAAAGCTGATCGGTACCCCCCACGAGTTCGGGACACGGGTTCATGACACCAAAGATCTCCAACACGGTTGGACTTCAGATCTTGGTGTGAGCCACGTCGCTCCCAAGAAGGGACTCCTTGAGCCCCTGCCTTTCGGGGTCGGGGTGGTGTCAGGGGAATGGTGGGAAAGCCTTTCGGCTTGTCCCATCATTCCTGAGTGGTGCCATGTGGTGCCCGACTACACCACCCCAGCCTTGTACAGGACCAAGGAGCCCGTGTTCCTCCGCGGTGCCGCCTCCCCTCCCCCCTACATTTCCCTGGCTGCCCCGGTGTTCTCACATGAACTCCCGGCTCATGACCTTGAGTCGGATGAGTCCTTGTGCGACTTGGGGCTCCGGGTGGTTAGGGGGGCGGTAGAGGCCAAGGAGTGCGAGAACTGGTACCACATTCTCGTCGACTCCTGCGGCACCCAGCCGGATGCAATTTGGGATCTGCTGTCCAATGCACACTCTCGCGAGGAGTGCTTGGCTGATCCCAAACTGCCACGGCGCTGGGGTACTCGGCCCGGCAAGCTTATCTCTGTGTTGGGAAGGGACCCCTTGCAACGGGCTAGTCAGCAGTGCAGTGCTCGCTGGCCCGAGATGAGGGGTCTCTTCCCAACGCAGTGGTCGGCAATTGCCGCCGGGGAAGATGCTAGGGAGCAGACCTGGCACACTGACATTGATAAGTTGCCAGGGACGCTCCCTATCATGGGTGAGCTGCCCGACCATCTCTCAATGATGCTTGTCCTCTCGGACAAGTATCATTTAGAGGTGCACCTGGGCAGCCACCTGGGTGACCATGACGCTCTGCGGGTCGAGACCTTCGAGTTTCAGCGTGGGGACATGGTTCTCTTTGCCTCCACGCTGAGACATCGGGGTCTCGCCGCGCTGCCGGGGGTGGGGAAGCAGGTCGTTCTCTTCCGCTTCCTCACCCCCGACGAGCGTCACAAGTGGGTGGACGTGGAGCGGTTCATCCTTGACCCTCTGCCAGGGGCCAAGGATGAGCTGGCTTCACGGCCACGGGGAGACGGGCCGCTGCCCAACCCCAGGGCTATCAGCCACTGGGGGCAGTACTTCGCCTTCGGCGAGGGACTGCAGGGCGCGGTCGGTCTGCCGCGGTTTGAGCAGCTGGACGACTGGCTGGCCCCCGTGGGCGCGTCAGGCCCCGGCTGCCCATACCACCCGCTGCTGCTGGCCAGGCCTGCCCTGGACGCCGCCGACCCTATGTGCCACGTGTACGTGGAGGAAGGCGACGTTCTGTGGACAAGCGGGCCATCATGGCTCGACCTGGGTAACAGTGGACCCGGGGAGGCCGCCATGCTGCAGCAGTATTGGGCCCCCTGCTCCCGCCCCATCTCCGCACAGCAGGCTTTGCTGCTCGGCTTCTCGTGGCATCGCGGGCCGGAGAAGCGGTGTACACGGAGCGATGCGGGCGCCGAGGTCCCGCTTTTGATGCGCTGCATCTGCAGCGGCAAGGTCTTACTCCCTTCTCCCCCTGCCCTGCAGGATTCACACCGGGGTGTTGGGCGGAATATTGGTAGGGGGCGCGACAGGGTGGTGGTGGGGTGCACCAGGGTGTTTGGAAAGGTGGGTCTGGGGCTGTGGGCCTGTGGGGCTGTGGGCTGGCAGGGGGTTCTCTGTGTGCCCCACGAGCGGGCTTAACATGTGCACAGGGTGCCCCACGAGTGGGTTTAACATGTGCACAGGGTGCCCCACGAGTGGGTTTAACATGTGCAGAGGCTGGCCAGCGCGTGGGCCTACTGCACAGGCCGTGCCAGTCTGCTGCTGGCCTTTACGGGGCCTGTATGGGGGCCTGTACGGGCCCTGTGTGTGGCCTGCATGGGGCTGTGCTCAGGCGGCTCCAGCACCCTGCCGCCAGTTGCAGTTGCCAGTCTGGAGGTGCAACTGAGACCTGACTGAGCCGTCTGGTGCGCTCAGTGAGCGCTCACTGAGCCATTTGGCGCGCTCACTGAGCGCTCACTGAGCGCTCACTGCGCCATTTGGCGCGCTCACTGAGCGCTCAGTGAGCGCTCAGTGAGCGCTCAGTGAGCGCGCCAAATGGCTCAGTGAGCGCTCAGTGAGCCCAATTAGCTCTCACTGACGGCTCAGTGAGCTCTCAGTGGGGGAGGCGCGAACGTTACCTGGCACCTTCGGTGGGCGGCGCGAACGTTACCGGGCGCGAACGTTGACTCTGTGCTTTGCTGCTGTTTCCATCTTTTTTTTTGGACCCCCCCCCCCCCCCCTACGTTTGCAGGCTCAATTCCCCCTGCACGAGCCTTTGGTTGATGCAAACGGCAGCAAAACACAGAGTCAACTTTTGCGCCCGGTAACGTTCGCGCCGCCCACCGAAGGCAGCTCCTCACGACCACCGCTGGCAACGCGACGGCAACTGCAACTGGTGTCAGCGATGAAGGATGGGGCATCGGGAGCGGAGCCTGCGATGGCAGCGGCGGTTGACAAGGCTCGGGGGCCGGTGGGCCCATCACTCGCCGACCTGGCCATCGGGTCCCCGGTCCCTTTTCCCGTGGTGCAGCCACCCCGGGCCAGTGATGTACGCGCGGGCTTCTTGGGGCTGTACATTGCCCCGGTCAACAAGCAGCCCGCACCGGCGTACCTCCTCAACAGGACGGTGAACGTGAAGGGGGTACCGCGGCACTCCACCGAGAGGTGGTATTGGAGCGTCACCCTCAACGCGGTCACCGCCGCGCAGCAAACGACGGTCACCCAGATGCACCTGCCGTGCAGGGTGACCCTGTCTGAGGATTGTGGGCTTGTGGCAGGGGAGGGGGGATTTTTTGTAGCCCGTTTTGCCTACCGGCTGGGGTCCAAACACTGGTGCTTGGACCTAGCCGTGGGGTCGGAGGAGGGGGGGTTGATGGCGCGCGCTGGCTCAATTGCTTTTAAGCAGGTGCTGTCATGGGACGTGCAGGGGGAGGGGTTTTTCTCGGAGGCTTGGCACGCCATGCGTGGCCACGTCTCCACCTTCCGTGCCAGCGCTCTGGGGGGGGACGTCATTGACCCAGAGGTGGTCAGTGATGGGGAGGTGACGGATGGGGGGAAGAGTGATGGCGGCCGCAGTGATCGGAGTGCCCGCAGTGGGACCGCAAAAGGAAAAAAACGGGCCGCCAAGGACATCAACCCCCCCGCCCCCCCCAAAAAGCTGGCGGGCAAGGGAAATGCAGCCGCACCTCAGAAGGCGGCCCTGGGGAGCCCCCTTCGTGAGCCTGGGTCACCGGGCACTGTGCCCATGATCGTGTACCGGGAGGCATGCCGTGACCGTGACCAGTTTCGCCAGGAGCGGGATGCTGCCCGTCTGGCAGCGGAAGCAGCCACCCGTCTCAAGGAGGAGCTGGACACGGTCAAGCGGCAGCGGGACGACCTGCAGGCGAAGCTCGTGGACGCTGATCGCCAAGGGGCTGCCACTGAGGCACGCCTGGAGGTGCTGCAGCGGTCCAAGGGCTGGAAGAACATTGAATCTGGGCCGGGGGCTGCATCCCCCTCCCAGTCAGGGGTTCCGGTTGCACCCCCCGCCACCTACAGCGCGCAGTCCATGCAATTCCTGGCATCGGGACTGTTGGAGTACGCCCACTTGGCCACGCGGCTGATGGCCGACGCCAAGTCGTCGTGCCAGCAGCTGCAGACCATTGCTGGGCTGGCTCGAACAACCACGATGCCGGACCTGAGCGTGGACAGCCTGCCGAAGGTTGAGGCGGAAGTGTCAACCCGCCTGCAGAACGCCGACCGCCGGTACCGGTCGGATGTGGTGGCGGCTGCTCAGCAGCCTGGCTGGGAGCCAGAGCAGTCCGCGTTCGGCAGTCCGGGTTCTCTCCCTGGAACTGCGGCTCTGTGGTAGCCGCTGGACCCCCACTACGTGGTTCGTATATATGTATGGTATATATTGTTGTTGAGCACTTCATGACATTTCTTTTGGGGGGGCTGGGGCCACAGATTGCAGCGTGCTGTGCACTTGCTGCACCACTTTCTGCCCTGCTGTGTGCCTTTGTTTCACAGGTAAACGTGCCGTGATTGTGGCCGTGTACCGATTGCAACTGTATGTTATTCCAAAAATATTGACGGAGCTGAAAATTTTCCAAGGCGGCCAGGGGCCACCACTTTCAGCTCTGATGTGCTGCTTCTTTTCACACAGGCCAGTGGCCACAACTTTCAGCCCTGGTATGGGCACGAACAAGTGAGGGCTGTGCTGCCTTTTTTCACACAGGCCAGTGGCCACAACTTTCAGCCCTGTTGTGGGCCTGTGTTCAAGACCAGGGCCGACTCTGGCCCCTGTGGTATGTTAATTGCGACCCTTTTTTTTTTCTTTCAATTTTGCATGCAGGCCAGAGGCCACGTCTTTCAGCCCTGTTACGGGCACGAACCAGAGCAGGGGTGTGCTGCCTTTGTTCACACAGGCCACACAGACCGCAAACAGTATTTGAAAACAGTATTGGCCTCTTGTGTGGTGCCTGTGTACTGCCTGTCTTTTGGTGTGCAGTGACTGAGAGGTAACTGAGAGCTCAGTGAGAGCTAACTGAGCGCTCACTGAGCTCACTGAGCGCTCACTGAGCCATTTGGCGCGCTCAGTGAGCGCTCACTGAGCGCTCAGTGAGCGCTCACTGAGCGCGCCAAATGGCTCAGTGAGCGCTCAGTGAGCGCTCAGTGAGCGCGCCAAACGGCTCAGTGGGCTCTCAGTCGGGTGGATGGAATTGTTGGCCGCCACAAACAGGTGGTTGTGGGCAGGGGGTGCAAGGGGGATGTGCCACCTACCACCAGGGACTGAAAACAGGTGTGTGCCAGGGCTGGGGGGGGGGGGGGGGGGCTGCAGCGCATATTACGGCAGCAACCGGGCGGAGGGGGGCGTCAAAGGGGGCAATGCGAGACGCTGCGGGGGGTGGGGGGGGGGGGGGGGGAGGATGGGACAAACTCCCTGGCGGCATCCTCGGGGGGGGGTACGACGGGACAAACACGCTGGCGGCATCCCCGGGGGGGAGAGGGGGGCAAACACCATGGCGGCATCCCCCCGGGGGGGGGGGGGGGTGGGACAAACACCCTGGTGCAACCCCACTACCCCAACCCGACGAAGAGTGTGAATCCTGCAGGGGCAAGGGGGGGGAAGGCTAGGGACAACAATCAAGGGGAAACAGGTGGGGGGGATAGCAAAGAGATGTGAAAAGAGGTAAGTGTGACGCAAG
The DNA here is from genome assembly GCA_964036045.1 of Eutreptiella sp. 'Long Island Sound 2002'. NCBI lineage: Eukaryota > Euglenozoa > Euglenophyceae > Eutreptiales > Eutreptiaceae > Eutreptiella > Eutreptiella sp. 'Long Island Sound 2002'. The sequence continues at coordinate 55,964,303 of OZ038386.1, forward strand.
CACGGGGACTGCATGTGGCAATACACCTCTACCACAGGTCCTACACAAAATGCCACCCAAGCGGCCCTTTTCCTTGTTGGGAACACAGCGCCAGCGCGCAACCCGGATTGAGCATCTGGAGGCCGCGGTGGCGGCCTCCCTATGTGAGGAATATCGGGCCGAGCTGCAACCCGATGGTAGCATACTGCTAGTCCCTGAGGACTATAGCCGGCCCACGGACACCACCCCCGACATCAAGTCGGAGGCCTTGCGCGTGCTGTGGCGGATGCGTAGTTCACAGATGTCGCGCCGCGACATGGCCTACCTGCTGCCCGACCTGGACAGCACCGTTAGCTGGGCCGACGTGGCCCCGTGGCTGAAGCACCTCAGCCAACCTGCTAGCCGGCGGGTTTGTATCCTTGAGGGGGAGTATGAGATGCAAGGGGCGTACTGCAATATTGCTGAGCGGCTAGCCCTGCTCTATGAAGCGCGTGCCGTACGCACACCGGAAGCCTTGCAACCGGGCGCGCAGCGCAACACCTGGGTGACCATCGGCGTTGACGGCACCAACCGGTGGAATCGGGCCTACGTGCACTGTGCAGTGGCTGCACCGGGTTGTGGGCCCACACAGCTTGCTAGCTGGTGGCTGTTTGAGGGTAGCGAGATGTGGGCCACGGTGTACGGCATGCAATCGGAGTGTGACTTCGATACGCAGCTCCGCGCTGCTACGGCCCTGCAACTGCCGCATGCGGATGGGGTGGCACGCAGCCCCCTATTCTTCGTCCGGGCCGATGGCAAGGCCCACATCATGCTGGCCGGCGGGGACGGCTTCACCAAGAAGAGCCCCGGGGCCATGGTGTGCCACTGCTGCGGGGCAAACAGTGAAACGGTTTTGCGCAAGTTCGGGGGACAAGAGGTTGCCCTGGAAGGAATCAAGGGACATGTACGGCTGACCGGGGTGTTTCGTGACATCCCGGCGGACCGCCGCATTCCTGACTTCGGTGCGCATGGAGTCATGCGTGTTGCCATTGCGGGGGTCAATGGAATTGTGCGGGGGCTGGTGACCCATGGCGGGGTATCGAGGAAGAGTGCGGCCACCATGGTGCAGGGGGTTATAAACGGGGCACGGAAAGTGGCCCGCACGGTGCGGCCTGGAAAGTGGGGGGCGGACAAGGCAAATGCCAAAGGACAGGTGCGCATGGAGTTGGGGGCTGCTGCGCACTTTGTCAAGGCCCGGCTGTGGGGCCCACTGTTGCAGCTGGTTGCACCGGTGATGGGGAACCATCAAGTGGGGGGCAGGCCATGGGTTGATGTGTGCACGGAGTGGTGGGAGGCGTTTGCGGCCATGGCCGAGGTGGCCTGGAAGGCCGACTTTCTGAGTGGTGCAGAGCAACGTGCCTTGCTGCAACGGCAACGGACCATGGGGGCAAGGCACCTTGACCTGGGATGGGGGAAGACGTTGTGGACGCACATGTGGGTTGACCACATGTATGCGTATGTTGCACGGTGGGGGACCATTGCAAGGTTTAGTTGCTTTGCATTGGAGGGCAGCCACGTGCGACTGAAACGGTTGCTTAGGAATAGTGGGGGGGTTAGCTTGCTGAACGATAGGTCCGGCTTGCAGTGTGTGGTGGATAACCACACGCTAGATGACCACCTCCGCAAGGAAGGTTGGGAGGTGGAGAGTAGGGCCGTGACCAAGCAAAGGGGGTTCCAACGACGGTGCATGACTTGGTCACGTGCCCGGCGGGAGAGGAAGGGGAGGGAGAACATGGTGAGGAGGATTGTGGAACGTGCATTGCGACAAAGGACCAAGTAAGTGCTTATGATGGATGATTTGTGCCCGTGCATGTTAAGTGAGCCCTGAGTGAGCCCCCAATTAGCTCTCACTGAGCGCTCACTGAGCGCTCACTGAGCCATTTGGCGCGCTCACTGAGCGCTCAGTGAGCCCTCACTGAGCGCTCAGTGAGCCGGCTCAGTCACGGCTCAGTGACGGCTCAGTCGGGATGCTCAGTCAACTGAGCCGTCGAAAAAAAGAAACCCCCCCGGTGAAATCCTCTTGGCCTAGGGATTGGGATCCCTTTGGGGACATTCCAAAACCCCAACCCACCCCCGAAAGCCACAACTTTTCACATTAAACCCCTTGAAAAACACCACTTAGCCCCAAATGAGCCGTTTTAGCCCCAAATGAGCCCCAACTTCACATTTCCAAGTGAGCCGCAGGTACATTGTCATTGCTCAATACGTGCCCTACCGAAACCATCAACATCATGGTACTCCTTTTGCCGCTCGGTCAACGTCTTTCGACCGATAAATGGCCATGCCACATGGAGGCGCCCCTTGTATGCACCATCCATGGAGCCAATCTCATAATCAATATAATGCCCCTTGCTCCTTTTCGGCCCTTCGTGATCCCAAATGAGAACATCCGCCGCTAGGGGTCACCATGATGCTGCTAGTATCGAAGCGTGGATTCAAAGATTGTCCCGGTTTCCTCAATGGCACCGGAAGGTTGGGGCCCAAAAGAGGGCGGAAATGCTACGTCACCCGTGCATTCTCGGGGATCCCCAAACAAAGGGGAACAAAATCAGAAGTCAAAACCTCCGCTAGGGGTCACCATGTTGCCCCTAGGGGCCCCTAGTATCTCAAAGTATGGGTCTAGTACAACCAGACGCTCAAATAGTTGCATTGCGCGCGCACTGCGCTTAAGGCTCCCCCTGTGGGTACCCCCTGGTGCTGCCGTTGTCCACGTTGTCCAGGGATCCGCACTGGGGTTGCTGCGGGGTCATTGTTGTGGCAACCATCGTGGCCTGCTCCTCCGCGTTGGCGATGATCCCACAAATGACCGTGGTAGCGGATATGACACGTGGCGAGGATGAGCTGAATCTGGTACCACTTGATGCAACAGGAAACCGCCACCTGTAGGCTTCCCAGTGTACCCATGAATAAAATTAATGAAGGCAGCTGACCCCACATCTCCCAAGCCGCACTCTCCGCTCTCGCGTGGCTCCCCCGACCTCGCCCTGCACCCTTGACATAGGATCCCCAGGCTAGAGCGCCGAGGGGACCCAAGCAAGCCGCACCACTAGCGCTGAAACCCAAAGAGCACGCACAATGGAGGGCAGCACGCATTGCTGGTGCTGGAGGCAGCTCTTGGCTCACAGCGCGAGCACCTAGGCAATTGCCACCTCATTGTCGCTCAAGATGGTGACGCCGCGGCGGCGGAGGCGAATGGCCAACTGTATTGCCCACAATACGGCATGCCGCGCCGTAGTCTGTTGACTGGTAAACCGTCCATGGGGCGGACGAAATGTGTGCACCCCGACAAATGGGACCAAGGGGGAGTCTTTGCACTGCGCGCGCACTGCGCGCTACTTTTAGACTATGTTCCCCCCGAAGAGCCCCCAAGCAAACCCCTTGGAAACGCCCTTAGAATTAGGTGACCCAAACTGCCCTGGCTCAAGAAAGCAGCAAACTACCTTCCCTTCACATAACACACATCATGCACAACTGAAAAAACCATGAACAGCGCATTAGTCGCCACCCTCAGGAACACAGAACTGTCTTTCTGTTCCACCTGTCTTCGAATCAAAAATTGCTGCAAATGCAAGAGTACACGCACGTACTCATGCAACTCTGTACCGGATCCCCTCCATATGTTCCTTACGATGCCCCAGTGCCACATGCGTGCAAACAAGTGCTCAATGCGTGCCCTATAGAAACCATGAACATCATTGTACTCCTTTTGCCGCTCGGTCAACGTCTTTCGACCGATAAATGGCCATGCCACATGGAGGCACCCCTTGTATGCACCATCCATGGAGCCAATCTCATAATCCATACAATGTCCCTTCACTTTCCTCAATAGCACCGGAAGGTTGGGGCCCAAAAGAGGGCGGAAATGCTACGTCACCCTTGCATTCTCGGGGGTCCCCAAACAAAAGGGGACAAAATCAGAAGTCAAAACCTCCGCTAAGGGTCACCATGAAGCCCCTAGGGGCCCCTAGTATCTAAAAATATGGGTCTCTAGTACGGCCAGACACCCAAATAGTTGCACTGCGCGCGCACTGCGCGTTGCACTGCGCGCGCACTGCGCTTGAGGCGCCCCCCAAGGCCCACCCTGCAGCAGCCCGCATCTCGTGCTCCATCCACGCAAGCAAGCAGGTCCCCCGCCCAGAGGCTACACGTTGTGAGACGGGCGTCCCTCCCAAAAACAAATGAGCTCAAGTGCAGCCACGCATGTTCAGCTAGCACACACCAGGGTTTAGGTTATGCACCCTGCACTGAAACATGCACTGCACCACAAGTCCAACACACAGCCTGTCAATAGCTGACAACAACTCGGGGTTCAGGTCCATGCCCCTACCCGGGGGCAGGGCATGCGCAGCCAGGCAGGCTGCTTCCAGTAGACAGTGTTTGCATAGCGGTGGCGGCAGGGCTGACTGTACTGAGGCACAGGCGCTGGGTGCATTCAGCGACCCGGAGGGGTGGGGGGGTGGGGGGGGGCAGGGCACTGGCCGGTGTGGTGGGTGGGGAAGCACATCCAGGGCCAGTAAGGGTGGGTGGGTGGGGGACCCAACCATCAGTGCAAAGAACACACTAAGCAACACAGTCGAGGTCCTAAACTATAGTTTATATCCATAAACTAAGGTTTAGGTTATGCACCCTGCACTGAAACATGCACTGCACCACAAGTCCAACACACAGCCTGTCAATTGCTGACAACAACTCGGGGTTCAGGTCCATGCCCCTACCCGATGAATACGCTGTGCGGCTCCTCCCCCCCCCCCTGTCTCAAGAAAGACTGTGGAGAGGGCACGGGGGGGTAGGGCAGGGTGGTGCTGGCTTACCTCGAAAACCGGGTGGCTCCCACGCGTTGCCCTTGCGGCCGCCGTGGGGTCTCCCTGCGCCTGTGCCCCCCCCCCCCCCCCCCCCCCTCAGCCTCTGTATCGCACCGTCCCTACATGCAGGGGTGTGTGCACGCGTTCCTGGTCCAAACGTGCCTGTGTGCATAGTGCTGCTACAAGCATGTCGTCAGGAGAGTCATAAGATCTCCAGCGGGATGGAACATCCGCTGGGTTCAACTCTCCCTTGACCCACAACAGTTCAACCACCGCCCCAGACCAACGCAGAGTGTGCTGCAGCTGGCGCAGCAGCGTGTTTTGTGCATCACAGGCCGTGGCTGCTCTGCCCTTCATGGCAGAAAACAATGATGACATGTTGTCACCATAGATTCGCAGGAACTGCACCCGTCTGTATGCCCCCGTGCGCACTGTTTCTACAATACCTGCCAGCTCCGCTGCTTGCTGTGTAGCTACCCAATCAGGCAGCCTCTTAATACGCATCCCCAGAGAATCCCCCCAGATGCCAACATAATAATTATGGCCCTGTCGGGCCGCGTCGCAGTAGAACGTATCAGTTGATCCCAGGGTGCCGTGGGGCACCCATGGGACCAAAGCACATGCAATGCCTTCCAGGAGGCCCCGCAGGACCTTGGGTGGTGTACACTTCGCAGTACTGGGTCCCTGGTTGAGCCAACGGTACGCGCCAGCCAGGAAAGGCTATGCCCCCCTCCCCGGCCGCAGTGCCCACTGTAGTTTCCCCAACATGCGCCTCAGCGCTTTGTCCGAATATCCGGTGGTGGCTAGTCTAAGCCAACAGCAGACGAGGTGTGCCTGCAGCGCTGGGGCATTCTGCACCCCTCCCTGGTCTCCCCCGACCACCTCTCCCATCCACTTTACGCGGTCGCTGGGGTCCAGGGAGGACTTCGGGCTGACCACCCAACCGGCCTTTTCTAAATCCGCCTTCGTACGCAGTGCCTGCTGACGGACCGAGCTGGAGTGCCTGCCTGCCACCAACACATCATATGCATATTGGATCACCACCACCGACCCTGGGAAATATTCTACAAGGAAAGCTGCCAAAATGGCTTGCGCCATGGAGGGACTGTGCTTCCAACCGAATGGCAGGGACTGCAGTGCGTACACCCGCCCCCCCACCCCCACCCTGATGCTGTCGCGCTGCGGTGGGGGCAGTCGACAGCTCCAGAAGTGGTTGCTTATATCAAGGGTGCAGTAAAACAATTGCTCCCCACGTAGTGCGCACAATTGCAGCAGGTGTGCCAGCCCATCCAATGTGGGCAATTTAAATGGTAGGGGGTCCACACAGCGGGCATTCAGGTCCAGCATGGGTAAGATCAGGGAGCACTTGTGCTCATTCTTGTGCTGGACATACGCCCTTGCATTCGGCGGTTTTGCGACGGGGAAACCGCAGGAAGCTGTTGCCCCAACAGGGTGTGAACAAGTGCAACCAACGGCGGGTCCGATGAAAATGGTTGGGGGGGGGTGCCCTCAGAGGCCCACAGGAAATTAGCCGGAGCCATGGCATCCCTGACACTGTCCGGTATGTCAATGGCCCCCGTGTCCCCCAGGCCCTTCTCGGCCACCTCCACTGGCACCACCAACTTAGACCGGTGTCTCCGCGAGGATGACGTGCTGATGTCCGGCAGTGAGATGTCCGTGGCCGCTTCCACATTGGTGGCCAGCTCATGCAGAACCGCTCCCAGGTGACGGCTGACGGGCCCCGCCTCCTCGTTCCATCGGCACATAGTAGTCATCATGTAGTCCCTCAGCAGGTCCCTCACCGTCTGCTCCTTCACCCGGGTCGTCTCCGCCACCTTCTTGGAGGCCTGTAGCCAGTGGTCCGTCACCAGAGCCTCGCATTCCGGACACCTCATCTGGGCCAGCGCGGTGCACCTGCACAGGTCTCCACAGCTGGTACTGTGGACCTCGCCGAGTCGCTGTGACCACATACCCAAAGTGTGGGGCTGTGTCGGATTCGGGTACCCGCATAAGGCTCGCCTCCACCTTCACGTTCTCTCCTGCATGCCCGCTTGGCGCTGTCAGGCAGGTCGTCATCGTCGCGTTGCCGCTTGTGTCGGGCTGGCGTGTCGTCCGCCGCCGCCGGCGTCGCAGCGTCTGTCCCCAAATCACTAACTGGGTCACCACCATCATCCGAGTCATCGACCACAACGTGTACCACATGCTCCTCAGCAGGTGTGCTGTCGCTTGCTGCAGTAACAGGGTCATCAGGAGCTGGCTCCACCTCGGTGTTCTCAGCCTCTGCACCCACACCCTCCGTGATCTTCGGTCCCTCCGCTCCTTGAGCGACATCATCGAATTTCTCCAGCAGCTCCACCGGCTCTGTCGTTGGCGTTTCCTCGTCTGCCGCATCTGGCCCCTCATCGGACGTGCAGGCGCTGGAGGTGTCAGAGTCGTCTCCCGGTGGTTCGGGGTCGTCCCTGTCCCCCCTAGTGAACATGGCTGCTGGGATCTTCGGCACTGGCGACCATGCATCCGCGGGCCAGAGTGACTTGGGTTGGACCAGTCGCCCCTCCACATCTCTGGCCAACCATCCGCTGTTCCCCACCGGCCATGGCACGTGGACTTCTGCTGGTAGTGACCATCCTGGCGGTGTCTTCCAGTAATGTCCGCGCTGGGCCTGTGACCACCAGCGGCCCCAGACTTGCAACCCTCGCAACTTTCCGCCTTGATGCCCCCAGGACACGGCCCCCAGCTTCTGGAGGCCGTGCCAGGCAGCTTTTGGGAGGTCCCGATGTCGCACCACTTGCTGGAGCACCGTTTGTAGCACCGACCTTCCTCCTGGGACCAACGGCTGTCGTACTTGCACGTGTCCAGGTCTGTGTTTCCAGAGATATGCCCTCCATGCCTCAAGAAAAGGCGAGAGGGCGTATGTGGTGACTTTCTTGTTGCGCTTTTCGTCCCAGAATGTAACGAACCCCGGCGCTGATATCCACTCCCACGTGACGCTGGCCGCGTCGCCCACCCTCCAGAGGTACACGATGCTGCAGATGGCCGGGAACACCGGCCGGCCCCAGGCCCAGTGGCCCCGGCTGGTGGTGATCGTCTCGACGTGGTCCCATGTGGCGACCGGCTTAGGCTGTGCCCTGCGCGCCCATCCTTTACCAATCGCCCTGGCTTGCATCCAGTGGACCTCGGTAACCACCGCTTGGATGATGCGTAGCTTTTCCAGTAGTCGCACCCCTGAGATGAGCGCTGTCGCGCTTGACCCGCTCTTTCGCTTGGCTGCCAAGGCATTGAGCCTCCTCTCCACGGCGTCCACCAGGAGCTCGTCTAGTGTGCTGGCCAGCAGTGCTTGTCGCAGCGCGCTGGTGTACGTGTCCACCGACCCGGGTTCCATGACCCGGATGGCTGTCGCTCCCGTGCTCGACCCTGAGTTGGTGTGCGTGAGCCTCCGGACATGCTGTAATGCCTCCCATGCATCGCGGACTGTGGGGGCCCCAGTGGGGACCTCCGGCCCCCCCCCGCCCCTTCACTGGCCCTCCCCTGCCGGGCAGGGGTCCTTGGACCAGTGCATATGGCCACATTTTATGCACGGCGTGGGGGGCGGCTTGCTGGTGTCGTACGCCACTCCTTTCGCCGACACCCACAGCCTGGTGTCGCCGATCTGCTGGAAACCTCCAGTGGACCCCTTCTTGCCGCAGTCCGCGGCCCAGTGCCCGTCTTCGCCACACCGGAAGCACCTGCCCGGCTTGGCAGGCCGTCCTTCGCCATTAGCTCCCGTCTGTTGCTTGGGTGTCTGCGGGGTCTGCGCGTTATGCTGCTGGACTGTCGCCCTACCATTTTGCTTCGCCAGGATTTCCTGGTGTAGCACGTTCCATACCGCCAACACGAACTTGTCCTCCCGCCAGTTTTCCGCATTCAAAGGTCTGGTCTGCAGCTCTGCCACCGCGGATGCCAGCGTGGTCATCCACTGGTATGGCAACGCCCTGCCCAGCATTTTCGCTATCTCCTCGTCGGTGAGCGCCGGGGCTGCCCGCGCTTTTGCCTTCTCCATCTCGAGGGTGGCCCTGGCCAGCTTCGCCTCCAGTTCCGCTATCAGTTGTTTGTCGGGCGTTTGATCTGCTTCCACGATGGCGTATGCATCTTTGACGAAGATTCCCGCGTCGAAATCGGGTCGCATGTGCTTCCGGCCGTAATACACTCCCATTGCCCTGATCAAGTCCGCCTCGTCGGTGAAATCTCCTCCGACCGTATCCATGAACTGCTGCAGCATCTCGTCCGACACGTCCTCCACCGCCAGCCACTCGTGCATGCCGATTTCCCATTCCGCCACGTTCATCTTGTAGGCTTCGCTCTGGAGTAATACCCTGTACGGCCCTGCTGCCCACTTCTTCCAGTCAGACCGCACCTGGTCCACCACCTCAGCGATCATGTCTGCGGCTCTCTGGTCCTGGACCACTTCTGCTGATGACGCGCTTGTTGCTGGACTGGCCCCCCCTTGTCCCGTACCCCCATTTGCATCGGACCCAACCATCAGTGCAAAGAACACACTAAGCAACACAGTCGGGGTCCTAAACTATAGTTTATATCCATAAACTAAGGTTCTGCCACCAACGCAACAAGGGACATCAGTCCGCATGGGCATTCCTTGACTCGGGCATTGGACACCATCAATCATCCTACCACCGCCCCCCCCGTGTCAATGGCCCGGGCCATGTTTCTTCTTTCCAGAGAGGGGGGCCATTGGCGAGGGGGGCCATGTTTCTTCTTTCGAAGGGCGGGGTCCATTGACACGCACACGGGGGGTCCATTGACTAGACTTCTCATCAAAAATCGAACAAAAATTCTTTATGTATGCATTTTCTAGCTTGTGCCATTGGTGTTGACGTGGTGGGGACCAATGTTTGGTACCTCTTGCATCTTTGTGGTGGTTGTGGAGCTCACGTAGGCCACCTTTTGCAATTTTTTCATGCTTTTACACCATTTTTATTGTGGTGCTCAACATTTGTCTCCCATGCCTTTCCTTCTTCACACATGCAAGCACACACTAACAAATACGAAGAAAACACGCAACTGCAACTTTTGAAACGATGATGGTTGAAATTGATGACCCCTGGCCTGCTTCAAAAAGTTTCAGCACCATATACTTCATGTAGCAGTCAATGAAGCTGACGAACGTGGTTCAATGGTACAAAATAACGGCGTGCATTACATCTTTTTTTTTGTGAACTCCGCCAGTCCATAAAAGGCCCCAGTGGGGAGCGGAAACATGGCAATGCCACGGTCCATAACGGTAGTACATGCTAGTCTGTCCAGGGTGTTTAACAAAACGATCACTCGGATTCCCAATAGTGGTACATACAACCATCAGGGTATGCCTTATCGGCCACGCATCATAAAGGCGTGCATTAGACCGCAACATACCCTCCCCCCCCCCCCCCGTGCCCAGGAACCGGCAATGTTCGACCGCGGAACCAGGGGTTGGTTCTTGGGCACCAAAATTCGACCGCTGGACCAGGGGTTGGTTCTTGGGCATGACCGTGGGCAGCCACGCAGAAAAAAAATGCATGCGCCCTCTGCTTTCCCACAGTTAACCACATTGACAAGTGAACACCAAAGGACTGAATCTCAGCTGACTGGGCTGTAGTGTGCCTTCCAACGTGCATGGAATGCTCTAATGTTCAACTGGTTGGGACGTGAAACCCTTCTTCCTGTGATACACCATTCTGAATTCCTGTTTGTGCTGCCCCTTAGGGCCAGGCTTCGGTGCTGCGTTGGGCCTTGGAGCTGGCTTTGGCTTCGGCTTGGGTTCTGGGATGTTAAAATGTTTGGGACCCGAATTCTCATCAAAACTCCAAAAAAAATTTATTTGTGTACACATTTTCTAGCTTGTGCCATCGGTGTAAACGTGGTGGGGACCAATGCTTGGTACCTCTTGCATCTTTGTGGTGGCTGTGGAGCTCACGCTGGCCACCTTTTGCAATTTTTTCATGCTTTTACACCATTTTTATTGTGGTGCTCAACATTTGTTTCCCATGCCTTTCCTTCTTCACACATGTAAGCACACAACAGCAAACACGAAGAAAACGCGCAACTGCAACTTTAGAAACAATGATGTTTGTATATAATTTGATATAATTATGGCATCCCCATTCTTGTAAATCCTGAGACTTGAGCACATGCGTGAAGGAGGGGAGCGAAATGTGCAGCCCCAGTGGGTTAGCTTGAATGAAATTCTATTGCCTATCGGCAAGGCACCTCAAACAGGGAGGGAGGCACAGTCAGCCAATCAGTCAGTCAGTCATTCAGAAGTACCAACACCCAAATAGCATGAAAAACACATAAAGAGGGTATTGCGCTATTACTGTCCACCTACCCCCCCTGTACAGAGATCGAGGGGCTGGGGGAAGGGCCTGTGATGTACTCCTCACGGCCTGTGTACAACTCCAGCCCAGAGGGGGAAAACACTGCAGAGCTGTACAGGGTCAAAGGGGGAAGGGCATGTGGACCCAACTCGAAGGCTAAAGCCACTGCCTGACGGCTTCCGCGAGAACGAGTGCTCTGCCGTCGGGAATGTGAGCTCCTGGAGCTTTGGAGAAGAGGGCAAGGAGACGTACCAGTGCCCACATGCACCGCATGAAAAAGACAGGGCAGGAGTGCAATACGTGTCTCCACGGCTGGTCAACCTGTGCTTGGCGGTGGCCGCAATGACGCATCGGTGATGCGGTTGGCGTATGTAGACGGGGGTGGGGAGTTGGTGTGAGATCCGTGCACTGCTGCCGTGGCATCCGCTATGAAATGGGCATGGCCCAGCCAGTTGCAGTGCCTGTACCAGGCAACCAGTTTGGGGATCCACTTGGCATCTGCAGAGGCGGCCGCCGTCACCTCACCGTAATCCAAAGAAAAACTGCCGCAAGATGCCGAGGCTGGGCTGGTAAAGGACGACCCCCCCCAGCTTTGACTGTCAAGGCCCCATCGGTGACTATCCACAGGATGTTGGGCAGCTCCTGGTCGCTGGCGTGGGCAGGGTGAATGATGGCTTCGTGGAGGGAAGGGAAAGGGTGGGGCAGCCAACTCCGCCGGACTGGAGCGGGAGGTATAGAAATGAAAGGCAAGTCCGGGGGGGAAGGGCGTATGCAGCCCGGTAGGCCTTATGCACGTAGACCTGCTAGGGTTGAACCCATTCTAGATCCACAACCACCCCCGAGAACACGTAATCCCACTTCGATAGCGCAGAAGGACTGTACAGCCAGCAGAGGCACCACGTCTTTGCCCCGCAGTGGATGGTACACTGACCGGAACGTGGCTGCGATGTCTTGCAGCTTGGGATCCGGCCGGATGCTGTGCGAGATTGGGATACCCACTATATCAGGGGGAATCCTTGCACTGCGCGCTACTTTTAGACTATGTTCCCCCTGAAGAGCCCACAGGCACGCCCCTTGGAAACACCCTTAGAATTAGGCGACCCAAACTGGACTGGAGGGGACCTTGAGGGGAACCTTCCCGGTTCTTGTGTCTCACAAGCACAACACAAACTCAGGCACGTGCTCCATCACTGGCTGCTGGTGGGCTCTGGGTTCAGTATTGTCCGAGTGTCCGTGAGTGTATGGAAACGACTCGTCATATAGGGCGGGCGGGCAGGCAGTGACCACCCAAATATAAAAATATTCTGAAATCAGATATGGACATGCATGGGAAATCTGGCGATTCCCTACCGTGAATCCCTGATCAACCTCTGTTTTCAACTTGTGGTACAACCACGCTTCCTCATCAGCAGGGATGCGGCCTCGCATAGGGCATTCGACTGTGGTCAAGCAAAAACCGGGCAGTCCGTCACGTCAACTCGACGGGCCACGCCAAAGCTTGGGAGTCCATCACCCCAACTCAAGGGCCCACACCAAAGTGTGGGAGTCCATGGTGAAGATGAGCAAAAAAAATGTGAAAAGGGGTGGAAATGGGTGAAAGTGGGTGAAAATCCAAAAATGCCATATCCCCCATGTGGAAGAAGCATCAAAACCTATGCTAGGGGCAACAATGATGCCCCTAGTATCACAAAGTATGGGTCTCCAGTACGGCTAGACGCCCAAATAGTTGCACTGCGCCCGCACTGCGCGCGCACTGCGCTAAGGGCGCCCCCTCAGGAGGGGTCACAAGGGTGTTGATTTTGAAGCGGGGCATGTACTCTCGGACCAGGAAAGGCCGGTCAGCGGCGTCCAGCCGCACGAGCGTGCACTCGCTAGCTGGAGGAGGAACCTCCGGTAGGAAGGGCTCGAAAAAGGCTCTGTTGTCGCTGTAGCACACCCCGTTTACTGGAAAAGCGGTGGGGGAGGGCCAGGGTGGCAGGGCAATGCGCCTGGGGAAGGGAAGGGCAGACGTGGCCAGGACTGAGGTGGTGGCCTGGCTGCCATTTGCGGAAAAGGGGTTGCCCTGCGGGTATCCTGCAGGGGGGTGAAGCCGTTGGAGAGTCCCTACCTCGTCACGACGCGTATGCACAACCGACCATAAAACTGCTGGGCCCACGGGCCGAAATCCCACATGGGCTGCAGGCGTGAGTTCAAGCGGGAGGTGAGGTCGCGTTAGCGCCAGAAAAAAAAATCGGACTCGTCCCAGCCACAGCGTGCTACCGAGCGGTATGACTGCAGAGACCACGTGCAGGTGGCACGGCAGGCCAGGGCCAGCTCTGCGGCTCCAAGCCCATTGCGGTAAGCGTAGTACTCGGGCGGGTACAGGGCTGAGGCCTCAAGGGTGAGGTCCTGTTTGACTTTCGCTGCCTGCGCTCCCGAGGATATGACGGGGCTCTCGGGCACTACAGGGCGGTGGGACGTCATCACATTGGGGGGCTTCTTGGGGTTGTTGGGGCGCTTACCCTTGCAGATCCCATACTGGACTGGGTGCTCTGAGACTGAGTGCACGCCAAGGGCTGCTTGTCTGTGGGACTCCAAGACCCCAGCACAGAGGCCAAAACCGCCGAACTGCAGCAAGCGCCGTGGCTGAAGGGCAGCTGAGATGCTGGCAGACACGTCCTGCAGCCCTCCCCACTCCCTGTGACCAGGAGCAGGACTTGTCCACGCAGTCGTTCTGTCCCGTGAGGGTGAGCCACGCCTCCGTTCGTGGGGGGCGGTCTGTTGGAGGGCCGCCGCCCCCTGCTGGCGGCCGGAACCGACAGTGAGTCACGGCTCCACAGGGGAGCCAGAGCCGCAGCTGCGGCTGCAGGCACAGGGCCAGGGCTGGTGGCCCTGGGGGCGTCAGGCTATGAAAAACACATAAAGAGGGTCTAAAACATGCTTTTGAATTTCACAAAACGGCGGTGCTTGGCGCAAGGCAGAGGGATCACAGTGGAATGGCCCGGACTATGTCAAGTGGTGGTAGATCCATCGATGAACACGGCAGGCCCCTAGTGAGTCCTGGATCCGGCAGGCGTGGGATTTGCCAAGCGGCAATTGGTGCGGGGCTGGTTCCTGCCAAGGCCCTGTCTTCCCTATCAAACCCTCGGCCGTCTAACCCTCGCTGGCCACCGCCCCAACGGCCGTCGCTCACAAATGAGTGAGTGTCTGGCAACCTACTTTTCTTTTTTTTTGTTCTGGTTTAAGCAACGCCCCAGCGTCTGCGCTAAAGCCTGCCCTGTTCCCCTGCCTTCCAACAGCACCAGTCCTGCCATGATGCACGATATGGTTAGAATATAAAAAAAAGGGGGGGTTTCAGGAATTTCTGTTTTTGAGCTGCTGAGCTGCTATAAACAAGTTATCAGGTTCACCAACACACATCAACAGATAGCACCTGACATCGGCTGTCTAGTCCCTTAGCGGGCTGTGGCATCCAGTAGCGCAGCCTTGAGGCGGTCCAGTGACAAGGGCTTGGAAAGAAAAGCATCCATCCCGGCATCTATGCACTTTTGTTTGTCCTCCTCCTCCTCGCTCCCTGTGAGAGCAATGATGTAGGGCTGCTCGTCCGACTCCAAATACTCGCGGATGTTGCGGGTGGCCTCAAGGCCGTCCATCTGCGGCATTTGCACGTCCATGAAGATGATGTCGATACTGTTGCCCGTGGCAACGCAGACGGCCTCGGCCCCTGTCTTCGCCATCTGAGCAGTGTGGCCCAGCTGCTCGAGGTACGTTTGCATCAGCCTCTGGTTCACCATGCTGTCATCAGCGACGAGGATCCGAAGGTTGGTGGCGTCAGGCGGCGGTGGTGGGAAGGGGCTGACGTCCTCTGCATGAGTGCCCAATGCAGCCGGAGCCCGCACTCTTCTCTTCTTGGGGGAAAATTCTATCCCCAGCTGCTGCTTGAGACTTTCCATGATCTCCTCTGCTTTGAAAGGCTTGCGGATGAAATCGTCTGCTCCGGCTGCCAGAATGGCGATTCTATCTTCTTCAAACGCATTCGCCGTTACAGCCACAATCCGAGTGGAGGGCTGCGGGTTCTGGCTCTTGATCGACCGCGTAGCCTCCTCCCCATTCATCTTCGGCATGCAAATGTCCATAAAGATGAGGTCCGGTTGCCAATCACGCCAGCAGGCAATGGCCTCCTCGCCGTCTGTGGCTTCCTGGACAAGAAAACCCCATTGCTTCAGCAATGCGCACAGAATCTCACGATTCACAGCCAGATCGTCCACCACTAGAACTTTCCGGTCTGAGCACGACCGCCGCCTAAACTGCTCAGCATTCGCTTCACTGGTGACATGGCTTGATTCAAGCTTCGCTGGATGCAGATCAATTTCGAACGAAAAACACGACCCCTGGCCCACTGTGCTCTCCACAATCAGTTCGCCCCCCAAGAGCTGCACGAACTTCTGGCTGATGTTCACCCCGAGGCCTGTGCCTTCATTGCTCTGCCGTCCGATTTGTGTTTGCTGGAATGCCCCAAACAGATCTTCCAATTCTTCTGGGGCAATCCCAGCCCCTGTGTCATGGACAGCAAATGACAAGCGATTGGTGCGCTCGGCAACCGTGGCGACGCTCAACTTCACGGACCCCACTTTGGTGAACTTGATGGAATTGTTGAGAAAATTGATTAAAATCTGCTTGAGCTTCATCTCATCCGTATAGATCACCTCGGGTACATCAGGGTCTCGGCTGATCTCAAACTGCAACCCTTTGTTGCCGGCCTTGGACCGTAGCATCGTGTCGATATCCTTCAGCAGCTGACTCAGTTTCAAGATACCAACGTTGAACGTCATCCCACCGGCTTCAATCTTGGAGATTTCCAGGATCTCGTTGATCAAATTCAGTAAGTACTCGCCGCTGGTGATGATGTTTTGGACAATGCCCTGCTCTTTTGCCCCCAAATTGAATTCGTCCAGCAGCAAAATTTGGGGATATCCCAAAATGGCGTTCAGGGGGGTCCTCAACTCATGGCTCATGTTGGCCAAGAAGCGGCTCTTGGTTTGGTTGGCGGCCTCGGCCTGTTCCTTGGCGGCTGCGAGTTCCGCGGTTTTGGTGGTGACGGCCTCTTGTAGTGTCTGGTTGTAGTCCTTCAGCAGAGACTCCACGTGCTTGCGTTCCCGGATGTCCTGGAAAACCGTGATGGCGTGGACGATCTTCCCCTGGGCATTGTAGACGGGGGCTGCGTAGACCTCCAAAGGGATACGCACCCCGGCCACCTCGACCTCAACGTCGCCGATCTGCACGCTCTCCCCCCGCAGCGCGCGGCAATGCGGCATCGCGTCCGCGGTGTACCTGGCGCCGGTGCGGCCGTCGTAGGCCTGGAAGGCCGAGGCAACGGCCTCGGGGGAGGCGTCGTGGCTGGTGCCCAGCAACTCCCGCCCCCACCGGTTCACGAGCCGCAGCTGCCCTTGCGGGTCGAACACCTCGACGCCGATCGGGATGTGCTCGATGATCGCGTTCAACTGCCGAGTCCTCTCGTCGAGACCGTCGAACGCCACCTGCAAGTGCTGCTGCAGCGCCGCGAACGCCTCGCTCAGCGCATACACGCTGCCCACCCCCTCGGGCTGCATCTCCACGTCGAGGGTCCCCGACGTGGTGATCGCCCGCGCTTTGTGCCGCAGGCGCCCGAGGGGCGCCAGCAGAGCGCTCACCAGCCAGACGCCAAGCGCAAGGGACAGCAGGCCCCCCGCCGCCGTCAAGACGACGGTGCGCACCCCTCCGGCGCGGATGGGCCCGGTGAACTGGGACTGCGGGATGATGACGGCGAGGGTCCAGGCCGCGTTCGCCCCCAGCGGCACGAACGACACCCAGTGAGGCCGCCCGTCGAGCTGCGCCTCCGACACCGAGGGCTGCACGGTGCTCCAGTGCAGAAACGCCGCGGCGATGGTGGAGTGGTTGCTCTCCTCGGGCTTGTACCGCACGAACTCCCCCGTGTAGAAGCCGTCGTCGGACGGCCTGTTCACGAGCTGAAAGGGGGAGCGTGTGGCCGAGTCCGCAATCAGGTACCCACCCGCGTCGACGATCACCGTCGTGCAGCCGTCGCACACGTCCAACGACCTCAGGAACTCCTGCAAATGCCCCAGAGGTATGTTCACGGCGACCGCCCCTTGGAACTCGTTTTGGGCGCCGAAGAAGGGGTGGTAGCAGCTGACCGCCAGAGCCGCGTCGGCCCCGATTTGGAATGGCTCTGTCAGGCCCGGGGCGCCCTTCGCCATGGCCCCGGAGAACCACGGCCGCCCCTGCACCGGAAATGCTTCAATCTTCCCGGCCGCCTTCGCACGGCCGCCTTGATCGTCCGCGATATATCGGTAGAAGGTGTCAGGCTCTGCAGGGTCGTAGTTCCCTGCCAGCACCACAGCTGACAGCACTGTATGCCGATGCACAGCCCGAAACGTGCCGTTGGTGCTGCCGAATAAGATCGTATTTATGTCTTCGAAGTCATTGAGCCGGTGCCAGAGAAATCTTTCGGTGGACGCGGTGTCCTGCAGAGGAATCCGTCCGTGCACCAGCGCGTTGAGATTCGCTCGATTGATCCGCATGGCGAACT
Source organism: Eutreptiella sp. 'Long Island Sound 2002' (assembly GCA_964036045.1). Lineage (NCBI taxonomy): Eukaryota > Euglenozoa > Euglenophyceae > Eutreptiales > Eutreptiaceae > Eutreptiella > Eutreptiella sp. 'Long Island Sound 2002'. Next base: position 55,982,035 of record OZ038386.1, read on the forward strand.
CAAACTTCAGGTTCAGGTACAAGTCGACCCGCCTGCGTACCTGTGCCACCAACATGTCTTTCATATCGGCCACCACTTCTTCTGAGCTTTTGTACGACAGGTAGCCCACCAGACTTACGGTAAGCAGATTCAGCAAGAAGACTGGCACAATCAGCGCAACCCGGACGTCAAGCTTGCGCACTGCTGCTTTCCAGGAACGCCGCGCCCTGAGTTATGAAGAGGGGCGCAATGTATTGTGCACGTTTCAGTGATTGGGGCTTCTGGGTTTGTGCTTGAAAAGGGGGGGGGGGCAGGGGTCCACCTCCGCCCATTTGTGGGGGGGGGGGGGGGGGATGAACCCGGCCAACCGCTTCGCTCCGTCCAACACGGCCCCCTGGCCGGTGTGCCATCCCCAGAACCGGCCTCCCAACCGCTTTTCCAACCCCTGGGACACAGTTTTTGGAACTACTCCAGAAACCCCCTTTGGCCCTCGTCACCCTGCGTCCCTGTGTTCCCCCCGAAGGAATGCTGAGTTATTGCACGTGGGCACAAGACGCGGCCAGCACAAAAACGCAGAAAGAAAATCGGCTCGTCAGTGGCCTAAAAGACCATAGGTACCTTTCTGTCACAAGAGCGAGACACAGAGGTGCCAGTGGGCAGGCCACCAACACGCGAAGCAATGGGTTGCAGCGGTACGTTCAGAACCACCGCCAAGCTGGTACCATCGGACCTGAATTGTTAACTACAAATCGACTTCACATATAGCGGGAAACCGTGATCCCCCCTCCCCCCGGGGGCAGAGCCCCGTTCGGATGAGTTCACAGGGATCCAGGAGGGGTGTAAAACAAGAGAGCACAGGAAAATCGTGGCACCAGTCAGCACAGATGGCGCCCTGTGTCCCCCCCCCCCCCCGAGGGTGATGATGAGCGACCGTAGGGTTCTGCAGTCTGTAGACGCACGGAGGTACATTTTAGGGCGTGTGTTGAGTTGAGAACGTGGGGGCGTGCGCTGCCAGCGTGTCTGGCACGCAGTAACAAAACACGCCATGTGTCTCACTTCGTCCTGCGCCAAAGCGGGATGTCACATGGGGCACTGTGGCGTCGATGATATGCAGTAGAGATGCAATGCCCAGCCCCCCCCCCCCCAGTTTTGAAAGATAACGGTGCGGGGGCCATGGTTCCAACGGCGCCAACTTTTTTGTTGCATGTTTAGTTGAAGGGGGTACTGTGCCTTTGGTCCTTAAGACCCTTAAGACTTTCTTCCCGGCGAAGACGAGAAATTGCTATTATCGCATACATACCTCAATACCCCCATGCCCTCAGACACACACACCTTCATGTATGCATGTGGTAGTAATGGGTTGCGCGCAGCCCCCCCCCCCCCTCTTGGGACTTCCTCCCCCCCGGCCGAGCTACCAATACCCCCCCCCCGCCCCCCCCCGCAAGTTTTGACAGATAGCTGGGGGGTGGGTCGCATCAGGACCAATTGTAGTTGCCCCCCCCCCCCCCTGCCTTCATCACATTCATCCCCCAGGTATCCAGCTCAAACTCACGGGTGGTATGGGTTGGGCGGTGGGGGGGGGGGGGGGGGTGCATGCATCGCAGTGCGTGAGCCATGATGTTTTGTGTTTCACACAACCACCACTTCACTATTCTCCAAATTTCATAAATAAACCCCTCCCTCGTATTAGAACACACAGTCAAAATAAGCACACGCACGCATGTTCTTATCATTTAGTCCCAAAATAAGAACACGCAGCCGGGCCCCTGGTCGTAGGGTCCCAATTTCCTCTACTGCTTCATCCTCCACCCCAACAAAAAATTGGGGTTGATCATCACAGAATTCAGGTTGATCATCACACAGTTCAACGCGGTCTCCCCAATTCTGGTAGCCAAAACATCATCAAACCAAAAGGAGGGGTCATCAACATTCAACTCTGCCAGATTTCTGCAAACAAAGAGGGCTGTGAACACTGCACATCGGGGTGTCCCAAATAAGAACACGCAAAAAATAAGAACACGCAAATGAATAAGAACACGCGCATGTTCTTATATGTGGGAGGGGTTTATTCCAAATGTGCAACTCACGTGGCGTGCCGGTCCCCAAGCATCACCGCCCCCATCCCATGCCTCACCACTCCCCTTCTCAAGAGGGCAGGTGATATACAGCCTTATTCTTTCGTCCCCAATTTGGTACCCTCTGGACATGGCAGGGGTTCTGTTGCCACATTGACGCCCCCCTGCCCGAGGGACCCCAAGATGGCAGGGGTTGTGAGGCCATGTGCATGCCTCTCCACTTTCCCACCTCTGGGACCCCGAGTTGGCAGGGGGCGCGTGATGTCGAGGTTACAATTTGGGGCCCTGGGTGGCTTTGGGGGATGGGGTGGGGGTGGAACACGAGGCTGTCCAACATTGTGGGGGTGTAGCATGTCCCGTATAGGCAAGACTATGGCCAATCGTAGCAAAAACCCCAAGTTCTCCCTGTCATGTGCGCTCTGCCGACACGCCCCCACCGCCTCCTCTCCACGATGGAGGCCCTGATATGGCAGGGACACGCAGGCACTTTGAGTGCCGTGTGCCGTGTGAGGATGCCGCTGGTGCTGCCATGAAAGACCATCTGCATGAACATTGTGCCAAAAGCCCCCCGGTCCCCCAAATGGAGATGGGATGGTGCAAGGCTAGCACCAGACCCGTTTTTGGCTATCCCCCCTCTGCGGTGCTTGGCATTGCACTATGCCAGTACGCAAAGCGAGAGGTGTGGTTGCTGAGGGCAGGCTGGCCCAGCGTTTGGTGCGGTGCCCAAGGCCCCTTCCCCCCGCCCCCCCCCCCCACTCAGTACCTCTGCGCCTGTTTACCTCTACTGCCACCTCGACCTCTACCCTCCCTTGGCGCATGTGGGCCCTCGCGTCCAACAGATCAGCGTCTGCCCTGGCGGTGCCTGAAGGGCCGGGCTCCGTTGCCGAGCTGCACTTTGACATGCCCGAGCCCCAACGGGGCAGTGGGAGGCGCGTGGTCGACCTGCACGACGGAGCGCTGGCGCCCGGGTCGAGGTCGCAGGCGATGAGTCAGTCCCAGGCGTCCAGCCGCTTGCCCGTCAGCCAAAGCCCCGCCAGCCCACGGTATGTGCCCAGGCCTTTGCTTAGTGGTATATATTCCAGGTGCCAAAGGCGCCGGAAAATTTCCCTCATGTGGTCTTGGTGGGCTTGGTGGGCGGGTGCCTCCTGAGGTTGACCTCCCCCCCCCCAATAGGCCAAGAGTTGTGCCTCTAGCCAAAAAGTGGGTGGTTGCCCTTCTCGTTTGACCCCCCCCTCCCCCCTGTTGTTAAGCAAAGGCCTGTATGCGCCGCCCCCCGCCCCGGAGCAGCACCCCCCCGTCTGGGCGTCCGGTGGCCTGGCTATTGGATGACACGTTCTCCACCCTTCTGCCGGGGACCACCGTATCGCCCACCGGCGGTTTGCGGTCGACGGAGCGGGTGGCGTGAGCGGGTGGTCCAAAGCGGTGAAGTAGGGAAGGGGGTCCAAGCCCTCGTGCGTCTGGCGTTGCCGACCGCCCGTCTAGCGCACCTCCGGGGCAGGGCTGACAGGGGGATCGCGTGGGGCAGGTGGTTCGTGCCCTCTGCTGCATGTCCCCGAGTTCAATTCCCGGAGAGGGAGCACCAGTTGTACCACAGCACAGCCCCGACAGGCGCCGGGAAATCCTACGGATCCCCTGCAGAGGGCGGAGGGCCACCACTACCCAACCGCCCACCCACCCGTACCCCCTGCTGCCCGCCCATCGCACACAGGGGCTGAGGGGGCGCACCGTGCACTGTGCGAAAAGTCTGCTGTTTTCCACCACCGGTCGCCACGGGTCCCAGGGTCGTGAACTCTACACTCTCGATGCTGTTTTGAATGGATCATGCACGCTTCTGCAGGGGGGTGGTTTCCAGGGGTGTTCCCGGGATAAACAGTGTAGTAATTGGCGCTGTGCGCGCGCTGCTCGACAACGGCCCCTGCGGGGCTGGAGGGATTAAGGGGTGGGCGTTGGCCTTGCAGCCCTGCCGGCGTATGGGTGGGGCATGTGTTGTGCATATGCTGGGCGCCGTGCAGGCTTTGTGCGTGACTCAGCCCCCCCACCCCCATTGGTGTTATGCCTCAGGACGGGTCCATGACACACATTTCCATCGATTTGGGCAGTGTTATGGATGATGTCACCCCTGACCCAGAAATGGGGGGAGTTGGTGCAGACAAAACTGCAAGACCCCTGGGGAAAGTGGGCTGTCAATTGTGACATGGGGACGTGGGGAGGAAGGGGGGACGTCAATGGAGCCCCCCTGCCCGCTAAACGCCAAAGAGGGGCACGGCTATCCGCAAGGAACCGACTTGGTTTTGCCTGCTGAGGACGACCCTTGAGGATGGCCCTCTGGACCAACAGTTACCCGCCAACCACCACCGGTTGACCGCCAACTGCCGGCAATCAATGGCTCAGAAGTATCAGCGGCCACCAACTGTTGTCAGTTGAAGGGGATGTGTTGTCAGGGAATGGTAAGTGGCGCGTGTGACTGGCCTACCTATGCCCAGACAATAGGTACCTGGTCCCAAATGATAGGTGCGTATGCCCAAATGATACGTACCTATGCCCAAACGATAGGTATACTTATGCCCAAACGATAGGTACCAATGCCCAAACGATAGGTATACTTATGCCCAAACGATAGGTACCAATGCCCAAACGATAGGTACCTATGCCCAAACGATAGGTACCTATGCCCAAACGATAGGTACCTATGCCCAAACGATAGGTACCTATGCCCTAACGATAGGTACCTATGCCCAAACGATGGGTACCTATGCCCAAACGATAGGTACCTATGCCCAAACAATAGGTACCTATGCCCAAACGATAGGCACCTATGCCCAAACGATAGGTACCTATGCCCTAATGATACGTACCTATACCCAAACGACAGGTACCTATGCCCAAACGATAGGTACCTATGCCCAAACGATAGGTACGCCGTTGTTGATTGGTGTGGTGCTGCCCGGTGGGCCCTGCCCCGTGTGCCATTTACCGGAACAGCTCTTTTTTGTTGTCATTGCTGACATTCCTGAAGGGATGGGCTCCGTCAATCCCCCACATGGGGGGGGGGGGTCGCATACAAGGACCGGGCCCGGCCGCCCCCCCCCCCCGTGGATGAAGGCGGTTCAGTCAGTATCAATATTGGGCAGGCGGCAGGCACACCCGGTGGGATATGCCAATTGCCAAACTGCGGGCCAAAAAGGTGGTTGATGCCCGCTGGACCCCTGCCCTGCCTTGCTACCACTTACGTACAAGTGAACTGCCTCCTTGCTTCCTCAACTCTTGATGCCTTTCTTCAACAAGGTCGGTCTTCCAAGGGTACCGCCCACAATTTTTGTATGCCGCCCAGACATGTGTGGCGTGAAAATGGTCTTTGTCCGCTTCCTCCGATATGCCTATGTATCATATTGCAGCACGTTACAACACGTTGCAACATGTCCGGCCCTTGCTGAGACTCACGCTAGACTTGCCACACGTTGCAACATGTTGCGAAAATCCTCGGCACACAACTCGTCACAGGTGGACGGCCCCTATGACCGCTTTTGATGGTCAAGACGTCGGAGAGCAGGGACTCCAGAATTTTCGACTGCAACCGACAAGAAAAAGCTACAGTCCCTATTGGGCCTTCGCGAGAACGTACGCACGTCGGGTTAATGCGACTGCCAACAGCATTTGAACATCGTAGGACAATTTATAGCCCGGCAAAGTGGCGACGTACCCCATACAGTCTCTGGGACCCCAAGGCGGGGATGGGTGTAGGTGGCTACACAACCGCTGCCATTGCGTGGAACCTAGCGTGGGGAGCAATCCAAGTGGGGATGAAAGAAAATGGCTACATAACCTCCACCTTCTTGGGGGTCCCCGGCAACAGTTTGCAACATGTCACCGGCAGACGTGCCACTAATGTCCGGCAGGGGAACTGAGTTTCGTTAGGAATCAGTGCTGCCTCCGGCTTTGACCATTGACCACCATTGGCCAACATGCCCAGCAAAATGTTACAACATGTTGCATCATCCCCGGTGACCAGATTTGGCATTAGCATCTGCCACGTCACGCGTGATAAGAAGGAGCTGGATCTGACTGCGCCAAACGTGGGATGCACCTTGTTCCCACTGAGTTTTGGTTGCGACAGCAAACACACCTCCTGGCCCCCCCAATATGGCAACATGACGATGCTGATCAGGCCAAAAAACCATGGTTGCATGGACCAATGTCACACCCGTGCACAGTGTCCTCTGCGCGAGAGTCTCATCCATGCAAAAAATCTTGGGGGCCGGAAAAAGAAAAACGGGCCTTGGCAGCACTAGATTCCACAGGCTTTAGCCTCCCCGGATTTCTGCAGATTCCATGAAAATAGCTGGCCAGCCGACAGAGGCCCCAGTGGCGCAAGGCTATGCAGCACATGGCACACCCATGGAGGCTGCCTGAGGGGCTGTCCCTCAGAATGCAGAAGGGGGTGCTGCGCAGCGCCACGTGCATCGCAGCGCCTGGCCTTGGGCTTCGTGTTTCGAGAGCAACGTAGGACCAGGGGTCTGGCACTGCCCGAGACCAAAACCAAGACCCAACACACCTCCCAACCCCAGATGGCAACATGGCGATGCTGCCAATGGGACATGCCAAAAAAAGATGGTTGCATGGACCAGTCACGTCATGTCATGTCACCAGAGGGAGTGCCCTGCCCCCCCCCCCCCCCCCAACGAGGCCTTGTGCCAACCCCCCCCCCCCCCCCCCCCAACATGACCGCATACCGGGCACTGATCAGGCCGTCAGGGGAGGACGCCATGGGCAGAAGTTGCATTCTGGATTCCCACCCTGGCAGGGGGATGCCCGCGGCAGTGCGGATGCCGCAGTAGTGCGGATACCTACTTGTCATAGCAGAAGGTTCAAGGGCGAGAGGCCAATAGGCGCCGCCACAGGCTAACAGAGCCAACCACCAAGGCCTTGTGCCAAACCCCTCCCCCAACACACCCAACACACCCCCAGGCCCCTCCCCCCAGTATGGCAACATGACGATGCTGCTCAGGCCAAAAAAACATGGTTGCATGGACCAGTGTCACCAGAGGGAGGGAGTCTGATGCCCATGCACAGTGCCCTATGCGCGAGACCAGTCCCATCCATGCAAAAGACCTCGGTGGCCAGAAAAAGACAAGAAAACGGACTTCTTGAACCGACGTGTTTGTGAAAGGCACCTCGGATGAGTTTCAACTCTTGAAAAGTGCATGTGCTTGCTGTGCTGAATGTGTCACCAGCACCACACATGTGATGGACCACATAGCACCATACTGGGGGGCAAGCTCGACTGCATGGTCTAGATGGGCAAATTCTATTGCCTTCGGCAGCGCACCTCGAAGAGAGGCTGACAGTCAGCCAATCAGTCAGTTAGCCAGGCCAGCAGTCAGTCAGACAGAAACACACAGTTTGGGTTTTTTGTCAGTGGCAGACGCGGCCCCAAGCAGTGGGGAGAACTGCTGGCTCAAGGCAAGCCGTGGCTGAATGGCAATGCAGCTGACTAGCTGACTGCAGACTTTTTGGTCGGCGGTTCCAAACCCGGTCCGGCGAATATGGCGGCGGCACCACTGACGACAGTCGACCGACCAGGATTCGAACCGCCGACCTAAAACTTTGCAGTCGGCTGCGTTACCATCCGACCGGCGTTTGATGTGACAGCAATGGGCCACGCCTCTGCTTGGAGCGGTCTGAGCGAACACTTTTGACCCCCCCCCCATCCCGCCCCCCCCCCCTCAAAAAAATGATATCCAATTTTAGGGGATAGAGGCCTCCGAATCAAAAAATCCATTGGGGGATGGTCTTATTGGGCAAAATAATGATTTTACAAGGGGTTGTACATCAAATATCATGCCTTGGGGTATGCTACGCGAATGACCCCAAAAAAGGGGGTTTTGCGTCTCCACCCTCCTCCCTGCAAAGCCAAAACTGCCAACACTGCTGTCACTGATCTGTAATGTCTCCGGTCAGTCCATGTACAGCCAAATAAATACAAACAGTCCTGAACCGGAATGCAAAACAGATGTTTTTGGCAAAACATTGGGTATACAACGCCCGCGCCTACGCTTGATCTAACAACCTCTCTTCGAGGTGATTTCTGCAACATTTTAAAACTGCCACAGCCAGTCATGTCCATTCCACAAGGTCAGCGGTGCAGGTTAATTGCAGCAGAACAAGCTGAACAGTCACGGAGCCAGAAACACTGGCAGTTAACAAATGGACAACCCCCATGCATCTAGACCCAGTCTCCAGAGGCTCAACCGCCATCGCTCGCACCACTGATTGTGAGAACCATCTGTACTGGAGACTAATGAAACATACAAACAGTGGCCGCCCCCTCCCCTGCCCCAGTGGGGTGGTGGATGCATTTGAGTCCTCCCACTCTTGGGAATGCCAAAACGCGAGGGTGATGTAATCACACATGTCCTCCCTGCTTTGGAGTCCCTTATGTCGCAAGAATTACATAGTAATTTGAGTCGTTGCCTGTTTGGGGTCGCCAAGATGGCAGTGATTGTGTGGCCAATTTGAGAACTGGCTACCTTGCAGACCCTGAAATGGCAAGGGTTTTGCAGTCATTTCAGTGCTGCCCCAATTAAGATCCCCTAAACAGCCAAGTTTATGTAGACATCCGTCTACTCTGTGCTATGGGATCCTGGATAGTGGACAATATGGCCCCATAATACTCAACTCAAAGAGAACAGTGTGGCCCCTCTTTGGCTGTGTCAGCCCAACCAACCTGAGACACTAGGCCAAATGTCCCACATGCTCCTCAACGGAGGCTCTACGTCAACTGCATCAGGTCGTTTCTGAAGTTGATCAGCCATGGCCCTGCGCATCCAGCCCTGTGGTCTGAATGGACATGCTATATACAGTGGTGGTATTGTGCCTTCTGTGACAGAAAATCTGGACCATGCATTACACCCGGCATTTCCTCACACTGCTTGCAATGCAACATGGGCACTTTATAGGCACCTCATAGGAGTCGACCTGGCATTTGACAGCAAGGGTGCCTCATAGGTCTCGAAAGGGTCAGTCATCTGCGTGTGTGGTGCAGGGCAAAACATCTCTCCGGAGAGTAGAAGTGCAGAGGCAACACTTGCATCACTTCTTTCCTGAATCTGGCCCTGTCTCTGACTCCGGCCCCAACCCTCACCTTGAGTCAAAGGTTTGAGGGCACCCACCACAAGTTCCAAGTGCGGGGCCAGGCAAGCCCAGTCACCCTTGCTAACTTAGGGTGGCCAAAGGCCGGGAGGGGAGAAGGGGTCAGCAGGGAGAAAAAGTGGGATACGCAAGTGTCATAGCTGTTCCTGCCGTTGCAGGCTATTGGGGACACCTCTGTTTCTCATTCTGGAATGCAAGTGCATTCCCCACATGGGGACTATCCCCCAAGACTGACTCCTGGAACCCAGGAGTCAGTCAAGGACATCGCCCAGAGTCCAACCCCCTGGACTAGCTCAACAACCTATTCAAGAGGTTGCGTGCTCGTGAAATGGGAAACGGCTGAGGGACACAAGAAGGTGGGTGAAGAACCCCCATGTAAAACGAGGGCAAACAAAAAGAGCATGCACACCTTGTCAAGGAAGACGGCTGTCGTGGGACACTTCCTCCGCTTGAACTTGATGTACTACGGGGGCTCTCTCCAGCTGCCTGCCTAGGGGAGCCCACGCGTGAGATGCCAGAGGTCTTTGGCGACTCTTCAGCAGCCTGCCGATAGGAGTCCATACGTGGGGTGCCAGAGGTCCTTGGCGACTCTTCAGCAGCCTGCTGATAGGAGTCCACACGTCGGGTGCCAGAGGTCCTTGGCGACTCTTCAGCAGCCTGCCGATAGGAGTCCACACGTCGGGTGCCAGAGGTCCTTGGCGACTCTTCAGTAGCCTGCTGATAGGAGTCCACACGTCGGGTGCCAGAGGTCCTTGGCGACTCTTCAGCAGCCTGCCGATAGGAGTCCATACGTGGGGTGCCAGAGGTCCTTGGCGACTCTTCAGCAGCCTGCTGATAGGAGTCCATACGTGAGATGCCAGAGGAAGTTGGCGACACTTGTGCTCTGGACCAAGGCATTCTGCTTATACAAGTGGCTGGTAGGGTATAGCAGGCGTGCAACAAATAAACGAGGCACCAAGGAACCTGCTCGCCGATGTACCCCCCCCCCCTTGTCGTTCCCCACCCCAGGGAAGACGGTCCCCCGCCACCCCCTGGGGGATGGTCACCAAGTGACGGTCCCCCACCCTCCCCTGGGGGACCACACCCCCACCGTACACGCACATTTGCAGGCACAGAAATTGCAGCATAAAACGAAAGAATTCAGCACAGGATGTGTTCAAAGGGCTGCCAATGTACGGAGACCTACTCCTTGACCGGCTCGGTGTAAAATTTCTTGGTCCTGCTCCACTTCACCTTGAACTCTTGCACATGCTCACCACTTTCCACTGGAATGCTTTGGGCAGCACTCTTGGGTGGTGGTTTTGCCTTCTTGGTCGGAGGCTTGGCAGGTGCAAGCAGGTTTTTGGGAACCCATTTCCCTTCGGGAATGTCCCTTGTAAAATACAACCTGTTCCCAAAACTGTGCCCCATGCCCCACACACCACGGGCACTCTTCACCCACACAACCTCCGTGTCAGAATTCAGGTCACTATCCTCATCCGTTGTGGGCGCATCAGGCAATTCTTCGGCAGAAGTCAAGCTAGACACATCACTTTCTGCCCCACCGTCAGCCGCACCGCATCCACAGCTACAACCGGTTCAGTGGGCTCCGGTTGTGGCAGGGACCCCGCGAGATGAATCACGTCCTCATCCTCCTCTTGGGGTGGATCACGGGGCTTCAAAAAGGCATGAAGCGTGCTCTGCAAAGACCGCTTCGGGCGGCGGTGAACCAATGCCCGTTGCTCTGCCCGGGTCGAGGATGAAGCCTCCGATGGGGCAGGGCGGGGCGGAGAGGGAGCACGTGGCAGTGAGAGGCGCCGAACGGACGCACGGTCGTGCAAGACGGTCTTGCCATCGCGATCATAAGAGATGCGGCGATATGCATCACCATGCTCCGAATGTCCAACGACCTGCGCCAAAACAGGTTCCCCCGTGGAGCGGATGAACATCACATTTCTCCGGGGGGGGAACATGGTTGTGCTATCAAGTTCCATTTCAGCGAAAGTGAGCAAAATGTCCTGCCATGAGTGCAAGGGATACAAGTGGCAGTGCCCCACAACACAGTCACCCACACAACAACACAATGAGGCGCAACGAAAAATTTTGGGTTGACCAAGTGACGGTCCCCCACCCCCCCCCGGGGAACGACAAGGGGTGGGGAACGACAAGGGGGGGTACCCCAGATGGAAGAGTGCAAAACAAGAACAAAGACACATATCTCAAGGCTCAGCCCCACTTCCACGTGGATATTCAGCGTTAGCCCAAAAAGTTACCAATTGAACCTTTGTTGTACAGTCTTCACAGTGCCCAGCTGGAGATTCCCCCACCCTCAGACCAACCACCTGCACGGCCCATGCGGTGCGCATGGTCATTTTGCCAAATGAAGCCCCGTTTGCAGCCTGTTTTGTGGCATGCGGTGTTGTGTTGCTTTGCGGTGTGTTGTGCTGTGCTGTGTTGTGCTGTGTTGCATTGTATAGTGTTGTGCTATGTGTTATTGTGTGGTGTGGTGTGGTGTGCATGCGCACTCTTCTGCACTTGAGATGAGTTGCATGGAACCCGACTGGAGGGTTGGGGTATCAAAGCAAAACCTCGGAATTCGGGCAATTCTGTGCTATGGTGATTGTTGGTTTGTTGATCGTCCATGATTAGCAGCCGTGTTTCTTTTCTGCTGCACATGGTGATGGATTCCGCCATCACTTTTTTGAATTCAATTCTTCGTGGGAATCGGAACTGGAACAAATGAAAACACACACACACACATATCAAGAATGCTTCAAGGATTTGCTAGCAAAAGTGCCATTATTGTTGTTTTTTCTCCAAAAAAAGAAACACATGGTGCACCCGGAAGGGGAATATGTGGTTTACAAACGACTTGGATAGATTTCTGGTCATTTCAACTCATGAGAGCAATAACACCACGTACCCCCCCCCCCTTTGTATAAGCTACGCCAATGTGCACAATTATTACGGTCCCTACGCCTACGGTAGCTTGGCCATAGAACAGTGGAAAGTTCAGCAATAGGTCCCCACCGACAGACCTATGCCCTCAATCAGCAAGTATCACGCGGCGGAGCCGCGACACACATTGTCCCATCTGTCCAGCGAAGCGCCACAGCTCATCCTTGGATACGGCGCCGGAGGCGCCGCCACAGTTCGTTAGGATAGGTCAGGTCGCCCTCCCTAACCCTCAGCAGGAACTGGGTTGAGCTGGCTGGAACCTCCGAAAAGAAAAACCGCCCCCCGTGTCGACCACTATGATGAACCCCCAGCGGCCTGCCCACCGGGATTCGAACCCACGACCCATGACGTGGGAGACAAGCGTGTTTCCGATATGCTACTGTCCGATGTGCTGTGTACCGGCCGTTCTGACCACCAAGTCTCTCCCCCCCCTAGGCCCCAGCGGCTGCTGCTGCGGTTTGCACTTAGTGCAGACCTTCAAAACCCGGATCGACCGTGGAGGTCGATCCCCGGCAGCGTGCCCGCCGCCTTCGCCACCAAACGTGGCACGACGTGGGAGCCACGCGTGTTTCAGGTATGCTCCTCCCCTGTTGTTTGACACTGTCCGACGTGCTGTGTACCGGCCGTTCAAACCACCAGGTCACCCCCCCCCCCCCCCCCCCCGCAGGCCCCAGTGGTTTCTGCTGCGGTTTGCACTTAGTGCAGACCTTCAAGGCTCAAATCGACCGCGACGGTCGATCCCCGGCTGCGTGTCCGCCGCCTTCGCCACCAAACGTGGCATGGGAGCCACGCGTGTTTCTGGTATGCTCCTCCCCTGTTGTTTCACCGTGCTCCAGAGGCGCCACTGGCGCCCCTCCGTCCCAGGACTCGACCCCCCCCGCCGCCTCTTCCTGCTCTTGCTAACGTCTGTGCTAAACTCATCACTGTCACTGTCCCACGCCCCCCGCAATCGCGTGTCACAGACGGTAGCTTGGACAAGGGCGTGGCTTATACGGGGGGGGGGGGGGTAGGGTCATGAATGCCAACAAAAATCAAAGTACCACTTGCATTAGGCAGTGGAGCTGACTCTGCATGTTGACGTCGGCTTTGAGATTCTCTTCAAGGCACATTGGGCTACAAAGCCACAAGATTGGTCAAAATCAGCACCCTGAATAGTCTAAGCCTACCAACACAGCCACACGGGGCAAATACCATGTCTCGGCACACCCAGGGGGAATGTTTGCCCAGCGCGCGCCCGGCGCGCTACTTTTAGACTATGTTCCCCCCGAAGAGCCCCCAAGCACACCCCTTGGAAACGCCCTTAGAATTAGGTGACCCAAACTGCCCCAGCTCAAGAAAGTTGCAAACTGGGGTACACAGTACCACTCTCGCTCCTTTAAGGGCGATCTTGGTCAACACCTTAGCAAGTTGGGAGAATGGGGGGTTAGGATAGGACAACCGCATCGATCTCCAGTAGAAGCGATAGGCGTTATTGAGGTATCGCGAACAGTAGAGCTGCATCATAACATTGGTCCCACAAGTGTGGGTGTCAATACATTCAGTACAATAGTGCTCCTTACACTCATCACCAACTGCGACGGTGGAGCGATCTGGCAACACAACACACACACTTCTGCCTCATCCTTTGCCTCATCTTGCGTGCCACAACCGAGCAAACAGCTGCTCAATGCGTGCCCTATACCACCCGTGCACGTCATTGTAACATTGTTGGCGGGATGTCAAAGTGCCATTCTTTCTTCCAATGAATGGCACAATGACATGAATCCGGCCCTTATAAGCACCATCATGGCCCCCAACTTCAAAATCAAAGAAATCACCTCGGGTACGAGAAGGTCCATACCCATCCAAAATCAAAACATCTGCTGATGTCCCGGGGGCCAAGAGGCAAATCCATATAATGTTGCCCAACATATCAACGGCAACAGTCCACCGGTAGGGCACGGGTCACAAAAGATGCCCGGCGCGCGCCCGGCGCGCTAACGTTCCCCCCCAGAGAGTATTTTCCAACCGTCTCTTGGGAATCTGCAAGACTGCAGCACACCAGAAAACACACAACAATTCGTCAAAATCAGCATGGAAGCACTTGGAAATCGAATTCACACACGCATTTCCGTGGTCCGATGTAAAGCTTTGAAGCCAATGAAGCACACAACGACTGACAGACAGTGTGTCTGTTAACGAGCGGTGTTTTGGACACCTTCTGATTCCCGGGTGTTAATTATGTTATTTCTTTATTATTTAACACACTTCAAGTCATCCCTTTGCATGAACTTGAAAGGAATTGACTTGAATTGACGATCACTGTGTGGACGCTGCAGGCAGCCACAGGTGTATGAACTGATGCATTTCTGTGGATGATACAGAGATTTGACCAGTCCTGGAACGATTTAATTCAGCCACCTGGATTTGCACTTGCACAGTGTTATGAACCTTTGGCCAGTGCCGGTGCTGCACCTTGAGGTCCCATGGGTGAATTCAGCATTGAATGGTTCAGCCTGTGGTTCCCCAACAGTATTGAGGCCCCCAGAGCATGCAAAGCAAATAATTTAATTTGTTTCTGAGGCGGCACATATTTCTCTTTTTCCAAAAGTCTCAGCAAAAAATTGAGTTACGATTAATGCCTTTCAAAAGCATTCCTCTTCTGGTTTTTCCTAAAAAAAAAAAAAAAAAAAAGCAAGAGTGGCTGTCTTCCACCTCTCTCAAGTGAACACATTTTGCATTTTCAGTTTGTGGACGTCCAACCAATTTCTGTGGGCACTCCACGTGGCGCCCTCAGAAATTCAATCAAGGGTGTTTTGTGTTTAAACGTGTCCTTGCTCTCGAAAAAAAAAAATTGAATGGCACATGTATTGAGGTGTCAAGTTCACCATTTCTGCTTTTAGATGTTTCAGATTTTGTCCATCTTGGGTGTATGACCTCACAGGATTTCAAGGCAAATTCGTGAAATACAGCTGTGTTCCTTGGAAATACATTCAGTACTGTAATTTTCGAGCATTTTCAGGACGATTTCTGACACTTTGCCACACAGCATTTTCTGGCCTTTCAGAAAATGCACTGTTGCACCGTTGGTCTAATTCGGCCCATAGACTGCACGGGGTTTTGCCATGGCAAACGCAGATCCACCACTGTCTGCTGCAACTCCACTTTCAATGTATCAATATAACACTCAATGTGTCCCCTTTTTGGTTGGGGTACTCCACTATTGCTATGATACCATGTTGTCGCACATAGTGCACTCAGTTCCTTCCCTTGTCTAGTGCAAGTCTAGTCTAGTCTAGTCCGTCAAATAAATCTGGCAGCAAAACTCTCCAGGTTCAGTTTTCTATGCTTTCCCTTCCTATACCTGCTGTGTGCCATGCGACTCTCCTATGCTCTTGTGTGTGTGCATCTGTGAGACACATCATAATCTGTGTTCGGTGGCACCCCCCCCACACATACACACACGGGCCCCTTGCTCCTTCCAAAACAGACAAACAGAACATAAAGCACTCAACAAATGCATGACGTTTTTTTTGGGGGGGGTAACAATTTGTACTGCTCAATAATGATGGCAGGCGCCACTCAGCTGCAGTGTCCTGCTGACCTGGCCACTCCACTAAAGAGGTATTCCCGGGGGGGGGGGGGGGGTCATGTCAGCTGTAACAGCGGCCGCTTGTCTACCAACGGGCAGCAGATCTTCAAACTGAGTTTAGGATGATGTAATCAACCCTCACCTCAACATAGTTACTGTGAGGTTGTTGAGGCCACCACTTGGGTGCAAAACACACTAGATAGTGGTCAAACGTGTTTTTTCATAATCTAGGTTGGTTCCAATGCAAATAGCCCCCTCCATGGGCAGGCTAGGCCCCCAAACAGCCCAAAGCAATATCTTGCATTCCCCCGGGCCCCCTTGTACTACCATGTGAGTTCCTCAATTGCCCATTTCAAGGGTCTTGGGGAACTTGCATGGGCCAATAAGGGTCAAAAGGGGCTCAAAATAGCCTTAAATCACTTGTTTGAGCACCCCGAGTAGGAACAATTTTGGGAAAATCATTTTTGACCACTTTGGGACCCCCATGTGACCCCGTAACCCTACCCTAGCAAGTGCGGTGTGCGTGCTCGGGCAGACATCACTGCCAAAATGGGGCATTGAATGTTGTTGACAACGAGAAAAAGGCTTGCAAGTGATCTCTTCATGAGTATCTATCACCACAAGAGGGCCCAACACAGTCCATGGCATTCCAACACAACACAGGATGCTGAAACTTGAAAAAGGATGCAAAAAGGTTGCCTTTCAAAGCTGATTTTGCGGTATTTGGGGGGCAAAAAGAGGTTGCTAGGACCAGTGAATGGGTGCAAAACACACTAGACGGCGATCAGAGGTGTTTGTTTATCATCTAGATTGGTTTCAAATGTTAACCCAGCAATTGTGGTTTTTGCCCATTTCGCGCATGCTTGCTTGCTGCTGCTGCTTGCTTGCTAAACCTGGTAGGTCCACTGGTTCCACTAGCTCCGTAACCCTAACCCTTTGGGTAACAAGGGTACCAGGGGTCGGTGGCAGGTTTTTATGTACATCCCCTGGGGAGAACCACACGTTGTATCATTCGAGCAACATGTCATGGGCATGCGTGCAGCACGGACATGTTTGTGGTAGGTCAGCATCGGCAAAATTTTGTTCCGGTGCCTTCAGTGTCAATGGAAAGAATGGTCCCTGTCAATTGGGCCCTTCTGCCGGGCCCCCGTTTACAGTGCAGGTACGACTTCCCCGGACAGAAGCTGTCGGAGCAACACTGAGAGTCATCCCCAAAAAGGGCGCAACCATTTTCACAGCTGCAACAGGTCTGAGTGTCCGAGTGCTTCGTGGCTCGTAGAAAGAGAAAGGGGCGGTGAATGGCGGGTAGTCCCCCTGAAGCGCAGGTCTGGCACTGGATCGGGTCACAACTGCTCTTGGGTGATCCAAAACCATTCGGGGCTCCTATGCCCCACTTTCGGGCGTCGCTCCGGTGTTGAGAACACCACTGGATTTTGGCTGCGAAGGCCCGTGCTCCGTCCCGCAGCTGTCCCCTGGGCCTTGAGAACGTGCATCCGCCGCAGTTTGTGCCGGGCAGGTCCAGGGTAGTGAGCAAGGGGAGCGGGGAGGGGGGGGGGGGGGCAGTGCGCCAGACTCATCCCGTGTGTGTGCGGTTAGTCAGTGTGAGGGTTAGCCTTCAGCACGGGGGCATTCAGAACGGCAAGGCCACGCACTAATCGTAGGAACGGCGCGTGGCGACAAGAGAGGGAGGGTGCTCCGGCGGCGGGGCAGAGGGGAATGAGGAGGGGCAGAGGACAGGAGGGAGCTTGTGACTGGGCCCCCACTGGGGCCACTTGGTGCACTAAATCTCTTTTCCTGTATAGAGGCCCCTCGGATCCGCAAACCCAAGGCCGAGTGGGGCCGCCTGAAGCAGAACCCCATCACAGTCAACAAAGAATACACAATCTCAAGGATCCAAGGAGCAAACTTGGTGGGCGTCGACACAGTGTGGGACTTTCTTAAACGTCAAAACTGTGGGATCGTGCCGCAGCAGAATACACATCAAACTGCCGCAGAAGGCAAATCCAACTGCGGCAGAATACAAATCAAACGGGGGCTAAATCAATAGTAGTGGCATACTGCAGCACACATCAATCTGCATACAACTCTAATCAGGCTGCAGAAGAGTGTGGGGCACGATGCTGCAAAACTACCAAATCAACTGTAAAAGAGAACACTGCAGTACAAACCAGACCAAATTGGAATACGAATCAAAACCGCCGCAGAATATCCATCAAATGTATGTCTCAAATCCAAGTGGAATGGACGCCAAGCACACTGCAGTGGGATGCAAATTCATACCTTGAAAGAGATATCGATATCTCAAAACCCACAACCAAAATGCCGCAGCCCAAATGCAACATCCACGCGGCGTGGTCACAGGCAGCCAGCGAACGGGCCTTGCAGTGCCGCACGCTACTCGCATCACACAAACAAACGCAGCACACGGCAATTCCATTGTGGCGCAGTGCTGAAGTCCACGGGTTGGGGGCGGACACCCGCCGCAACTTTGGTTAGATTGGCAAGGGATGTGGGCTGCACGGATGGGGGCTGTCAAGGGGCCTTTCTGCCAGGGTCTGCGACCTATATCCCAGCGGCCGGGGCGAAGATGTGCTCATGAAATGCCAAAGAAATTTAGGCGGACAGGCTCAGCCGTCAGTGGAGTACCTGCGCTCTCCACCTGCCGTCTTTACGGGAACTAGGGCCCATGTCAGGCTGTGTTTATGAGAGTTGGAGGGGGGGGGGGGGGCTTAGGCCCTGAAACCCATCCACCCACAAAATAGTCTTGGCCTCTGCTGTGGCTTTGGGGGAAATTAAATTATCAAATTTGACTCGGCGGCGCGTCCGCATTACTGTTCGACGCCGCCTGGCCCACATCCACCAGAGCTGACGGGTGGCGCACTGCCATTGACCCGGTATTCAGAAGCCCGCCACTCGCACCCACCGCACCGCCATCATGGCACGGCGGGCGTCCATGCCCGTATCCACCATCAACACCTGCAACCGATGGGTTGAGCGGCGCCCCGTCTTGAATACCTCAGCGGCCCCGTTTGCGTGGCGAACGACGACGCACCAAAAGGGCCGCGGGCATCGAAGGGCACGTTCATCGTGAACATGGGTTCAGGGGGCAGTCGAGGCGACCGGGGCAGGGGGGGGGGGGGGGTGGCCAGCCTTGGGCGCTTGTGCGGCCCAGGGGAAGGGGCGCTGTGCGCTTGCGGACGGCCTCGCCTCCTGCGGGATGCGAGTGCCCCGTGCACGCCACGCCTGTCGGTGCATACCCCTGTGCGATCCGTTGCAGCAACGCCCCGAAGCAAACCTTGCGGCCGCTCATCGTCGCTGCCTACGGACCGCACCCTCGCGCCTGTCGTCAACACAGCGGCTGCGTACCCCCGCCCCCCGTGCGTGCCAACTGCGCTAACAGGTCTGGCGCCAACGACGCCAATGGCATCTCACTAATAGCTGGCCCCGTTTGATGAGTCACTCAGTAATACCCACCCTGTTCACGTCCAGAACTCAGTAAGAACCTGCTGCATACTGTGCACGGCTGAGTAGGACCAAGCGCCGCCTGATCACGCCTGAGGTGCCGGACGCTAGTGGCAAGTCTGGTTGGCACGCACTGACCGGCATCGTTTTGGGGCTGGCCTTTGGTTAACAGGACTCCTTCGGGTAACGGGGGGTTCGGATCATCGGTGGATTGAATTTCGTCGCGGTTTGCGCGGTCGTACTCTCAGTGTAGTCAGCGTTGGCGGGGACCGCCGGTGTTCCGCAGAGGAATTTGGTCAGGGGATGGCCGCGAGCGCATCTCGCCCGGTGCCCCACTGGGGGGGGCACCGCGGCTAGACCCGCAGGATCTGGACCTTCTTGCCGAAGCAGATCGAGATCCAGTCGGTTTGCAGCGCAGACCAGTGCAGGGTGTTGATCTCGGCCTCCGCGGTGTAGGCGAGGATGGGGTCCTGCAGACGAGCAGCAGTCCGGCCATGTCCGGAGGGGGCTGCACTGGGGCTCCATCCAAAACAAAAAAAAAAGGCGGATCCAAACCACAGGGGCGGGCAGCAGGGGCACTTTGGAGTGAGGGGCGGGGGTCTGAGACCCACGGGTATCCCTAAAAGTTTTCCTTGGGCAAAGATTTCATTGTGCCCGGGAGTTCAGGTGTGCCCTGGGCAGGTGTGGTCCATGGGAGAAGAGGAAATGGAGAATCGCGGCCGTAAAGCCTGACGTGGAGGGAAGGGGGGCGGCAACAAGTGCCATGACACTTTGGGTCCATCAAAGTTACTTGGGCTATTGTTGCGAAATGCCACAAGAATACTTGTGGCCACGTTTTAGAAGACAAGCTGCCTCGCCCGAAGGTGGCCCATCCCTTCCTCCTTGGAGTCGTGCACAATGCAACCCGACTCCCTGTGAGGTGTTGCAGGTGTGCTGCTGAAGAAGTCTGCCACTAGCCCTCTTATGCACTGGTGATTAGTTCCCTCATGGGCTTTGCTATGAGGTCCCTTGATGGTGCCATGGTCTATGGGGTTGCCATAGGTGGATGGAGGACAGATGGAGGCTTAGTGCACTGATATCCAACCTTTCGCCCCCTTCTTGGGACTGCTCATGGCTAAGGGTAATCAGCTGGGGCGCAAGCAGGCAAGCGCAAAGAACACCAACAAGCAAAAATGTGCACGTTGGTGTGCTGACACCTCTGCTCTCGACAAAACCTACCCGAATGTCCTTCCTTCACCTGGTTGCCTTACCACTCTTGCGGGCTCTTGCTTGCTGGGAGAACTGTCCCAACATGGGCCGTGGTGCACCTTGGGTAAACCAACCACCACCACGCAACCCATCCACCTGTATGGTGTTGGGTGCTGGACGGGGGCTGGACGGCCAGCCAGCACATGGGATGCACGTGTCCACCAAGAAATGATTGGAGGAGAGAGGTTCGTGTTGTGGAGGTTTTACTGCGGCACCTCCCTCTGATAGTGAACGGAGTGGACTGGAGGTACCAACTGGTGGGTGGTTAGCGTGGAACACAATATGCGAAAGTATTGCCTTTGGCACCCCCAGCCACCCTGCAGCCAATAACCAGCACCACACATTGGCGACCCCCCACTCAGAAGCCTGCGGCCCAGCAAGCCGACCCGCCCCTTTCAAACCCGACCGGGATCCAAAAATCACGCCTCAGTGCCCCCCCCTTCACTACTTTTGTAGCACTACTTTTGTGGTGCACGGCGTTCTAGACAACGGGAAACGCTCATCCCGCAACTCGCGCGTGCGTTCCAATGTGCTCAGCCCCCCCCCCCCCCCCCGTGTGACATTCCGTCGGGTTGTTGTTTCTTTACGGGGCCCTGGACAGTCGCCCGCTGCGGCCGGTGCTCCTGCTAGTGTTTCGGCGTTCGCGGAGCCCAGTAGTTGGTGTGCTGGGGCTGTGCTGAATGTGGCGGGATGTGCCGTTTGCGCGTCAGCAGCGCCCAGTAGTTGGCGTACTGGGGGTTGTGCTGGTTGTTGCGGGGGTCGTTTGACTGTTTTTGCTGTTCCCACACACCTCCGTCCTCAGGCCGTCCACAACCTGCCGCGCTGCGTTTCCATGTGCGTGAGGCCCAGGTGCCCTGTTCCTCCAGGCGTTGTCCCGGCCGTCCACCACAGACGCTCCCCCACTCCGTGGGTCGCACGTGCGCAGGGCGCGTTCCTTGTCCCCCCCCCTTTGTCCACCCTTTTCCAGCGCCCCGAACGGTTTCTTGCGCACAACTCCGTCACATCTGCGGTCCGGTTGCCCCCCACCCCACCCCCAGCCCAACCCCACTGCGGCCCATGGCGGACACCATCCCGGGGGACGGGGGCGGGAGGGACCTAATTCTTGGGGTAGTCAATGCGTACCAGACAGTCCCTTAGCCCAAAAACCCACTCAAGGAGGTCGATTTTTTGTTTGACCGGATGTTTTGCCGGATCATTTTCTGGGTGCAGCTCCCATACCTCCCGGGGGTCGGTACGCATTGACTGCCCCAAGCAATTAAAAAACAGACAAATGCAAACCAGAGGTAATGCACTCCACAGTCCACAGAGGGGGGGCGGGGGGCTTGATCGATGCTCTAGAAAACGCTCCCCTGAAATTATTCCTGCGTTGCATGGGGCACCAGCGAGACGCACGATGTCCTGGTCACTCGCTCAGAACGCCTTGCAGCCCTAGCCCCCTCCAGGGCGCTTTGCGTGACTGCGGGATGGAGGTCTGCAATGGTCACCCTATGGGACAACGCCCGCGGACCATACCTCAACGGGTGTGGGCAGCTCCGTCAGGTCCCAGATCAGTGCCTGGGAGTCGTCGGCAGCAGAGCAGATGTGGCACGAAGAGTGAGGGGCCCACTGGATGGAGTTGACCACGCCCATGTGGCTGTTCAGGCAGACCACGGGGGTGCACGGCACCCGGACGTCCAGGACCACGATGCTCAGGCTGTCCATCAACGCCGTGGCTATATAATTGGGGTCCTGTGGGACGCATGCGACAGCACAGCACCGGGGGTGGCGCCGCAGGCAGGCCCCGCGGTGTATCCCGGCGGCATCCCCGGCAGATGTGCCGCGAAGCGCCTGATGTCCGGGCAAACCGGGGCCGCGGCACCGGTTTTGGTTTGCAGCTCCGGCAAAACTGCGGGCGGAAGAGTGGGGTCACGTCCCGGCGACCTCCGGTGCAGAGGTGGGCGGACACAGTTCCCAACCGCAGAAGGAGGCCTGACGGGGGAGCGCCCTGAAATCAATCACGGCCCACAAGCACCACTGATGGAGGATTGGGCCAGCCCCCGACACTGTGACTCCCCACGAGTGGCCACAAGTGACGGCCTCCGCAAAATGCAGGAGATTCCCATGTGCACATCAACGCGAAAAAATCAACAGAAAACAAACGCCTGCAGAGACCGTGCACGAGAGTCCCGCAAGCAGCAATACGCAGGCATGGGCGCGGCGCAGCAGGGCAGCGGCCCATGAGATCTGGTTGGTGTCCTCAGGTCTGGCAGCTCTCAGCACCTGCAGCGCGGTGCCACGTCCGTATCACGCTTCAACAGACCCACCCCAGCCCTGCACAGCGCTCGTTCCAGCGCCTCAAAATGACAATGCTCAGGCTGTGTTTGTGCTTACCACCCTGTGCCCTGCCCACTGCTCCACTGCCCGGGGGGTGGGGGTGGGGGGTGGGGACAAAGCACAGATTTTCGGGCCAATACCGAGGGGCAGAGCACGTACTCAGGTGTGCATTCGGTTTTCAATCTGAGGCAGACCAGAGTTCTGCGTGTCGTTGAGGTTCCAGGGCGATGGAAATGGATTTCGAGCACTGGGCACCTCCATGCCCCCCCCCCCAAATGGAATGACGGGCTTCAGGAAGAACAAACAGAGGAGACATCCACTTTTTTTCATGCATTTTTTTTCACAAATGTTGCTTCAAGTTCAAATCCGCACGTCATGAAGGGCCATCTTCAGGCAGTTCTGCGAACAGGCAATCCAGGCGACGTTATGGATTCCCCGTCAATCTCTGCAAAATCTCGGGCCATAAGTCCGGACCTTGGCTGACCCCAACGCCCAGATTGTGAGGAACACGTATGAACGCAGCCCTTTGTGGCAAATGCGGTGACGGGCCCCCCTCTACCCCGCGAATTCGATTGTTCCGCGTTCGCGGTTCCAATGTGGTGATGCGTCATGCACCAGCGCTTGGGTGAAACAGCGCACCACGACTTTCTGCCGCTGAAGTGGTTTGCACTGACCTGTGTGCAGACAAGTCTGTTGCCGAGCACTCCATGGGCCCTGTTTCTGCCAAGCCTCCTGCCAACAATGCTACCCCACCTCCCAAGCCCTCGGCTCAAAGCAATCCTGTACAAAGTGGCGAGCACCCGCGGAACCAGCAAAAGTAGGAATTGCCCGATGTCAGCGCAACGATGTCTCAGATATCCACCGTCGCTTGTGATTTCTCTGATGTTCATGTACACACCTGCTTGTTCCAAGATAATCTTAACACCGGCTGCTCTGCATTTTCATATATAATGGTCGAACGGTCAAGACTCCGAAGGTCAAAGAGCCGGACTGCAAACGAGGAGCCAAAGAACGTGTACATGGGGGCTGCCTGTCACCCGTTGGTCCGGTCAATCATCACCCATTTGCCTGAGCATCAGGGCTCAATCATCACCCAATTGCCTGAGCATCAGGGCTCAATCATCACCTATTTGCCTGAGCATCAGGGCTCAATCATCACCTATTTGCCTGAGCATCAGGGCTCAATCATCACCTATTTGCCTGAGCATCAGGGCTCTTGTAAAGTGAGAAGGGGGTAACCGTGGAATTTTTCGGACTTACTTTTGCCCGAGCTTCAGGAAAGCGCGAGCCGAGAACTACTCGCTATCAATCGTCACTTGTTGTCCGACAAGCCGACAGCCGACCGAAGTCGACTCACAATACCATCATCGGTGGGCATTTGGGGGTATGCCAACGAACGACTGCACATTTCTTGCAGAACCCGCAAATCAACGAAAACAGGCGCGGGACGGCCACTGGACAGACCCCATCTTGCACATCCACAAGGCACATGGCGCAAAGTGGCGGTGCTTGGCCCCCTGACGCCCCATCGAACACCCCCAAAACAATTTAACCGTTCTTTTGCACCCCAGCAGCAACCAGCAGCCAACACATGTCGCGTTAAACCCTTTTGCAGGCTTGTTTGCACCACATATGATGCCGATCACCCAACAAGAAACGACCGCAAGGCGCGCATGCGACAGGTGACATGACTCGCGGTCTTCGGCTCACTTATCAGAATCGCGAAATTCTACCTCAAAATAAACAAAATCATTCTCGCGCGCGCGGGCGGTGCGTAGGAGGCGCAGCGTAAGCCCAGACAAAACAACGACATGTTGACCAAACACTCCAACAGCGAAAAACGGTCAGGGACAAAGCAAAAAGGTCGGCAACCTCCACCAGACGCTTCGCCCTTCCCACTGGCCCCACTGACAGATCGCATTCACTGACAGCGTGGTCCTCAGGGGAACACTGAGCCACAGGAATGAAGCAAGGGGCACGCACAAGCACAAGCAGTGACCTGAGCCATCTGCCCCAACGGAGGCAAAAACATCGGTCCCTTTTGCAAACGCAATGTCATACACCTCCTTGTCATGTGCGATCAGCTGCGTGGTGGTCTAAAAGGCGCAAGGGGTGCGCAAATACACGTGGCAGCCTTTGAGGGCTACTCCTGCGCGCCACAGGCGCCACAGGGCAGGAATAATCCTCTTAAGATGCAGAAATAGTGAAACTTGCAACAAGAAAGAAAAAACACCATTCCATGACCATTTGGAGTACCTGCCTATACAAAACCCACTCAGTGGGAGGGGGTTGGGGGGGAGGGGGGAGGGGGGGGGGGGTGCACATTGATCTGTTGACACCATTGCTCTCTACAATGGAGAGACTACGGCCCCGGCTCAATGTGCAAAGCGTGGTAGGGCATCGTGCCCTTCTACTGTGGTTGCGGAGGAGGGGAGTTAATCCCTCGGCGAGAAGCAGCAGAGCCCCATTGCTGCTTCTGCCCCATACCCCAAGGACAGGTTGCTTGCAACGACTCCCCCTCACCGAACGGGGTGCCCATTCCCGCGCAACGAGTGTTTCGGTTCGTTTCGCATTTCGTATCGTTTCGCGTTTCGAGTTACACCACATGGGGTGCCCAATCCCATGTAGGTGTCGGTTCGGTGCCTTCCATGGCCACTCCCACTTTATTCGTCATCCGGGGAGTAATTGACCTCTGACTCAATCGCATCACTGCTGCACGAGGTATCCTTCGGGGTGAGCAATGATAAACTTGGGGCCACACCAAAGTGTGGGAGTCCGTATCCCCAACTCTAGGGGCCTCCAACGTGGAGGAGAGAACCGTGAGCCGGTTATCCTCAATAGCACCGGAAGGTTAACAAATTGGCCCGGTTTCCTCAACAACACCGGAAGGTTGAAGGCCCACAATTGGGCTGATTGGCTACATCACCCCTGCCTTCTCGGGGTCCCCATGGTGGGGAGAAAGCGACGTAGAAAAAGAGTGGATGTGGTGAAAATGAGCAAAAAATAGACCGTGGGCGGAATGGCTACATAACCCGGCATTCCCCATCACCCCAAGCCCGAGCCCCAACACACACGGGTAAACGAGGGGGGGGGGGGCTCAAAAAAGAAAAAAGAGTCCCTAAGAGACGTATTGCCCAATGTAGAGGGGTGGAGTATGAAAAAGTAGGAAATACATTAGCATCGAATTGCCTGCCTTGTTTGCTGTCGGAATTATTCTTCACACGCGCCGCAGGGGTGTAGCCCTCTGTAGAGAATCTGGGGACCACTGTGCAACCACTGTGCAACCACTGTGCAACCACAAGGGGGCTCGCCTCCTCGGTCTGGGGACGCGGACCCCCCCCTGCCCGGTCTCCGGCCGCGTCACCAGGCTTGGGCACCGGAAGGAAAATTCTGTCTCAGCCACAAGACTATCCATCATGCGTGCATGCCCATCACATGTTGCGGGTATGTGCACAATCTACCACTTACCCACAACCCTACCAGGACTGAGTATTGAGAGTGAGCTGGTGGGGGGACCCTGCAAAATGCACACCCTGCACCTTGCACTGTACACCATGCACCTTGCAAATTGTGCACTTGGAGGTTGCATGCTGCGTTCAGAGCATTACATCTGGGTTGATAAAAAGCAAACTGTCATGGCCCAAGAATTTCTGTTTGTTTCCTTGATGGTCCTCCAGCGAATCATGTCCACCTGTGTTTGTGTTTGCACATTTTTTTGGCCCCAAAATGCGCCATTTTCAAAATATTTTGGAAATTTGCATCTTCCACACACGCCAAAAGTGGATATTCACGATTCAAAGAACACGGTCTGCATCATCCTAAGTGGTTCCGGATCAGTTTTGAAGAACATCATTCGTCATCTTTTTTGAGCCATGCATAAACCATAGTAACCACCAGAGCATGTGCACGATTGGCCATTCCCCATCACTAATGGCCCACATTGTTGGGCTCACATGGGCCAACCAAGGCCATAATTTGGTTTTTCATGGTCCACACTTCAGGTGTCCCAGACGCTTCTTGAATCAAACAGTTGGTTTTCACCTGTTTTTTTTACTCTTTTTGCGATGGCAAAATGGGCCTTTTCCGGGGCATTGGACGCAAATGGACCAAAAGCGGCTAGTGACGGCTCAAAACTGCCATTTTTACCATCCTCGGACACCAACCATCCTCCCTCCTCCCTGACCCTTTGGGGGGGGGGTGCCCCCCCCAACCACCACCATGTGGCAATCCCCAGTGCCAATGGCCAATTGAGGTGCACTCCTGGCGCAGAAGAGGCTGGCAAATATCATGATTCATCATTGTCCATCATCGCAAAGCCCCTAGAGGCAATACAAGGCCTTCAACATTCTCCAAATTGGTCAAACCCTGAACAAAAATGGGTTCTTCTGTGACATGTTAGGACCAAAGCACCGGGCCCAAGGGTGCCAAAAGGCAAGCAAGGATGTTTAGCTTGGGCAATGCCCCCCTCCATACGAACACCCTAGGCACGCAAAAGTCTTGAGAAATGGCATTTTCGCTGGAATTTTGGACAGGTTTGCAACCCAGGTCTGCAACTTGCAGCACCCGTCACCTTTTGCATTGACACATGCCCTTTCCAGATTCACAGTTGGAGTCTCCAACTCACTTGAGGCAGCCTGGGGCGTGGGTGCCAAATTGGGAGGTGCCCTCCCAAATCTGCACAACTATCAGCCAAAATTGGCCTTTTTTTTTTGCACCAAAACATGCCCCGAAACATGTTCAAAATGACCAAATGAAACAGATGATGCATACTGCAACTGGCTTGGTGTCCTTGTGTCAAAGAGCCCTTTGTTGTCCTCTAGCACCACGACACACCAAGAAATGACCAAAAAAAGCCCCAAAATTTGCACCGTTCAACTGCAAAGAGCCCCAAACCAAAATGGTCTGTATCTTAGGTTACATGGCTCAACAGCCAATTCCGAGGGCACCGAGTCAACTGGCACCCCTCCCCCCCCCCTCCAACCCTATTTTGTATTTTGTGGCCCTCGAAAACGCCCAATTCGACACCTCGACTCTGTACCAAGGTAGGCTGTGATCTACCAGGGCAACGCATAGAGCCCAAAGCAATTGGGTCCCAAAAGGGTCCACAGGGTCTTTGGTGGTTCCAAAGTGACTGTTTCCACAAGTGTCCCTAGTCCACTTCGTATCCTCAAACAAGTGTTTGTAGCTTGTATATAATTCCCATAATCTACACCCCTATCCCCAACTCTTCCCCAACTCTATGTTGCTCCCTAGGTGGCTCTGGAACACACACTCTCATAGACCCATTGTCAAGTCTTCATGGCACTTAGGATACTTGATAATCAGCTCACAATTGTGGAAAAACAGTTGCTAAATCATCCCGGTGGTCAAGGGTGACTTTTGGGAAAATGTGTTTCCCCCCCTTTTGCGCCTTGCTCCCAAAATGGCCCATTTTCAATGTTTTTTTTGTTTTTTTTGTGATTTTTCAAGGACAAACCGGGTCACCCCGGGCTCAAAATAAGCTAATAACACTGCTTTGAGCATCCCAAGTGTTCCGGAAACGCTCCAGAAAAGAAAAACGGTTTTGACCACTTTTTGCCCGTGATTGGGTCCCAAAATGGCCCATTTTCATGCCTTTTGGCAATTTGCAAGGGCCAAAATGCGTCCCCACAGGCTCAAAACAGGCTGAGAACACTTGTATGGGCATCCTGGTTGGTCTTGGAACAACTTGGAAAAAATCATTTGAGGCCCCTGGAGACCCCTAGTGGACCCATTTGGGCCCAAATCAAGTTCGCCTCTCTATGGTGCCCCAAGAGGTCCTAGCACACCTTGGTACAGGGGTCTAGGCGTCTAGTAAGATGGAAACCATAAAAAATGGGGGGGTTGGCGGTGGACTGGGGGGATCAGAATTGGCTAGGCAACCCAAGATATGGCCCATTCTTGATTTTGGGGTTGCACAACCAAAATGGTGTGGATTTTGGGCCATTTTTGCACCATTTGTTTTTTGTTTGTTTCTCGGACACATCATAGAGTGAGAGGCCAGCAAAGGGCTCTTTGACACATGGAAACCTAGCCGGTCACGATACCTGGCATCCGTTTCCCTCCATTTGGCCGTTATGAATAGGTTTGGGGCTATTTTTGGCCATTTTTGGCCCAAAAGTTCGCAGATTTTGGCAGGGCACTTGGTGACTTGGCGCCCGCGCCCGTGAGTTGGGGGCTAAAATTTTGGCTTCGGGTATGCGTCAATGCCAAAGGTGGCTAGAGTAGAGCACAGTGTGAACCGTTAGAACAAAGTAATGGCCAAAATGGAAAAGACACATGCTTGCTTGCCAGCTAGCTAGCTAGATATGAGGTAGTAATCATCAATCTTATTGGTTCCACTGGCTAGGGCTGGGGTCACTGAGCTGGTGGAGGCGGTAAGGTTTCATGACCCTTTTAGGGTGAAGGGTGGAAGTACCCCTTTTAGTGAGCACTGAAAATGACAAAAAAGAGAACTACATTGGGTTTGGATTCAACCGAACTTTGGTGGATTATACTTATGACCTTGGGGCACAATCCTACTTAGGCTGGGCAAAAAAATCAATAGTGGCGGCTGGGGACGGGTGTCATTGGTGCAGGTGGCAAGTTCCAAAGATTGCGAAAAATGGCCAAAAAAAAATGCAGCAATTTGGCGGTTGCTAGCACGTAAGATGTATGTGGAAAGGATCGTGCACTGCAGAAGCTGAAATCACAAGGATAAGCCACCGGCAGACTAGGATGATGCGCGAAAGAGGGCAACGGCTATAAATGTTTATAAATGTTACCAAACTTCAGGATTCAAGAAATGCATGCTGTAGTATCCACTTGAATACCAAACCACGTGAGCATTTTGGTTGAGCAACTTGACACCAGTCCCATCAAGCTATGGGCAAGACTCACAAGGCGTTGGCAACCTACTTGCATTCTTTTGGAAGCACAATAGATTGTGAACCTTATTTTTGGCTTCTATTGCACCATGTGGCCCACGAAGTTTGCTGCATCTTTGTCATTGAACTCCACGAAATTCCCATCCTGCGATACAACCCCCCCCCTTCAGCACAAAGCATGTCCAAACTCGAATTTGAACCCACGGCCTGTTGGTCGGCTTTCAGACTTTAAGTGATTGCAATGGCGCATTTTCAAGCCTTTCTAGGGTATGGGAGGATGGGGGGCAAAACGGGTAGTCATGGGCTCCAAATAGGCTATAAAACACTTGTTACGGCGAGGACTCCATGCGTTTTTGCCCGCTTTGGGCCCTATTTTGGTCCCCAATTGGCACATTTTCAAGACCTGTAACAACTTTTTGGGGCCAAAACAGGTCACCACGGGCTCAACAATTAGCGAGAAATTGTTTGAGCGCTGTTGGGTAAATGTGACCCTTTCTAGACCCTATCTTGGTCCCAAAATTTTGAAGCCTTTTTTTAGATCTTTTCTGGGGGGGGGGGGGGGACACGTTACCACGGGCTCAAAATGGGTTAAAACCACATGTCTAAGCATCCCAAGTGGTCCATGAATAATGTTCGAAAAAATCATTTTAACCACTTCTTGACCCATAGGTAACTTCGTAACCCTCCATGAGCACACCAAGTGCACCACGTTGGTGCCAATGGGGCATTCAAAGGTGTTGGCAGCTTGCAAGTGTTCCCTTTCATGACTGTTTATCACCATACGTAGTCAAACTCTGTGAAGGAGGTTGGACCGGCAAAAGTCGGCATCAAAGGTCAATTTCAAGGCTGATTTTGGCCATTTGACCCCAAGGCTACTACCGGGATGAAAAAAGAAACGTTGAGTAAGAATGGTACTCAACATTGCCCCAAGGTTTTTTTATCATGTAGGTTGGTTCCTATGCAAATGTTGGATTGGATGCTGGAACTCGACGCAAAGAGCGTTTCACATGCACAACAATGACAAACTAAACCAAACCTCAAAAATGCGGAAAAAAAGAAACCATGGCACATGGTGTGTGTTGCAACCCAAAAAGGCGCCGAAGGCACACAAGGATATTGTATCCGTGGGAAACTTCCCGGGCACTACCAGAATTTGCATGGTGCCCCCCTCCCCCCCCTCCCCGCGCTACCATCACAGCCGCATAGGGCAATTGCCTGTGCACATCCCACAACCCCGCAGTGACATTCCAGGCGAATGGCTTAGTTGGCAAAGAACTATTGATTGAAAGCGGCAAGGATGAAAAGAAGGTGAGGGAAAGCGTACCTTTTCCGCGGCGATATCCCAAATGGAACACGTGGTATCGATGGAAGCCGTGCCTATGGAAAATGGGAGGCCGGATGGTTGGCGCATGTCGGGTGAGGAGCGACGGAGTGACAAAACTGTGCCTTAGCCGATGACACTCCGTGAAAATCCATGATTTCACTCTAGGTTCATCGCTGTCACCTGGAGCACACACAAGCACAAGGAAAGTGCACAACCGCAACTGGTTTATGAACACACTCATTGTCATGCCATGGTGCACGACATAGAGTGGGGATCCGAGCCATGGTTTTCTGGGTTGGATCTGGAGGAAACGTACGACAACGCGGCCCATGAGGTCATTTTGGTGGGCCTGGTGGAATTGGGAATGCCGCTCACCCACGTTGGATAGCGCGCTTCTTCGTGAGGACCTCGATATTGGTGTCATGGGTTGTGTTAGATGGAATTGCCCTCGTACTTGGCGCGTGTGCGCCGTTGTGGCCATCGAACTCCGACGTTGGGGCATCTTCGACTCCCAATTTTATGCTCAACACAACACACAACGCGAAACGCCACATCACACACAACTTGCAACACCCACGAGATCCTAAGCCAAGGTCCTTTGAGCCTTGTCGTCTTTCGTGATCTCAATATATTACATCCGATGAATCTATTGATCAATGATAATTGCCCTTTTCCCGATGAGCGCCATCTTGCTCATTGGGACACACACCGAAAGGTGCTACCTTGGTAGCGCCGAGGATACGCAAGCCTAATGGCGATGCTGGCCTCACTCGGTTTGTCAACTCATCTGACTTATCTAACTTCCCCATCTAACCTATCAAAAAAGGTACAATTGCACTGTCACGAAGCGTGATTGGGGTTGTCGTGCGAGAGGTCATGTGGGCACACCAATTAGACGTGGGTCCTCGGAATTCCAGTCGAACGAAGTTAAAGGTGCACAGAAATCAGTCTTCTTGTTGTTATTGAGACACGCCTTCGTATTCACGGTGCGGCCGTCGTCGCTATGGGAGGTTAAGGAGGTAAAGGATGCAAGAGTGCCACGATATTGGTTTGTACAATCATACCCCCATGATATGTGTAACCAAAGAGGTCCATCGAAACTACTCCCCCGGGGAGTACATGATGTGTTACGCCACAACTACTCTGTCTACTCTGTCCTTTGCTTGTGGCGTGGCGGTGGTGATGTGGCCACATTCACCCCTTTTTTACAACCATTGCGGAAGGAAACTCAAGTTGGAACTTGCTGTGAGGGACCACGGAGGACTTGGGATCATGTTCCAAAGGTGAAAGGTCACCGGTTCCGGTGTGCAGGGTACACCCTTGCTAACCGGATCAAAAACCTCCCGCAGGCAAAATTCGCCGAATGCATCCGTGCACACCTAATTTCCCACAACCGTAAATAATCCCCCGTTGTGGCCACGAGGTCGCTCCAATTGGTTTGCACTTCGGGTAAGAACATAACTTTTGTGGCGGGATACGGATGCACAAATGAGGCCCGCTTCTCCAGCACATTTGTCTCCTGCACAAGAACGCGTGTCCTTGGGGACTTTGCCATGGTTACGTTTGCAAGGCTCTATTTGGGCATGTGGAAGTGTGCGCCTTTCCAATACGGATGCGCACGCGCGTCTTTTCGCACAACCTTGGGCATTAAGTGCAAGTGCTTCGCCATGGGGAGAAAATGAAGAGGTATGCACAAATGCGTCAGCCTCCACATCTCAAGGGTCGTTGTCGAACGCGGAAGTGATGTGCTTGTTGGGTTGTACATGTGGGTACACTCGTGGACCCGGTTCTAAAACGCCAAACGAATAGCTCATTTCGCTTGTTGCTGCCTCCAAAGTCGGCTCTTCCGCTCGTTCTTCGACAAAGCCGGTTCCCTTTGTCATTTCCTGGATGCCTGCCGTTGGTCGCAACCACATCAACTCTAATTACTTTTTGACATTCACGCGCATGAACGGTTAGTTACAACCACACAACTTGTTGCGAGGGTTCGTGCCACGTGGCAAATTCCACCTCATTCAATTGGATGATCTCAACTTTGTTGGAATATTCTTGAATAAAGCTGCCAACGGCCAAACGGAAGGGGTGAGTGCAACGAGCACTCCATCCCAGAGAATATGTATCCCATTGTGCGTCGTAGGTGTAAATCTCTTTCCGTTTCGAGTTGTCTGGATTAGACTCGGTACGGCCCGATGGTGGGTCCGGATCAAATTTAGGTGGCATGGAGAGGAAGTGGCTGCGAAAGAGAAAATGGAAACAAGTTGTATGTTTGGAGTGACAGGAGGATGCCGAATGTCAACCTTGAATTGCGGGTCGATGGGAGCTACCTAAACCCCGACTGTCAGCCTTTGCACCTCCATATACCCGTCCTCCAACTTGTTGAGCTCATCTTACAAAGCTCTTCTTGAGCATTTCCACTACACAATAAGGAGAGCCGTCCGCTCGCTCGTCGTAGCCCTATGGGAGACCATTGGCGCAATTTACCTCCAAATCAACCATCTTCAACGGGCGCCATTGCACCGCAAATCTAGGGATAGGTGCACAGATCACACGCATGTACCATACAAGTGCGTGCGCTATGACACAACGCGTGTTGTGGCCTGCATCCCACCGACAACACACGAAACAAAATCGAGAACTCCATTCGTAATTCAACGACCTTTTCAAGGATCTTACCAACTGGAATGAGCGAGCTGAGACTGTGCAAAGAACAGCGACTCACGATGCATCAGATAGGCGAACAAAAGTATAGACTAGGGAAGGTTGGTGCAATGATGGGCGAATATCAATAAGGTACTTGAGACAAATAGCGAGCACATACCGATAGGACATAGATCTAGACATAGAGCATGAACCTTCTTGCCGTATGCTCTGAAGTTGATCTCTCCTATTTGATGGGGAGTAACTTCACTGTATGGGGAAAAAACTGTGCGGGGACAAAAATGGGTTGCAAAAAGGCGATAAAAGAAGGGATGGGGGAGAATGTAAAAGGATGATTTGCAGGATGCATATTGGGTATTAAAGCAGGATTTGAGGGACGGTTTGCAAAGGATTTAGGGTATTTCTAGTAGGATTCAGGGGATTTCTAGTAATTTAGCGTTGATTTCTAGCAGGAGAAAAGAAGGTTTGAATGGCATTTGGGGAGGATTTCTGTGACGTGCAAAGGGAGTTTTGGATGGGATCCGGCGAGACTCCACCTCACATTTGGGACTAACTTCACTATTAGGGTTGCATGTGTGCAAGGCAGAGCACAATTTTTACACTGTACAACAACGAGCACAAAGCGAATAGAAGCCATAACTCGGAAAAATTGACACTCGGGGCTTGGGGGGGGGGGGGGGGCTAGCCTTTGGGATGTACACTTCACAAATGTCTCAAAGACATTGTCTCATTCAAAGTATCATCGAAAGAACCAGGCTGAATGGAAAATGTGGGCTGCGGTTGAGTGGGTGGAGTTTGAGTGGGTGGAGTTTGAGTGGGTTGAAGGGGTAGCTGCGGTTGCACGGGCCGAGGAATTAGGAATCGTAGTCGTTGTTGTGGGGGCAGGGGTACAAATTGTTGTTGTTTTTTGCTTGGCCCCGGCAGGGCCGCGGTATTCTTTGTAGTTGCTGTTGTTGCCGTCAAGCAGAATGGCAATCAAGACCGATTGCTGAACGGCACTGAGTTCCGTGTGTTCACTGTGGCACTGGCTGTACATAATGCATGCTTTTTTGTGTGCAAAGTTGCGGAATATCCGTCAGAAAGCCTGTTGGTTCATCGCAAGTCCGAATAGACCAGGCCGTGATGGTCCGAGGGTTCGATCCCCGCACTGGGCAAAATTTTCCGCCCACAGACACAGCAGCAGGAGAACAACAACACCACAGAATGTGCATCATTTTGTGGAGCATCTGTAAAATAATGCAGATTGTATTTGTATTGTATTTGTGAACTTGTGAAATTTGGATTTGACGTGTTCCGGCGTACGGGCCTTGGGACATTTCATTTCATTTGCGGCCTCCGCGTTTCTACCATTTCGCGTCGCCAATGTCCCAGAGCTGGGATGTGCCTCCACAAGCAGCCAGTGCTATTCGCAGGGATCGTTACTCTTGTTGCATTGGAAATTGTCAGCAGACAGCTTTTTTTCAGTGGAAGCCAAACTTGGGAACGTGTCCCACTGTCCACTGCCCCCAGCAGATTCTGATGCCCAATGCCTCCTGCAGAGTGGCACACTGCCGGATTTTGTGGCAGTCGGGTTTCTACAGCCTACTGCTCTTCCAGTGCTGCAGTGTATTGCAGGACTGCCCCCTGCAAGTTGGGGCAACCGAGCGAAGGACAAGGACGCTCACATGGATGAATGTCTTCTTGTGCTGTTGTTCTGGTGCTGTGAATGTGGTTTGAGTCAGGTCACAATGCAATGGGGTGCAATCGGGTGTGAATGTGCTTGCAACGAACACGTACCATCCCAAACACGCTTCCGATTTCAGCCAATGGATTTCTACCACTTTTGAGTGTGCCCGCTTGCTTTCTTTCGTCATCCTTGGCACAGTGTTGCAGGATTTTAGATAAATTTGCCTCTCACCTGTTGGTTGTCGGTTTCATTGGGGCAATTGGTGAGTTGACTTGCAGAGTCCCATTGCCACCAAACAGGCAGAACTTCGGATCGTTGGGCGCCATGCGACTGAATTTCGGGCAAACACAAAAGCCTGGTGACGTTATGAAAGAATTTGAGCTTTCCACTGCATTATGCGCTGAGACTGAGTGCCACCTGCCCTTCATTCGGCTTCTTCGGAGGTTATTTGGCATGGTGAAACCCCTTCAATTGGGGCAAAACAGTTCGGAAAGTCCTCCACGAAAAAATTCCCCCCCGCTGAGTTGCCAGCAGTCGGTTGGTGCTGGTTGTGCTCCGCTCTGAGTGAGGTGAGTGGCATAAAACTGATGCCACCAACCTTTGAACGCCTGTATGCTCAGCTTTCACAACGGCTCGCTTTTGAGGGGGGGGAAACGGTGGAAAGGGGGGGGCTTTCTTTTCTGGGGAGGCTTTCCGGGGCTGCGGCGGCTTTCGATGCGGCACACCTGTCATGAATTCCTAGCCGCTTCCTTTGTTGTGGACCGCACGAAGGCGCGCACCCGATCCGCTATGGCGTCGTACCACATTCTTCCTGCCCCGACTGAATCCACCACGACTGGCCCCTGGCGCAGCAGCGCCCTCCTGTGCACTGCAATGGCCAGTGCCACGGCAGGATTGTGTGCCACACTGCTGCTAGCGAGCGCCCCAGCCCAAACCCAGCTCTCAAGTGTGCAGGCCGTTGGGCAAACACACACGACAAGCGCCCACAGTGTCACGACCACCACCCCTGTGCGCCGCACACGGCCTCCTGCTTTGACCTCAGCCCAGACCGCTGCATTCCCTGACATTCCAATCCGAAGGTCGCATGCATCAGCAGCGCCTGGCACGGTGACAAGCCCCCGGGTTGACTCCTGGAGCTTCCTGGATGCCCTCCTGCTGCTTGGAGTTGCTTGCGGCAGTGCCGTTGCTGCGCATTGGTACGCACGGCGCACCCATGCAGTCCCCATCCAGGTGTCTTGGTCCCCTGCCCTGGGTTTTTTGCACCAGGGCAATGCTCCACTGCTGAATCAGTCCGCCCATACACACCAAGAAGCCCAGGAGCCAGCTTTGACGTGCATTGGGCTGTCGAAATCCGCTGCCAACCTCATAGGCCATGCGCGAATCGCTTTTGATTCATCTATATCCAATGGAAGGCACATGTGCCTTCGCCTTGAAGTGTGAGAACGTCGATAGGCTAGTGTTATGTCCTCTTCCCAAGACACAAGGCACAGCTGACTGCAGCCAAAGCAAAGACAAATGAAGAGACGAAGAGACGCAGACGGGAGGAGAGGCAAAGGAGGCAGAGGCGCGAGAGGGATAGGGCAGAGGCACAGATGAGAAGATGATAGCATGGCGAGGGATACAGGAGAGTTAGATGGGAGGATGAAATGTGAGACCAGGCCTGCCAGCTTTGGGTTCCAAATGTAGTTTTGGATCTGCCTTCCTGGTGAGGGATGTTGTTGTATTGCTGCTGATGAGCTGGTGGCCCTGCACTGCGTAAGGAGCCCCCCAGCGTCTGCTGGGGACGCGTTAACCGTCGAGCCTGTGCTCGCTCGCTCTTGCTTTTGCATTGTGCACACACTTTGCCCGTTGCGCTGTTCAATGAATGTCCTTCACGTTAGTCCCTTGCTTTCTTTTGGTACGGGGCACGCAAGCTTGCCAAGTTTGCCATTGAAGGGGTGTGGGGGTCATAGAACATAGAAGAGAGGAGTGGCAGGCCAGGGGCTGAATCTTGACCAACTGCTTGAGACTCGCTTTGCGTGGCTCCCTGGCTCCTGAACAAAGCACAGTCAGCAAAGGCACTGCAACGAGCTACGACCCACTACGGTCACAGCTCAGCCCGTAGGGATTCCCCCGTGTCGCGATTTTAGCGAGAATTCAGGACGACTTGCGCGACTTGCCACCCTGTGCGACGCTCCCGGTCGCGATTCCCCACTTGACAAAATCGAATTTTTTTGCGACGAATTGCATGGGCTAAAAACAATATATTGTAGCCAAGGCCTGACATTGTTGCTTGTGTTCGACCTTGGGATGCAGTTTGGTGGTTACCACACCAACGGGTGCCTCCCTACCTATGCCGCTACCTCCATCAGGGCGTGCCCGCTGTCGCTATGCTGGCCGTCACTTCCGAGGGCCGCCAGAGCGCCGCCGTGGCCCAGGGGGGTGCCAAAAAGGCCAAGCCGCAGGGCAAATTCGACCTCAAGCCCCCGAAAGGCACGCGTGACTTCTACCCGGAAGACATGCGCCTTCAGTCATGGCTGTTTGGGCACTTCCGCCGCGTCGCCGCCGAGTTTGGCTTCGAGGAGTACGATGCCCCTGTGGTCGAGAACGAGGACCTGTACATCCGCAAGGCGGGGGAGGAGGTAATCCCAATCCCCTCTTTCCCCCAACCCAACCAACAGAACAAGTCTGTGTCGGTTGCTAGAAACTTATTTGTCCCTCATTCTGCAACGATTCATGGTCTACAACCTCTGAACCTGGACCAGCCAATCTCGCGTACCCCAAACCCTCAACCACCTCATGCACCATCCTCTTGTGTCATCATACGCCCTCATCCAACGGATTCTTCACTCGTGCACCCATCTGTATACTATACACATGCACTCGACACCCCCAAGCGGCGCGTCCCGTCATGCACCCACCATCATGCACCCTCTCCATTCAACCGTTTCGGAACCCGCAACCAGACCCTCCCCTGGCGGACCAGTCATCCATCGGTGCTTCGGCTCGATGATGGTTGATTTCACGAAATGCGAGTGCGGCGACCAACTCCAGCAGGACTCCGCTCCCCAACACGGAGAACATTTCAGACGTGGGCCCCGACGTGGGGTGGTTTTGAGTGGTTGGTGGTTTTGGGGTGAATTCCGGAACAGTCACCCCGGGAACGGGCGCTGTGCGGAAACGCCCCCATTCGCTCCCTGTGTTTGTGTTGTCATCCACTCACCAACAACGCCCATTCACATCAGGTGTCCCAACAGCTCTACAATTTCGAGGACAAGGGTGGGCGTGCGCTTTCGTTGCGCCCCGAGATGACACCCTCGTTGGCCCGCATGGTGTTGGCCAAGCGCGGCGGCCTCCCTGCGACGCTCAAGTGGTTCTCCATTCCGCAATGCTGGCGCTACGAGCGCATGACGCGTGGGCGCCGCCGCGAGCACTACCAGTGGAACATGGACATCTGGGGCGTGGAGGGTGTGGAGGCCGAGGCGGAGTGCCTTGCCGCGATGGTGAAGGTCTGTGCCTGT
The DNA here is from genome assembly GCA_964036045.1 of Eutreptiella sp. 'Long Island Sound 2002'. Lineage (NCBI taxonomy): Eukaryota > Euglenozoa > Euglenophyceae > Eutreptiales > Eutreptiaceae > Eutreptiella > Eutreptiella sp. 'Long Island Sound 2002'. Next base: position 56,020,801 of record OZ038386.1, read on the forward strand.
CTGTAGGGCCCTGCGCTGTACTCACTTTTAGTGGCGGCCTGTCCCCTGCCTGGCAATCCTCAACAACTACCCCCGGCCTTGTCAAACAGATCTTGGGTGGGGAAACGAAGGCGCCAAGGATCACTTTCCATGGATGGCTCGTGCAACCTCGCCTCCCACACCACTGCCACCCCTGCCCTGCAAGTCGGCCGGCTGGGTAAGTGAACTGAGCGGTGGATAGGCCTAGAAAAAAGTTGGAACTCCGTCCTTTTCTACCCTAAAAGGGAACTAAGGGCCCGGAATGCTCGGCTGGCCCGGTTGCGCGACCGGAGGAATTCTCGGAGGAATTTTCTAGACTGCGAAAAGTCGAGCATTTCGGGCCCTGTTCCTTTTTATGTCGTGTGCAAGTCAGAGTTGTTTGTGTGGAAGCGAATGGAGTCACGACTTTGTTTAGCGTCCAGAGTTTCACGCGCGCTGCAGCAAACGTGACGGCGGTGGCTCTGCATCTGGTGAAAGTCGAAACTCAGCAAAGGCAGCAGAACCCGGGTCTCACCGACGAATCGTGTCTGTTCCAATTTATGGGACCCCCTTCCGATCAAGGACGACAACCCCTTCGACGAGGACAAGGACAGCCCTTGTGTGCGTGCGACGTGTTGGCGTTGCGCCCCTGCCCCACCACGTGTTTTTCGTGACTGCTGATGGCTCCGTCTCTATGGCCGGCAGTCCCTAAGCTCCACTTTCCGCCAGAGCCTTGTGGCCCAGAGGCCCAGATGGCCGTCACTGTCCAATCGCGACGGTGGGGGCAAGTCCATGCATGTGCCGAAGTATTGGAAACACGTTTTGGCCATGCCTTGGAATATGGATACAGAACAGGCAACAGCAGAAGATGGCTGCATGCAATTTTGGCGTAGGCACCGCCAAAGAAAAAAACGAGTGCTCTGGCGCGTTTGGCACCAAATGATGTATGATGTGACGCACCCTCCCTGGGGTCTGAATGACCCAAGGGTCACCCTCCGCAGTGTGAACCAAATCTTTCCGAGCCCAGCAGATTTTCTGATGGAAGGGCAGAGCGGGTTCCGGGATTGCAATTCACCGCAGAGACTTGCACCTCCAGAGACACCACCACATTTTCGAAGCTTGGACCTCTGCGCACCTGTTGACCAAAGTTGATTCCATGAACATGAGTTTAATGCCACGAGGGTCTGTATTCCTGTCCTCTGAGACCCACCGAGTTTTGATTTTGCTGTTCTGTTTTTGGCCCGCACACCCGGCACGGCAATACCAAGCGACGCGGAAAATCCTCCGCCAGGCCATCCTCACCCAGGATGTCCTCCCCCAAGTTATACTCCCCCGAGACATCCTCCCCTGGGCTATCCTCTGCCAGGGTATCCCCCCCCCCTAAGTTATTCTACCCCAGGATACCTCCCCCCCAGGCTATCCTCCCCCAGTGTGTCCTCCCCTGGGACGTCCTCCCCTGGGACATCCTCCCCCAGGCTATCCTCCCCCAGTGTGTCCTCCCCTAGGACATCCTCCCCCAGGCTATCCTGCTGAGAATCGAGGAATCCTCCCCCAGGTTATCCTTCCCCAGGTTTTTTTTCATTTTTTCTGAGCGTTGTATGTGTGTGTTGTACTGTCTGGGTAGGATAATTGTTTGTTCTGTCTTCTGCTGCACTCAATTCAGACTGTGGCATGCCCTCATCAGTTCCTCTGTATTTGCTGATTTTTTTTTATTCTTATTTTTTTTATTCTTCTTTTTTTATTATTTGATTCTTTGTATGTCATTCCAATCTCATTCCATCAATCCTCCACATTAGGTCTCGCCAATGCTTGCCAACGTCATGACAGTACAAATGGGGTGGTTCATGGCCATGTGTGGGGGGTGCGTGCTTGTGTTTGGCGACGGGAGGGGCGCCCCCCTCCGAACCTCTTCGTGGCCTGGGAGCACCGCATTCTTCCTTCTGTGTGTACTGTCCCGACTGCTGAACCGTCCGACTGTGTTCCATGTGCCTGTCCCACGGATTTGTGCTATCCCCGTCAACAGCGGCACCCACACCTCTGCACCTGTTCAGCTGATGTCCGATATGGGCCTGACTAGTGAGGACGTTGGTATCAAGATCAACAACCGCAAGATTCTGACGGAGCTCATGGGATCGCTGGGCATTCCTGAGGAGAAGTTCGCGCCGACATGCGTGCTGATCGACAAACTGGAGAAAGTCCCGGTCGAGGCCCTGCAATCCGATATGCAGGAGCTTGGGCTGTCCACGGAGACCGTCAGCACCCTGCTGGACCTCATTCAAGACGCTTCTCTGGAAGGTCCGTCTTGTCTATCTGCCGTGTTTGGGCCCCCCCCTCGCACATAGAGCAACAGCGAGGGGACATGTGGCATGGCCTCGAATATGTGAAAAGGTGACGTGGCTGTGGGTGAGCGCATCACTGGCATTGTCTGTACAACCCTCCTTTTTTTTTTACAAGCATAATGTTGCCCATACCCCCCCCCCTTTGTCCTAGCTACGCAAAAGTCCCAAATTAATACGGTCCCTATGCCTACTGTAGCTTGGACAAGGCCGTAGACATCCAGGTTCAAAAAGAGAAGATTGCATGTTGAGCTGGTGCAAGAAAGGGGGATATGGTGCACAAGTATCCCCAAAATCAGAGCTATGTGGGTTCATGGGCAAACACTCACAACCAAGTAGTCCCTCTCCATTGGCGAGCACCTTCAGTGTGATGTCTCACCGACATCTGCAATATCATGGAGGGGCAAGCCTCCGTGCTCACATGATGAGGTCCGGTCGCTGCACAAGGGTACATCGACATAGGGGACACACGGTAGGCCATGGCCAGCGGTGTAACCGCCCGACAGGTACGCGATTTGGGGTACCAAACCAGGACACTGTACAGTCACGCCCGTCAGACGAAGGGCCAGTCTGACCACGGAATTCTTCGTCACCGATGGCTCAACCGAACACCTCTGTGCCGGGTCTGTAGAAACACCTCCTCAGTGGCCACTGAATCCTCGACCCTGAAGTACCCTGAACCTCACACCCTCACCAATGCAGCTGGATGGACAACCGCAGCCCCTCACCTTTAAATAGCCGCAGGAGAGTGCTCGACGCCCCACGCCCCCGTACACGGCCTAGCTCAGGGCACGAAGCAGATAGCCTGCACTACACCTGCAACACACACCTACACACTCACCCACTCACTCATTCACCCATGCAAACACAATTATCGTAAACAGAGGAGGAGGAGGAGGAGGAGGAGGAGGAGGCGCCCAGCCTGGCACGCCCGGCCGCCCCCACGCCCACGGTGGGCACAGCTCTGGCCCATCATGCGTCAGATTGTGTCTCACTTGTGGTCATGGGTGTTCCCGTGTGTGTGTCATGATAACCCCCGTCAGCATCAGTCACCAGGAGCCAGCCAGATACGCGGAAGTGCTGTTTCCCGAGCTCTGCAATTACCCTGGTCCACCCCAACGCTGCCAGCGGAACTACCCTACCACCACCACTCGAGCCCGACGCTTTGATTCATTCGGATTAACCACATGCCTGGGGACAGGGGTTGGGTATGCCACATGGTGGCACCCGTGTGCCATGCCCAGACAACAGGACGTGGCGGGCATCGAACCGCTGATGGCACCGCTCCTGAATGCTACTCAGCGGGCCCGATACAGCTGGTCTACCATCGGCCTGCCGGAACTATTGACCACCATGCTCCCTAAAAAGCACAATAGTAATTCTGAGGGTGGTTCTCGTCGTCAGGTGCGCGTCAACGACAAAGAGGCATTCCGCGCACTGGGCGCCTTTCCATAGAAGACAAAATTCCACCTCATGTTTGAGGAGGCACGCGCAGATACACAGACACACAGACCAACAGACACACAGACACCAACACCGCAACTCACCCCTCACCCACAGGGCCCTCCTCGATACACACAGCACTGGCTGAGCGAATCTGCCCAAATCGATTCCCCTCTTTTTTGCGTGTCAGCCCGCCCGCCCAAGGTGCCGAAATGGAGCGCACGTCAACTGGATGTTCGTGCTCAGGAGTGATGCATCTGGTGGATCGTGGGGTGTGTGCCGGTGCGGACACATGGCAATGCCGAACATGTAGAACAGTGTTCATCGCACAAAACAACGGTCAACCGACCAATTTCTCGGTTCTACTTCTTGTCAGGATTGGAAGCCCGCCTCGGACCTGAGTCCGCCGGCCTGCAGGAGATCAAACAGATCTTTGCCCTGGCTGAGAGCTATGGCTACGCAGATTGGCTGCAGTTCAATGCCTCTGTGGTCCGCGGCCTGGCGTACTACACTGGTGCCGTGTTTGAGGGCTTCGACCGCAGCGGAACCCTGCGCGCCATCTGTGGAGGGGGGCGCTACGACAAGCTGCTGGAGACCTTCGGGGGGGAGGCCATGCCTGCAGTCGGGTTCGGGTTCGGAGATGCAGTGATCGTTGAGCTGCTCAAGATGAAGAATCTGCTGCCCGACACTTCTACATCTGATATCCAAGTCGTGGTGTTCGCCCAGGCGGAGGTATCCTGTCTTATCTGCATGTATAAGTGTGCCTCGTGAACTATGTCCAAGCAAGCAAGCAACAGCACCAGCAGCAACACGACGACGACGATGACGCCGACCACGACCACAACCACGATCGCGGCAGTATGCTGCAATGGTGAGCAATGGGATTCCACTCCGAACGATGGGACTGCAATTTTTTTTTTTCACCACCACTTTCAATAGTCACGAACGACCTCGATCAACAACAGGTCGCACCGAAGAAGGCTTTTCCTGCGCTTGGATAATTGTCCTGAAAACGGGTGTTATGGTTGTGCTTTGGTACTTCTTAAGTAGTTGGTTGACGGTGGCACTCTTGGCGTTTTCTCGCCGGGCCGGGGGGCCTTGCGCTGTGTAGTGGAATTGCATGGTGCAATGGCAGACAACAAATCTCTCGGGGACATTCAGAATATGCCAACGCGGAGCAAATTCGTGTATTTTCAGGATTTTCTCCATTTTTCGTCCAGAGCACCAAAATTTCATTCCGTAGGGGGGGGGGGTGTGTATACTTTTTGAAATCTGTGAGAAAAGGCCATTTCAGAAATGCATGGGTTAGGGGGGGGTAGCTGACGATATTTTTGAGCATCGAGGCCAAACGTTTCGGTGTTTGCACGATTTTCGACCCCAGGTTGCTGCAAAGTCGGCACGCAAACATGCACTGAATGTTTCACACTTGCTTATTCCGAATCGTCATTTGCGCTGTCTTTTTCAGGCAGGGCTGGGACCCCATTCGGGCAGACATCACCATGCTTATTGTTAGGAACATATTTTTTCAGCTTTTGCCAATCCTGCAACCTGCGGCTCTTTACCGGTACCCACCCTGAATTCAGAGGCATTGCCCAGAGACCATCTGTTGTGAGGTCAACATTCCGTTGTTTGGTCAGCCTCACCTTGCGCCACTCTGCTAGGGGTCTTCATGCGACTAACCTGCACCCAGGTAGCACCCCCAGAGCGTGCTCTTTTGCGAACCAAAGGTTGTTGCGGTGCATCTGGGGATGCAACAGCGCGTGGCGTGAATTTGTATCCGGACATGGTGGCTGTGTGTTGACAAAAACAGCCAGCAAGCAACACAGGCACTGTCCAAAAAAAGACAAAATCTCTAACATATTGTCAGTACAACATGCAGACCCAGGGTGTTCCAAATAGCCCTTTTCAAGGGCTTTCCGAATATACCCCACATCCCCCCCCCTTTGGGACACTCAGCGGGCACAAACGAGGCAACAATCACAGCCATCCCTGAAAACGCTCCGTGTTGGCATATTCCTGAACGTCCCCGAGAGAAATGTAAGGGTGCTTTCGGTACATTATCGGCCTATCTGCCATCAATTTCATGTTTAATGAATGGTAGGTGTGTCAGGCTTCTTTTTATGACTTTTTTTTATGATTGATCATTTGAAGAATGGCTCAAATCACATCGCCACAACATCGCGCCATCAACCCCGTCGTGAGAAAGCACCTGGGGCATTTTGGGGGTATATTGCTTCGGATATTTCTTTTTTTTCCTTTGTGTGTGGGGGGATTCTTGATTGGCACCTGTGAAATGTGGGGATCCCAAGTTTTAGGCAGAAAAATCCCCGGCATGAGGCCCAGGGCAGTTGACAACTGAAAAATTCCAAAAGCGGGTTTGTTTACCAGCCGCAAAAAACAACAGTTGTAAAGCATGGCGCCCCCTCTTTGTTTGGTGCTCACACCATTTGGCCAATAAGTGCTGGCGTGGGGAGTCTGGCGATGTGCGGGGAAACGGGATGCCGATATCCGTTCTTGCCACGCTCAGAATGCGGCAGGAACCCGCTGCGTTTAGTGCCCGGCTCCATAGGACCCAGCCCCAAGTGATCATGGCTGATCTGACGGTGGCACGTCTGAGTAGTTGTATGCAATATATTTGCCCGGGACCTTCCGGCATCCCGGACCCAGGGGTCGCAGCCTTCTCACTCTCTTTTCTCAGGATCTGCGCCCACAGGCTGTGAGCGTAGCCACTGCGCTGCGGGCACAGGGGCTGCGCTGCGACGTCGTTCTGGATGCCGGCAAGAAGACCAAGTGGGCCTTCAAGTACGCCAACCGCCTCGGCGCCGGGGCGCTTGTCATGGTGGCGGAGGACGAGGCCGCGCGCGGCGAGGTCGTCATCAAGAACCTGACGCTGGGCGAGCAGCAGACGGTCGCGATCGCGGAGGCGGGCGCGGCGCTGCAGGCGCAATTCGCGTGATTCGCCACTGGGGCCGTGCGGGCGGTCACTGGCACGTCTTCTCTGTGAAGCGTAGAGCACCGGCAGCAGTGATATGGCCTGTCCCATTGTTTTTTTTTGGGGGGGGGGATGAGGGGGATGCCCACGATGCGGGCGCCCGCAATGACGGCTCAGATCAGAGGACGCCCCACGAGTACGACCGTTGGAAGAACAAGCGCCGCTCACAACTGCAGCGTCCACTGAGTCTGCGTATGTACAATGCTGATGTCAGGACATGCCATGGCACGGGGCAGCCCTGGAGACTGAAAATGATTTCCAATGCCTCTGACTCAATGCCGCCGTGCCCCTCTCATTCTCCGAAGGTGACAACGAAGGACCCCCATCGCCCTCCACAACGACCGCA
>OZ038386.1:56028114-56218114 GCA_964036045.1 Eutreptiella sp. 'Long Island Sound 2002'
CCCCCAATTTTGGTCTGGCAACAAACTCGTGAAAAAATTCCGCGTCCGGCCGCGTCTGGTCGGTTGCGGTCGTGTCTGGGTCGTCGGGTCTCGAATACCGCGTTTGGTTTACCGCTTTGGCAGCCACGGCACCGCTGTGCACATCCATCGCCCTCCATGCGCCCAACCATCGCCATGGGTCGCTGCACTCCCCGCTGCCATCACGCACGGATGGCCGCGACACGCAAGCCAACCCCTTCAGCCGCGAGGTCCCTTCGAATTTTGCTGCCTCCACGGAATGCCATCCACGGAAGTGCGCCGCGCCGCGCCGCGCCGCGCGCGCGCGCGCACAGTGCACGTCAGAACCGTCTTGGATGTCATCGCTTGGGTTGGCTGGGGGCCTCGGATCCAACTTCTAACCCGCACGAGAATGGCCGCACCTGCGCACGGCTCTCCTGCCACTGGTCACGGGGATGGAGCGTTTGGGCAGCGATTCAGTTTCCGAGTCAAGGAGGTGGCTGCCTGACCACCCGCACTGCCAGCCTCTGTGGAAGGTGATGCAGCTCCCCTTGCCCCCCAAGTGGCACAAAGTTGGGGCGATTGTTCCGGGGCGCTTGTGATGCCTCGGCGAAGCGCGAGGGACTTCAGAGAGCTCAGGCGGTCCACGCTTGTCCGGGAGGGCGGGAATGCGGGGCCGCTGCATCTGCTGGGCAGTCTGCGGCATGTTGAACGACCGGATGGGCGTCAGAGGGTGCGAACATGACTATTTTCATTCCTCTTGTTTGTCCGCCGATCGGAAATACGGGGCTGACCTGAAGTTTGGTCTGTCGAGGACGCATGCCTTCGCTCCCATGAGCCCGCCGAATGCTCTGAATTGGAGTAAACTGTCCAACAGGACCAGACTTGCCACCAGCGTCTGCCAATTCAGACATGATCGGACGGAGCAGTGTCCTACTGAGCCACACGCTGGACGCAGCACGTTCCTACTGAGTTCTGGTGGTGCGGGGGGCGGGTATTACTGAGTGGCCTTTGGTATGGGGCCGATTGCAAGTGAGAACCAGTTTCCCTGCCGGACGCTAGTGGCATGTCTGAACAGGAGCCATGCATGTCGTACGGCGTGGGATGTGCTGGTTGGTATAGTGAGTGGGAGGCCGTTCGGGCAGCGTGCCTTTTGGGGCGTGGCTAGGGCTGGTGCGAGCTCTTCGATGGGGACTGCAGCGAAGAAGGGACCTCTGCCTGAGGCTTCCCCAGACCGCGTGGCTGTACACTACGTCCCCTGTCCCCCTCGAAACTCGGAAGGATCTGCGCCGGGACGTGCCTTCGCGGCTTTCACGGCCCGGCCGACTGCAAGAGCCAGACCATCCCGGCCCCAAGACCGGGCCAGTGACCGACGGAGGATGTTGTGCTGATGTATTGTGGTCCATGTGCAGACCCCGCCACAAGGCCATGGGCGAGTGGGCAGCAGTCCAACGGTCATCCCTCGACAGGGGGCCGGGCGAGGTAGGGGGTGGGGGGGCGGGCGGGGGGCGCATCTCCTCCGGCGGCATGGCCTCGCCCTGCGTCTTCTGCACAGCGGAGTCCCTGCGGTGTCTTCCGGCGGTCCACCAAAGAGGCGGTGCGGTGGCAATCGGGACCGACGTTTCCGTGTTCTTGGAAATCTGTCCTCATTCGCGGCGGCATTTGTGTTGGGGTCACGGGGAGGCAGCGTTATCTATTGGGCGTGGCACATGAGTGCCTTGTGGGGCAGTTGGTGGCGATTTGGCAATGAGGATGCACCGCGGGGGCGTGCACACAGGTCGGGGACGTTGGCGCATGTGTGTGCGGGTGACGCACACGCGCACGCGCACGCACACCCACCCACACGCGCGCGCGCGCAGGGGGCATCGTTATGTGACTGTGACGCTGTATTTTACGCCATCATCTGGCCTCTGCAACTTTCGTCTGCAGGCAGTCCTCATGACCCTCCTTCACGTACGTTCTATGTTTTATATATCTGTGCCCCCCACGGCCCAGGGCCCTACCGCGGGACGTGGGCCGCAAGGGAGGGGGGGGCGCCAGCAGTACTTCAGTGACCGCCGTGTGGCACGAGCGCGTACCGACACATCGAGAGGGGCAGGCCAGGGCTGCGTGTGACGGATGTGAGCCGCAGGCCTTGGGGATGGGACGGACAGCTCCGGTGCCATCGGTGGTGCAGGTGCTCGGGCATGCGGCGCTCATGGGCCGCGGGTCTTGTGCGTGTTTCGTGATTGCGCGCCGACGGGCTGTTTGGGCCCCGTGCCAGGCCGGTGGCCGCGTGCCCCCACGGGCTCGACTCAAGAAATGCCCAGACAAATAAAGGTCTTCGCGTCTGCCAAGTACGGGCCGTTCGTCACCGCCGTCGACGCACCGACTGCGTTGTGCGTCGCCGACCCCTCCGCTGCGTGGCACTACATACCCCCTCTACCCCCCCCCCCCCTGTGCGCCCAACGGGGCAAGCCCCCTTCACCCCCCCCCCCCCCCCAAAGCCATGACCTTATGCAGAACATGCTGTACACCGCTGGTGGGTAACACGTGGTGATCCGGAACCCACTGGCCCTCTGTCCCTGCCCCCCCCCCCCCTCTTTTGTAACCCCCTTCCTCCCGCCTGCAATCCCCCCTCTCCCGTAGGGGGCAACCGTCACTTTGACAAAAAAGGAAATACCAGGCGCTGAAGAAAAAATTTCTTTCGGTTGTTTTGGAACTGCTGCAGTTTTAGTGCTACCATTGTGTAGTGCAATCCCCCCCCCCCCCCCCGCCATGGGGGGGACTGGCCTGACATTCGGGGTCAGTCGTAAAAATTACTCCAAATCTCATCGTTCGCGGCTCAAAGGGAGCATCGCCACCCCTGGGGACCTGGGATCCAGTCAACTGCGCCACACAATCCTCAACAACAATCTGGAAATTCGCACTCCCCGTGCCCCTTGCCCACCAAATCCGCCCCTGAAGGATTGTATAGCCTAGAAAAAGCGTAGCTTGTACGCACCCCTCTGGCGATCATGACGCTTGATTCTGATCACGTGATTGGGTGGCGAAAAAGGAAATGAAGTCAAACAGGTTTCAAATTGCCCACCAACCTTCAGCCAGTTGGAAGGATTCAACAGCAAAAGGGCCTCTGATGGCGACACTAAACTAGGACCTGAGTGATTGTTCGTGCCAAAAAAACATGGTCCCTGCGTCGTGTAGTTTGGACAAGGGGTAGGTCGCACGGGGAAGGTGCGGTGCAGTATCATGGACGTCGGTTGGATGCAGCAGACACATTGATGCAGAATGGTCAAGTGATGTTTACGGACGGGGGAAGGGGGTGATCAAGCACCACACAAGAAAGGGAGGGGAGTTGATGGGGGGGGGGGTCATCCTGTGTTTCGTTGAATTGGCGCTCGGTAGCAGACCACCTTCATTTGACCTTTATCTGACGTCAGCGTTGCGGTGCCCATTCCCCCCATTTCCCCTCCAAAATGCCCCATTTCCGACTTGTGGTTTTCTCTCCCCCCCCCCCCATTTGGCCACCACTTCGCCCCATCACCCCCCCCCCCCATTTTCGCCACTCTCGACATCGGTGATGCATTAGCCCCCAACTGCACAGCAATGCCCACTTGAGGGTTAGAGCCACGCTTCCTCAATGCCACACACACATTTGCCAAGAATCCCGCGACTGAATTTCTGAGCCCCACAAGGGGCGAATAGGCTGCCACCCGGGATCTCGCCTGCACCCCCTTTGTGCGTGCGCACATTGTGCGGACTTACCCCCGAACAATAGTACAAGTGGTCTTGGAACCAGTGCAAAGTGTCCCCATGCCCATATATGGGGGCCTTTTTCCCACTGCAAAGTGTCCCCATGCCCATATATGGGGGCCTTTTTGCCAGTGCAAAGTGTCCCCATGCCCATATATGGGGGTACTGTTAAGGGGGGGGGCTCGCCTGGGTCCCTCACTTATACCCTTCCTCGAGGCCCCATGCAGGTTACTGGTGGTGTTCTCCTGCCAGTCAGGAGGGGGGGTTGGGGATGGGAAGGTGCATGGGCGAAAGGTATGAGGGGCGATTCGATTATTGGCATCATGCTGCTCAAGCTGTTGACCGGCCACAAGCTGGTGCAGACGAAGGTTTACGCCATTGGAACACGAAGCAGCAGTCCCAATTCAATGAGGGGCAAACTGACAGGAAGAGTTGATAAGGCATCAATACTCAAGCAAGCATCTCTGCAGGTTTGAGAGAGAAACGTTTCGGGGGGAGCGTTAGCGCACCGGGCATCTTTTTTTGACCATTCCCCACTCGTGCCTGTTTTTGCCCCCACCTCAACAAACAATTTGGAGTACCTTCTCGCCATGTCTAAGAATTTGGCCCATCCTTTGCACCCAGTTTATGACGAAGGCAAGGGTGGTGGTTGGAAGTGGTGGGAGTGACGTTTTGTGTTGTTGAATTCTCATATTTCGGCTTGTACAAGGTGCCTTGCACCGAAGGTTTGCGGTCTAGTGTGGTCTACTTGGGGGACTTCCCAAGGTGAGGATAAACCTGGGGCTAGAGATAAGATACTTAATACAAAGGTAGCGCGCCGGGCAAACATTCCCCCTCGGAGTCCAATGCTGCGGCTGAAGGATGTACCGGTCGGTTGGCGCCAGTGTGAGTACCAGTCGGGGCTGTGTGACGGAGCCCACGCTGGTTTCAACCAAATGTTGCTCCAGGTTGATTTCACGCTGTCATGGATCGCCCCCGCCCCCCAACCATCTTACACAAGACCGAAGGCAGCCCACATAAATCAAGCCTGCTGCTGCTAGTTCAGTGGTAATGGCACGTGATGAATTGGCCGGCCTGCAGTGGTCAATCCAGAGGTTGCATCTGAGGGAACCAGTTGTATAGCGGCTGGAATGTCTGTGGGTGGCGTCTTGCAGCCGATCGTTGCCGACCATTACTCGCATCATCTGCACTCCTTCTTTTTGGTTTTTCTTTCTGCCTTCATTGTTTGTTTACCCCCCTTGCCTGACCTCAGTAGCTGCATCTGTGTCCCACCCGCCGCCATTGTGTCCCAGGATTGTCCTTTCATCATGAAAGTGTTTTTTTTTAATTTTCACTAAGAACCGCCCACCCCTTCAGGACTGGCGATTAACCGCCCACCGCTGGCTGTTAACCGCAGTCAATGACCAACCGCCAGCAGTTGACGGTCATTAAGCACCGACTTCCGCTGAAGGTTCATACGTCTTCTCTTTACCAATGACAACCTCAAATGTATTGCTGGATGATATGAAACTTGCTGTGTGCCTTTTTGGTGTGCGCATTTTTCAGGTGAGGTGTGCATCAACGAGAATTGTTGATTGCTGTGTCGCCCCTCCGTTGCACTTCCGCACAGATGCAGTTGTTAAGCCAGTTTGCGATATGCAGCAAGCGCCAGACCTCGTGCGTCATGGGCTGGGCGTCCGTGGCACTCTGCACGGTCCTGTTGCTGGGGCTACCGTTCGTTTATATCCGTTACCTCGTGCCAGTGCTCTACACCCCAGGCACTGCCCTCTGGTGGCTGATGGTGATCTCATTCGCGTGGGTCCATGCCAGTCTGGCCTGCAATTACTACCTGTGCAGCTGCACGGCACCAGGTGTGGGGTGAGGGGTAGGTACAGTGGTGCGGGTGATCTGAGGTGAGGTGAGGGGACCTCCAAGCGCCTGAACGGGGGTGTACCTGACGCGGCGCGGAGATTTAGCCGTCTGGCCAGACCAAGCACCCGCGGTCTAGCCGTCACCCAAGGTGGACAAGCTGTAGTTCGCTCCACTAGTAGGACAAGGTGAACACAAGGACGAGGGATTACGGGTTCCCTTCGACAATGCAGTTCGGAGAATTTGGAGGTCATCTTGTCCACCAGACCACATCTGACACGGGAATAGATGTGGTTTGTTACGAAGGGAACAAAACCCAAAGGAGGGGGGGAAGGTTCCCTTTCAAGATGCAACAATCCAGCAGGGAGACCATGGTACCTGGATCCCAAACCAAGGTGGCAGTTGCTCCCAAAAGGCCATCTCTGTACTTTCACTTTGGGAGGCGCCGGGTGGGGCAAGACGGGGGCTCTAAACACGATGCTACGGCGGCCAAACCGTTGCCAATGGTCATGCCAATGGCACAAACATCACATGAACAGGCCAACTTCGCATCGTGCACAAGCAGCACAGTAGTTGATTAGTTTGCCCTCTTGATTGGGAACGGGGGCTTGGGGTAGATGGGAGGTGGCGGCCAGGACCGGCTCTACTACGGCCCACCCATAGCTGTTGGTTGAAACCCGAAGGGAAAATCATCATTCAATCTGCGGTGTCTGGGTCTAGGCCTGCCCAGTGCGAAAAGGCTCTTACCTGTCTAGCAACCTCCAAATGCAGTGTGATGTAACAAGAGCGGGGCGAGGTAGCCTGATTACAGTGAGTAAATCGGAGGTGTAGGTGGAACCTTTGGTAGGCTTACCTAGTTTGAGGAAAGAAAGAAAAGAAAAAAGAAGCGGGGGCCTTGGGGGTACCCCAAGATATAGGACTCATAAGGCCTGGTTGTGTTGATCACGGCAAGACATTATCATGGGGGGAAATTACTTTCGGCCAGCGGGCGGTCCCGAAATTGGCTGATAGGCGACACTTAACTTGAGAGGGAAGGGGGGAGCATAGCTGCGGACCTCCCCCCCCCCCCCAAGGCTGTCCTGAAGGGGGAAAAAAAGACCTTCATAACACGAAAAGAAAGGAACGTTCACGGGAATGCTCTCTGCTTCCTGGCCATGGGACCTTCTCTGCTTCGAAGGTTGGCGGTTGGTGGTTGGCGGTTGGTGGTTGGCGGTTGGTAGTTGGTGGTTGGTGGTTGGTGGCGGTTGGTGGTTGGTGGCGGTTGGTGGTTGGTGGCGGTTGGTGGTTGGTGGCGGTTGGTGGTTGGTGGCGGTTGGCTGGGGTCACCTTTCGGTTCCACCGGTTCCACCCCTGGAAGACAGAGTGTTTTCGTCGCTAGGCAATAGCTCAGTGTTGAGGTGTTGTGCGCACACTGCACAAGCAAATGATGGCCAACGATTGCCAACCAAAAACAATTGCAGTCTACCCTGCCCCCTGTCGCAAGCTACTTGCACATGCCCAAGGAGCAGCGCACGAGTTTTTGCTGGTATGGTATGACCTCTTTCCCCATCTGTTTAGACACGAGTGCTGGCCCAGCAGCGGCGTTGCTTGTGTGTGTCGCATGGGTTCGGTTTGACACTGGACCCCATTCAAGCCACTGGTCACCTTCGATATTCTTTGCTTGGGTCTTAGGGCATGCGGACACAGCTCTTGTGGAGGACCAGACGCCCCCGTCCACTGCCGATGCTGACGACCAGGTCACCTCCGAACGCTGGGCTCCCACATGTCACAAGTGCAGGTCTGCTGATCCGCACTGCCTCTTGCCCGCCCATTCTGCCCTGCAAGTCTTAATTCTGTCGGCTCCCAACGCATTTTACCCTTCCCTCGCGCTTGCACGGCCGTGGTTTGCTCCCTCGGACTTTTGGCTTTCTGATCACAGTTTTTGTCGTAAAGAATGCAAGATAACATGTTGGTGAGCTGGTGGTAGCGGACAATGGGGCGCTGGGCTTGAGAGAGAAATCTTCAAATACACTCATACATCCATCATAGAGACGCGTACATTGCACGCGGCTCCACATCGGAGATCCAAATGTACCGAATTGCATGGCGACGTAGATCAATCTCTGAATTTACGGCGTAGGCGGATCTAAAGTTAAGCAATTACTTTTAGTTTAGTTTTGCCTCAGCAGTATCAGAGTAAGTTCGGGACTGACAGTACAGTGTGGGACGGATCACCGAGGCGGGGGGGGGGGGGGGCAATACAGGGTACGATGCCACGTGTTGCATGACCCCATGACCGTTACCTGTACTTGGGTGATGATTTGTTTTGGGCCGCCAGTCAGCCATCAATCTGCACACTCGCACACGGCATACTGTCTAGCGCCAACAGTGTCAAGAATGATGAGGTAGGGAACAATGATGGTGCTTCTTGGGATTCCCAGGAAAATAGGTACCATTTTTACCAAAACCCGAAACTGTCAGAAAAAAGGTTAAAAAATGATTTCGGTGAAATTGGTGTAAAAGGGGGGTTTTGAGCCTACAAACTCAGCAACACATATCCCGTGGGAATCAAACATGCCACGTACAGTGAAATAGAATTGGTGGACAACTGAAGGTTGCAAATAGGTTGCTTTATTCTTAACCCCCCTCCCCCGTATAAGAGGAAGTGGGTCTTCTTATTTGGTGTGTCTTCTTATTTTGACACCCCTCCCCTTTGTCACCCAGAACTGCATTGTTTCAGTCTTGCGTCACCATTTTTGAACCCCTTTTGTACTAGTGCCACTTGAGCCTTTGATGCTTTTGGTGTTGATGCTGATGCTGCTTCTCAGGCTGGTGGTCATGCTGAAATTACTGTTCGCTGCCCAAGCAGCTGTCCATGACCGCTTTTCTGCGGAAGTAAACCAAAGATGGTTCGGAGACATAGTCAATGCATTTTGTTGTTGTTTTCCAGGACTGGATGGTGTTGGGGCTTTGTGCATCTTCTTATTTGGGACTGCAAAATTAGAAGATGATGCATGTGTCTTCTTATTTTGAATGCGTATGAGGGGGGGGGGGGTTATTCAGATGTGAGGACCGGCCTGCAAAACGCACTTGCATTTCGCAGGCCTCACCAGAACAAAGTCACTGACTTTTATTTGCTATTGTACAAATTGTGTTTGACCGATTGAGATTCTCCTGCCGGTTTGACACCAGGTGATCATTGCTCATAGTCCTGTTTTCATCTGTGTTTTTGCCACAACTGATGAGGGCTTGATAAAGCCGAAATCATACTTCATTGCACCGGATAGTGCAATTGTGTTGTGCCCATTCCCTGCTGCCAAGGAGTTGTCGACTCCACGGCGGTGCACGCAGGTCTGGTATGCAGCCATTTTGATTTTTGCAAAGAGGATCACTATCCGGAAAATGTGGAAATTTGGGAAATCCTGGGGGGGGGGGGGCGTAAGATTTTCCGTTTTTATGAGAAAATGGGGGCCAATGATGAGAAAGTTCCAGAAATGCCACGTTTTGGCAGCGAAGGTGATGGGAAGGTGGGCGAATGATGAACACATAGTCGGGGAAATATGGGGGAAATGGAGGGAAATGGGAGGAAAATGGAGGCAGAAACATTTGTTGGTTGGAGGCCAATTTGCCACCAATGCTTGCTTTGTTCCTGAGTTACCCCTTTTGCTTTTCCTTGTCGGCCATGGAATGGTGCAAACCTTTGAGGGTGTGCATTACATCCCCATCAAGTTCACCAGGGACAAGGACGGAATTGGGTTTTTGCTGGGTGACGGGTGACTGTCCAAGTAGATGACCCTTTTTGGTTATGTGAAGAATAAGGCCACTGACATTAGGGTTGCAGTTGCTACTGAACTTATCTATTGTGCAGGGGATTGCATATGGCTAGACCACGCCACGAGTGGATGCTGGGGACCGGTTGCACCCCATTATCCCCCCCCCCCCCCCATCCAACCGCCCCCCCATTTTCCTGCCTTTTTTCTATTTCCCATGATGTACTGCCCTGGCTAGGAATTTCTCAGCCCTTAGTTAGGCTCATTTGCAAGGGCAAATTTTTTGGGGTTCTGGGGTGGTCTGCACCATGGTAGGCAAAGTTGGTCGTCCCGCCATGGCCACCATGTGTTGATCCAGAACTAACAAATAATGACTCTTCGCGACATTCCACAAAGTGGGCCCAGTTTGTTTTCTACTTCTATAAACATGGGCTCGTGTCCCGTTGAACTGCCCAGGGGCCCATGGACACCAACAAGTGGCTGTCATGGCATTGGCATCGTTGCCCAAACGTTGCGATGGTTTAAGCCAACCCATGCTGAGTTGAACACAGCCAAGTCATCACCCCATGTGGGTCCCCTTGCAGGGCTTTGTTTTAATCTTCATTCGGGCATGGGGGGTCCGCCCCTCCCCCTCTCCCATACATCCCCCCCCCCTCAGCTCAGCCAAAACCCTGGGTTTTGGGAAACATTTTTCAGTGACCGGACAAAGTTTTCTCCGCGCCTGCTGCAAATGTCAAAGAGTGGTGAGTTATTGTTCCATGTCTACCCGAGTTACAGATGACCATTTCCCATTGCTCGTTGGCTGCTTATTTTGGCTCGCTGCTCCAACTGCTGCCCCACATGAAAGGCAACGCTGTAATCAATGCGCTACTTTATTTTCGGTGTAAAGATAGACTCATCTCCTGCTGCTTGTGGTTGTTGTGTGTTGGTTAGGTCAGGTAACCCTGAATTGGCCCAGAATGAAGATGTTGATGTGTTTGCTGCTGACAACATGACATTTCCACGTGCTGAACAGCTCATTTTCGATCAATTGTTCTATGTGCTGGGTATTGGGTGTATTACAGCACAGGGAAGGGGGGGGGGGGGTTCCACCCCTCCCCCCGCTCCAGCAAAACCCTGACAGGGCCAGGGACCTTGACAATTCGTTCGGTTCCGCAAAAAAGAAGAAAAAAAGTGAGCTGGACTTCATGTATCTCTGGCTGACTGTCAGGGCCTCATTGCTGTTCTCACATGGACCGCAGCCCTTAGTTTGCAGCCTTCGTTTTCGGCAGAGGCCTGGACTGTGCCTGTGCTCTCTCACGGCTCTTTGAGCCCCTCTCTTTCCCTTGCCCGTTCAACAGGGTACACAAGCCACAACGGTGTCATCACTGCACAATATGCAACAAGTGTGTGCTCCGGATGGATCATCACTGTCTTCTAGTCAACCAATGCATAGGTGTGCTGGTTCCAGCAGGTGCCCATGTATATTGCGGGCTGATCATTGAGGGGATGGGCCACGCCATGGGAGGGGATGGGTATGCCAGCCAACCAGACATCGGCCCCTTGTGGTTAGCATTGGTGATTTGGCTGCTATCTGGATACCCGGGGGGGGGGGGGGCGACTCCGCGGGTCCCAGGACGCCAACTACCCCCCCCCCCCTCCCCAAGGGGCCTCCGGCCAACAAGCAGTTGGGGGGGGGTAGTTGGCGTCCAAAACCGAGGGGTCGCCCCCCCCGTATCTGGATACCGCCATGCACCACCTGTTTGTGCTTGGCCAAAAAATGGGCCATTTGTTGTTGCAAGTGGCTGTCTATGCACATTTTTGTCTTTGCCCCCCCCCCCTCCCTCCCCGTGCCCCTCCCCTCGCTTCTGCATTTCCTTCCGTTCTGTGGTAAATCTGAGTATTTTTTGACTAAGTTTCAAATTTTGATTAAAAAATATTTTGTTGCTACATTTTTCCTCTGCAGGTGGGTTTTCTACTAAGTTCCAAACCTTAGTAGAAAAAATTTTCTCTACTAAGTTAAAAACTTAGTAGAGAAAAAAAGTACTACGAAGTAAAAATTTGGAAGAAAACAAGCTTTTTCTGCTCAGTATTATTTATTTCTCCTAAGTTTTTACTCAGTAAGCAAAACATTGGACCCTTGAGTTGGGGTAAAGGACTCCCACGCTTCGGCGTGGCCCCTTGAGTTGGGGTTAAGGACTGTGCACAATGAGTCCCATAGAGGCAGGCAAACCGAGAAAACAAATACTAAGGCTGACTTGATCTTCAAGCATGTCCTTTGTAACTACTTGTAAGTAGTTGGCACTAATGTTGGTTGTGGCCCTACTGGGTTCTCTTTTTTTATTACACCTAGTCTTGTTTCCAGTGCCACTGCACTGATGTTGGTCATGGCGATGTGAGGACTCTTTTCTTGAGCCTGATTTTGTTTCTAGTGCCCACTCTTGCCATCATTGGAGGGTACCACTCTCTCCTTGAAATACCCTTGCAAGCCCCCCCCCCCCTTCCCCCGGGAGACCGTCGCACGCTGCGGAGGCAGATTCCAAAGGATGGGGAGGGGGGGCTTAATTGTGTCTGCCATCCACGGGGGGTGCGTACCTGTGAGGCCCAACACCAACCCCCCCCCCCCTCTCTGGACCCCCCAACCCATACTAGTCAGCACTTGGTTAGAACTGGCAACTTGGGCGCAAGGGGCGCCCGGAAAAATTTTTTGAGCCTGGAAAATTTGCAAAACACTTGATTTCCCCCCATTCTTTACATTCAAAATGCTCACAATGAGTTGGGGAATGCCGTGCCTGCCACGTGTCTTCTTCTGCTGGCTGGGAAGCCTTTGCTGATTCACAAGTACATATGTTGGAATATGGTTGTTTTTCATTTGTTGTGAGTGGTAAAACCAAATTTCACCCCAATTGTGTATATTCAAAATGCTCAGAATGAAATGGGGAATTCAAAAATGCGTGCAAAATGGAGAAAATTTTTCGACCCCCCCCCCCCTCCCGGACCCCCCCGCCCACGTCGCGGGGGTTGGTGTCTAGAACTGAACTGCAGACCCCCCCATGCTGCCATCATGCTGTGGCGTTGCAGGGCACTACAACTACCGGTACTTCTTGCGGCTCGTGTGGTATCTGTTTCTTTGTGCGCTTCATGTCGCTGCCCACACCACGGCGTACTGCATGGGAATGCGAAGCAGCAGTGCGACCTTGCAGATGGAAACACAGGCATGCGTTGTTTGACTGTGTGTTTCTGTTGGCCTGAGGGTGCCTACCTGCTCCTGTGTCACAAAGAGACTGGGCAGATGCCCACATAAGACGCGTGCGTCGAGGGCAGTGGAAGAATATGCGCAGCCCGTTACGAAGCGTGCCATGTTTGGTGCGAGATGCCGCATAGAACTGGACAGGTCTGAACCTTCACTCCGGGAGGCAGTCTCGAGTACCATCCGGTACGCAGCCTATGCGAGCTCAGCCTGGTCTGAACGAAAAAAGACGAAGCACGAAGTGTTTGGAGCGAGGCGCGTTGCTTTTCGGGTGGATATCAATGAGGCAGTCTGAGGACTACACAGCACACTGCTCCGTAGTGCCGTGGTCGTGTGTGACGTGCTGTACAGTCCTCGCTCCGTGCTCCGTGCTGCGTGCCGCAGGCTGCATTCCACAGGGGTACGACATGGGGCCTGTCTGAACAATCCAAACCTCTGGCCTTTGCTCAGCCAAAATTGAAATTGAAGTTGAAAATTGAAAAATTGAAAATTGAAAATTGGAATTGCAAAAGGCAACATAGTTCCAAGAGGCCTTCAGCACCGGCCATAAATCCGCGGGGTGGAGGTTAATGCGTACCTGAGCTGACTAAAGACAGTTGAATTAGCGGTGCTGCAACCAAAGTTGCTGCTCTTCAGTTGGCAAAGAAGAAGAGCAGTTCCCTGTATCTTCGCCTGCACATGGTCAAGTACACCGCCTGAGGCTCCAGCCGTGCCTGCCACCACAACCTTCAACACCATCCGCCCCTTCACGCAAGAGCATCAGCCCAACAGCAGGGCCGAGGATTACACAACGTTGCCTTGTTTCTGTCCGTCCAATTGCTGGACGGAAGCTGCAAACGGACACCACTCAGCGTGGGCAGGACCCCCATGAGGTGCTTGGAGGATATCGGAAGGTGGTGGTGCGGTCTGCACCGTGCCATCGGGTGTGCTGTCCGGGATCGACCGTCATGGCACCCCCTGTCCTTGGCCCTATGCGCGAGAAGGGTCACAACCCCAGCGACAAATACGCCGGGTGGGGACGAATAAGCCCAAACCATTCGTTCACCACTAATCTAAGGGCGCAGGGTGGGGTAGTGCCAGTCAAACAATTTTCTGAAAGTGGCAGGAATTTGAATAAAACGTGCGGAGAGTTGCAGACCACAACCTCCGCCCCCCAACTGATATCCACCAAACCACATTTTTCGCTTCTGTAAGTCCAGTCGGCACCGTAATTTTGCACCGCAAATCTTTGAGGCTGTAGATCCGACGTGCAGTGGTCAAGGGTCTGCAGGGGCCAGCAAGGGTTGACAAAGTGGGGGTTTTACTAACGATGGGCTGGATCAGCGCGGTTGCAGACAATTGAGATCGTTTCGTTTGCTGCAGACAGCCTACGGTCTTTGGCTGGCAGAATCGAAAATTCGGTATTTCTGAGTCACGAGGACACGGTTGAAGTGAGCACCTGATGAAAACTGCCGCCTTCGAACTGCTGGTGGACGCCCAGACAGAAACGTGGTGCAACGATTGGGCTGCCTTAAGCAACGTGGCCAACAAGTGGGGGTTGAAGGCAAAATGGAGTCGAAATCCCGGACCTTTTCCACAACAATGGCCCTCTCCAAGCCCCCTTAAACAACGTCTTTTTCAACCTTAATGCCGTGGCGAAGAGGCACGAAAATCCCCACTTTGTCAACCCTTGCTGGCCCCTGCAGACCCTTGACCACTGCACGTTGGATCTACAGCCTCAAAAATTTGCGGTGCAAAATTATGACTGGACTTACCGAAGCGAAAGATGTGGTTTGGTGGATATGAGTTGGGGGGCGGAGGTTGTGGTCTGCAACTCTCCGCACACTTTCTTCAAATTCCTGCAAGTTTCAGAAAGTTGTTTGACTGGCACTACCCCACCCTGCGCCCTTAGATTAGTGGTGAACGAATGGTTTGGGCTGATTCGTCAGCGCCAATTGTTCCCTAAATGCAGACAACCCTGCAGGCGAGCACAGCGTACCCCACTCACGTGTGTGTCTTCCTTTGCGGTACGCCATGCTGTTTGCAGCTGGCGCCATGGTTTAGTGCCTTACAAGGCCTGTCGTTACTGGTCCTGCTTCTGGGCGCCCTCCTCAGTGCACTCCACACGTACCTTCTGCTTACGAACCGCACTTCTGTGGAGCTGGCCGCTGTCGAGTCGTGCGCTGCTGTCAGCAGATATGACATGGGATATGCCGCAAATGTGGCGCAGGTTTGTGCTGTTTGTAGACAAGCAGCGCCGGACAACGTCAGAAGGCAGAACGGGTCCATTGCAGAGTAGAGGTCTTGACCTCGCAAAAGTAACGTGGTTGTGGAGCAAGCAGGAGTATGCCAGTGTGTATACCTCCCCTTGTTCAAGATACGGCTGCTGCAAGATACAGAAGATGTACGTGTGAGTTGAGGAGTCAATTGATTAGTTAAATGCAATTCGGTCCTGATTTCCAAATGTCAGGGAATCTGCTTGGGTTGCATGGGTGGCGGCTGTCCACCAAGGCATGGCACACCTAGTGCAAGGGGGGGGCAGGCCCATGCACGGGATGGGCAACGGTGGGCAGAAAGCGCATTGCTGAAGTCTGCTGGGGAACAACACCCCCCGACCCCGGGGCGGTCTTTGGGCAAGGTGATTTTTTTATTATGTTTTCACTACGGAAAGCCCCTGAAGGGCAACGTTTTGGGCGGTCAATGGCCAAAGGCACCCCTGTTGAGGGGTAATAGCTTAGCATACCCCCAGGCATGCTATTGGATGTTTGACCCCTTGCAAAATCGTCATTTTGGTAGACAAAGGTATCCCCCAATGAATTTTTTTGATTTTGACATCCCCCCCCCCCCATACCCGGGTGCCACTTTTTTGGGAGGGGTGGGGTCAAAATTGGTTGGCCTATAGCCGCCATTGTGCGTCAGTTCAGACCCGGGTCCCATTCCACTTTTTTCTTGCATATGGATCCCCTAACCAATGGTGGAGGTCCCGAGTGCTGTCTCCAACTTTCCACAATTGCCCCCTGCCAATGGGCACCGCTGAGGACGCAGCCGTTTTCAGGATCGCATGGGTTGGCTGAAAAAAAATACGATTTCAGGGTGACCCCCAACGACCCGTGGAAACCGTTGGGCTGCTGTTGCATGATCGTTTGGTGACAATGGGCATACGTATAAAGCCACAGGGAGCCATGTGGCACCACTGAGGCCCTCACAGTGTTGCATATTTGCCTGGAGAGCGCCGTATTGGGTCTGCTAGCACCGTATTGGGCCTGCTAGCACTGTATTGGGCCTGCTAGCACCGTATTGGGCCTGCTAGCACCGTATTGGGCCTGCTAGAACCGTTTTGGGCCTGCTAGCACCGTATTGGGCCTGCTAGCACCGTATTGGGCCTGCTAGCACCGTATTGGGCCTGCTAGCACCGTATTGGGCTTGCTAGCACCGTTTTGGGCCTGCTAGCACCGTATTGGGCCTGCTAGCACCGTATTGGGCCTGCCAGCACCGTATTGGGCCTGCTAGCACCGTACTGGGCCTGCTAGCACCGTATTGGGCCTGCTAGCACCGTATTGGGCCTGCTAGCACCGTATTGGGCCTGCTAGCGCCGTACTGGGCCTGCTAGCACCGTATTGGGCCTGCTAGCACCGTATTGGGCCTGCTAGCACCGTATTGGGCCTGCTAGCACCGTCCTGGGCCTGCTAGCACCGTATTGGGCCTGCTAGCACCGTATTGGGCCTGCTAGCACCGTATTGGGCTTGCTAGCACCGTTTTGGGCCTGCTAGCACCGTATTGGGCCTGCTAGCACCGTATTGGGCCTGCCAGCACCGTATTGGGCCTGCTAGCACCGTACTGGGCCTGCTAGCACCGTATTGGGCCTGCTAGCACCGTATTGGGCCTGCTAGCACCGTATTGGGCCTGCTAGCGCCGTACTGGGCCTGCTAGCACCGTATTGGGCCTGCTAGCACCGTATTGGGCCTGCTAGCATCGTATTGGGCCTGCTAGCACCGTATTGGGCCTCCTAGCACCGTCCTGGGCCCGCTAGCACCGTATTGGGCCTGCTAGCACCGTATTGGGCCTGCTAGCACCGTATTGGGCCTGCTAGCACCGTTTTGGGCCTGCTAGCACCGTATTGGGCCTGCTAGCACCGTATTGGGCTTGCTAGCACCGTATTGGGCCTGCTAGCACCGTATTGGGCCTGCTAGCACCGTATTGGGCCTGCTAGCACCGTATTGGGCCTGCTAGCACCGTACTGGGCCTGCTAGCACCGTCCTGGGCCTGCTAGCACCGTATTGGGCCTGCTAGCACCGTATTGGGCCTGCTAGCACCGTATTGGGCCTGCTAGCACCGTATTGGGCCTGCTAGCACCGTCCTGGGACTGCTAGCACCGTATTGGGCCTGCTAGCACCGTATTGGGCCTGCTAGCACCGTATTGGGCCTGCTAGCACCGTATTGGGCCTGCTAGCACCGTATTGGGCCTACTAGAACCGCTTCGCGCCTGCTAGCACCGTATTGGGCCTGCTAGCACCGTATTGGGCCTGCTGGCACCGTATTGGGCCTGCTAGCACCGTATTGGGCCTGCTAGCACCGTATTGGGCCTGCTAGCGCCGTACTGGGCCTGCTAGCACCGTATTGGGCCTGCTAGCACCGTATTGGGCCTGCTAGCACCGTATTGGGCCTGCTAGCACCGTATTGGGCCTGCTAGCACCGTATTGGGCCTGCTAGCACCGCATTGGGCCTGCTAGCACCGTATTGGGCCTGCTAGCACCGTATTGGGCCTCCTAGCACCGTCCTGGGCCCGCTGGCACCGTATTGGGCCTGCTAGCACCGTCCTGGGCCTGCTAGCACCGTATTGGGCCTGCTAGCACCGTTTTGGGCCTGCTAGCACCGTATTGGGCCTGCTAGCACCGTTTTGGGCCTGCTAGCACCGTATTGGGCCTGCTAGCACCGTATTGGGCCTGCTAGCACCGTATTGGGCCTGCTAGCACCGTATTGGGCCTGCTAGCACCGCTTTGGGCCTGCTAGCACCGTATTGGGCCTGCTAGCACCGTGTTGGGCTTGCTAGACCCCCTTTGGGCCTGCTAGCACCGTTTTGGGCCTGCTAGCACTGTCCTGGGCCTGCTAGCACCGTATTGGGCCTGCTAGCACCGTATTGGGCCTCCTAGCACCGTCCTGGGCCCGCTAGCACCGTATTGGGCCTGCTAGCACCGTCTTGGGCCTGCTAGCACCGTATTGGGCCTGCTAGCACCGTATTGGGCCTGCTAGCACCGTATTGGGCCTGCTAGCACCGTTTTGGGCCTGCTAGCACCGTATTGGGCCTGCTAGCACCGTATTGGGCCTGCTAGCACCGTATTGGGCTTGCTAGCACCGTATTGGGCCTGCTAGCACCGTATTGGGCGTGCTAGCACCGTATTGGGCCTGCTAGCACCGTATTGGGCCTGCTAGCACTATATTGAGCCTGCTAGCACCGTATTGGGCCTGCTAGCACCGTATTGGGCCTGCTAGCACCGTATTGGGCCTGCTAGCACCGTATTGGGCTTGCTAGAACCGCTTTGGGCCTGCTATTACCGTTTTGGGCCTGCTAGCACCGTCCTGGGCCTGCTAGCACCGTATTGGGCCTGCTAGCACCGTATTGGGCCTGCTAGCAGCGTATTGGGCCTGCTAGCACCGTATTGGGCCTGCTAGCACCGTATTGGGCCGGCTAGCACCGTATTGGGCCTGCTAGCACCGTATTGGGCTTGCTAGAACCGTCCTGGGCCTGCTAGCACCGTATTGGGCCTGCTAGCACCGTATTGGGCCTGCTAGCACCGTATTGGGCCTGCTAGCACCGTATTGGGCCTGCTAGCACCGTCCTGGGCCCGCTAGCACCGTATTGGGCCTGCTAGCACCGTGTTGGGCTTGCTAGACCCCCTTTGGGCCTGCTAGCACCGTTTTGGGCCTGCTAGCACCGTCCTGGGCTTGCTAGCACCGCTTTGGGCCTGCTAGCACCGTATTGGGCCTGCTAGCACCGTATTGGGCCTGCTAGCACCGTATTGGGCCTGCTAGCACTGTCCTGGGCCTGCTAGCACCGTATTGGGCCTGCTAGCACCGTATCGGGCCTCCTAGCACCGTCCTGGGCCCGCTAGCACCGTATTGGGCCTGCTAGCACCGTCTTGGGCCTGCTAGCACCGTATTGGGCCTGCTAGCACCGTATTGGGCCTGCTAGCACCGTATTGGGCCTGCTAGCACCGTTTTGGGCCTGCTAGCACCGTATTGGGCCTGCTAGCACCGTATTGGGCTTGCTAGCACCGTATTGGGCCTGCTAGCACCGTATTGGGCCTGCTAGCACCGTATTGGGCCTGCTAGCACCGTATTGGGCCTGCTAGCACTGTATTGAGCCTGCTAGCACCGTATTGGGCCTGCTAGCACCGTATTGGGCCTGCTAGCACCGTATTGGGCCTGCTAGCACCGTATTGGGCTTGCTAGAACCGCTTTGGGCCTGCTATTACCGTTTTGGGCCTGCTAGCACCGTCCTGGGCCTGCTAGCACCGTATTGGGCCTGCTAGCACCGTATTGGGCCTGCTAGCAGCGTATTGGGCCTGCTAGCACCGTATTGGGCCTGCTAGCACCGTATTGGGCCGGCTAGCACCGTATTGGGCCTGCTAGCACCGTATTGGGCTTGCTAGAACCGTATTGGGCCTGCTAGCACCGTATTGGGCCTGCTAGCACCGTATTGGGCCTGCTAGCACCGTATTGGGCCTGCTAGCACCGTATTGGGCCTGCTAGCACCGCTTTGGGCCTGCTAGCACCGTATTGGGCCTGCCAGCACCGTATTGGGCCTGCTAGCACCGTATTGGGCCTGCTAGCACCGTATTGGGCCTGCTAGCACCGTCCTGGGCCTGCTAGCACCGTATTGGGCCTGCTAGCACCGTATTGGGCCTGCTAGCACCGTCCTGGGCCTGCTAGCACCGCTTTGGGCCTGCTAGCACCGTATTGGGCCTGCTAGCACCGTATTGGGCTTGCTAGCACCGTATTGGGCCTGCTAGCACCGTCCTGGGCCTGCTAGCACCGCTTTGGACCTGCTAGCACCGTTTTGGGCCTGCTAGCACCGTATTGGGCCTGCTAGCACCGTATTGGGCCTGCTAACATGGTATTGGGCCTGCTAGCACCGTATTGGGCCTGCTAGCACCGTCCTGGGCCTGCTAGCACCGTATTGGGCCTGCTAGCACCGTATTGGGCCTGCTAGCACCGTCCTGGGCCTGCTAGCACCGTATTGGGCCTGCTAGCACCGTATTGGGCCTGCTAGCAGCGTATTGGGCCTGCTAGCACCGTATTGGGCCTGCTAGCACCGTATTGGGCCGGCTAGCACCGTATTGGGCCTGCTAGCACCGTATTGGGCTTGCTAGAACCGTATTGGGCCTGCTAGCACCGTATTGGGCCTGCTAGCACCGTATTGGGCCTGCTAGCACCGTATTGGGCCTGCTAGCACCGTATTGGGCCTGCTAGCACCGCTTTGGGCCTGCTAGCACCGTATTGGGCCTGCCAGCACCGTATTGGGCCTGCTAGCACCGTATTGGGCCTGCTAGCACCGTATTGGGCCTGCTAGCACCGTATTGGGCCTGCTAGCACCGTATTGGGCCTGCTTGCACCGTATTGGGCCTGCTAGCACCGTCCTGGGCCTGCTAGCACCGCTTTGGGCCTGCTAGCACCGTATTGGGCCTGCTAGCACCGTATTGGGCCTGCTAGCACCGTATTGGGCCTGCTAGCACCGTATTGGGCCTGCTAGCACCGTATTGGGCCTGCTAGCACCGTATTGGGCCTGCTAGCACCGTATTGGGCTTGCTAGCACCGTATTGGGCCTGCTAGCACCGTATTGGGCCTGCTAGCACCGTATTGGGCCTGCTAGCACCGCTTTGGGCCTGCTAGCACCGTATTGGGCTTGCTAGCACCGTATTGGGCCTGCTAGCACCGTATTGGGCCTGCTAGCACCGTATTGGGCCTGCTAGCACCGTATTGGGCTTGCTAGCACCGTATTGGGCCTGCTAGCACCGTCCTGGGCCTGCTAGCACCGCTTTGGACCTGCTAGCACCGTTTTGGGCCTGCTAGCACCGTATTGGGCCTGCTAGCACCGTATTGGGCCTGCTAACATGGTATTGGGCCTGCTAGCACCGTATTGGGCCTGCTAGCACCGTATTGGGCCTGCTAGCACCGTATTGGGCCTGCTAGCACCGTATTGGGCCTGCTAGCACCGTATTGGGCCTGCTAGCACCGTATTGGGCCTGCTAGCACCGCTTTGGGCCTGCTAGCACCGTATTGGGCCTGCTAGCACCGTCCTGGGCCTGCTAGCACCGTATTGGGCCTGCTAGCACCGTATTGGGCCTGCTAGCACCGTATTGGGCCTGCTAGCACCGTATTGGGCCTGCTAGCACCGTATTGGGCCTGCTAGCACCGTACTGGGCCTGCTAGCACCGTATTGGGCCTGCTAGCACCGTATTGGGCCTGCTAGCACCGTATTGGGCCTGCTAACACCGTACTGGGCCTGCTAGCACCGTCCTGGGCCTGCTAGCACCGTATTGGGCTTGCTAGCACCGTATTGGGCCTGCTAGCACCGCTTTGGGCCTGCTAGCACCGTATTGGGCTTGCTAGCACCGTATTGGGCCTGCTAGCACCGTATTGGGCTTGCTAGCACCGTATTGGGCCTGCTAGCACCGTATTGGGCTTGCTAGCACCGTATTGGGCCTGCTAGCACCGTCCTGGGCCTGCTAGCACCGCTTTGGGCCTGCTAGCACCGTTTTGGGCCTGCTAGCACCGTATTGGGCCTGCTAGCACCGTATTGGGCCTGCTAACATGGTATTGGGCCTGCTAGCACCGTATTGGGCCTGCTAGCACCGTATTGGGCCTGCTAGCACCGTATTGGGCCTGCTAGCACCGTATTGGGCCTGCTAGCACCGTATTGGGCCTGCTAGCACCGCTTTGGGCCTGCTAGCACCGTATTGGGCCTGCTAGCACCGTCCTGGGCCTGCTAGCACCGTATTGGGCCTGCTAGCACCGTATTGGGCCTGCTAGCACCGTATTGGGCCTGCTAGCACCGCTTTGGGCCTGCTAGCACCGTATTGGGCCTGCTAGCACCGTATTGGGCCTGCTAGCACCGTACTGGGCCTGCTAGCACCGTATTGGGCCTGCTAGCACCGTATTGGGCCTGCTAGCACCGTACTGGGCCTGCTAGCACCGTCCTGGGCCTGCTAGCACCGTATTGGGCCTGCTAGCACCGTTTTGGGCCTGCTAGCACCGTATTGGGCCTGCTAGCACCGTATTGGGCCTGCTAACACCGTACTGGGCCTGCTAGCACCGTCCTGGGCCTGCTAGCACCGTATTGGGCCTGCTAGCACCGCATTGGGCCTGCTAGCACCGTATTGGGCCTGCTAGCACCGTATTGGGCCTGCTAGCACCGTCTTGGGCCTGCTAGCACCGTATTGGGCCTGCTAGCACCGTTTTGGGCCTGCTAGCACTATATTGGGCCTGCTAGCACCGTATTGGGCCTGCTAGAACCGCTTTGGGCCTGCTAGCACCGTATTGGGCCTGCTACCACCGTATTGGGCCTGCTAGCACCGTATTGGGCCTGCTAGCACCGTATTGGGCCTGCTAGAACCGTATTGGGCCTGCTAGCACCGTATTGGGCCTGCTAGCACCGTATTGGGCCTGCTAGCACCGTATTGGGCCTGCTAGCACCGTCCTGGGCCCGCTAGCACCGCTTTGGGCCTGCTAGCACCGTATTGGGCCTGCTAGCACCGTATTGGGCCTGCTAGCACCGTATTGGGCCTGCTAGCACCGTATTGGGCCTGCTAGCACCGTTTTGGGCCTGCTAGCACTATATTGGGCCTGCTAGCACCGTATTGGGCCTGCTAGAACCGCTTTGGGCCTGCTAGCACCGTATTGGGCCTGCTAGCACCGTATTGGGCCTGCTAGCACCGTATTGGGCTTGCTAGCACCGTATTGGGCCTGCTAGCACCGTCCTGGGCCTGCTAGCACCTCTTTGGGCCTGCTAGCACCGTATTGGGCCTGCTAGCACCGTATTGGGCCTGCTAGCACCGTATTGGGCCTGCTAGCACCGTATTGTGCCTGCTAGCACCGCATTGGGCCTGCTAGCACTATATTGGGCCTGCTAGCACCATATTGGGCCTGCTAGAACCGCTTTGGGCCTGCTAGCACCGTATTGGGCCTGCTAGCACCGTATTGGGCCTGCTAGCACCGTATTGGGCCTGCTAGCACCGTATTGGGCCTGCTAGCACCGTATTGGGCCTGCTAGCACCGTATTGGGCTTGCTAGCACCGTATTGGGCCTGCTAGAACCGCTTTGGGCTTGCTAGCACCGTATTGGGCCTGCTAGCACCGTATTGGGCCTGCTAGCACCGTATTGGGCCTGCTAGCACCGTATTGGGCCTGCTAGCACCGTATTGGGCCTGCTAGAACCGCTTTGGGCCTGCTAGCACCGTATTGGGCCTGCTAGCACCGTATTGGGCCTGCTAGCACCGTATTGGGCCTGCTAGCACCGTATTGGGCCTGCTAGCACCGTATTGGGCCTGCTAGCACCGCTTTGGGCCTGCTAGCACCGTATTGGGCCTGCTAGCACCGTATTGGGCCTGCTAGCACCGTATTGGGCCTGCTAGCACCGTCTTGGGCCTGCTAGCACTATATTGGGCCTGCTAGCACCGTATTGGGCCTGCTAGAACCGCTTTGGGCCTGCTAGCACCGTATTGGGCCTGCTAGCACCGTATTGGGCCTGCTAGCACCGTATTGGGCCTGCTAGCACCGTATTGGGCTTGCTAGCACCGTATTGGGCCTGCTAGCACCGTATTGGGCCTGCTAGCACCGTATTGGGCCTGCTAGCACCGTATTGGGCCTGCTAGCACCGTATTGGGCCTGCTAGCACCGTATTGGGCCTGCTAGCACTATATTGGGCCTGCTAGCACCGTATTGGGCCTGCTAGAACCGCTTTGGGCCTGCTAGCACCGTCCTGGGCCTGCTAGCAACGTATTGGGCCTGCTAGCACCGTATTGGGCCTTCTAGCACCGTATTGGGCTTGCTAGTACCGTACTGGGCCTGCTAGCACCGTATTGGGCCTGCTAGCACCGTATTGGGCCTGCTAGCACCGTATTGGGCCTGCTAGCACCGTATTGGGCTTGCTAGAACCGTACTGGGCCTGCTAGCACCGTATTGGGCCTGCTAGCACCGTATTGGGCCTGCTAGCACCGTATTGGGCTTGCTAGAACCGTACTGGGCCTGCTAGCACCGTATTGGGCCTGCTAGCACCGTATTGGGCCTGCTAGCACCGTATTGGGCCTGCTAGCACCGTATTGTGCCTGCTAGCACCGCATTGGGCCTGCTAGCACTATATTGGGCCTGCTAGCACCATATTGGGCCTGCTAGAACCGCTTTGGGCCTGCTAGCACCGTATTGGGCCTGCTAGCACCGTATTGGGCCTGCTAGCACCGTATTGGGCCTGCTAGCACCGTATTGGGCCTGCTAGCACCGTATTGGGCCTGCTAGCACCGTATTGGGCCTGCTAGCACCGTATTGGGCCTGCTAGAACCGCTTTGGGCTTGCTAGCACCGTATTGGGCCTGCTAGCACCGTATTGGGCCTGCTAGCACCGTATTGGGCCTGCTAGCACCGTATTGGGCCTGCTAGCACCGTATTGGGCCTGCTAGAACCGCTTTGGGCCTGCTAGCACCGTATTGGGCCTGCTAGCACCGTATTGGGCCTGCTAGCACCGTATTGGGCCTGCTAGCACCGTATTGGGCCTGCTAGCACCGTATTGGGCCTGCTAGCACCGCTTTGGGCCTGCTAGCACCGTATTGGGCCTGCTAGCACCGTATTGGGCCTGCTAGCACCGTATTGGGCCTGCTAGCACCGTCTTGGGCCTGCTAGCACTATATTGGGCCTGCTAGCACCGTATTGGGCCTGCTAGAACCGCTTTGGGCCTGCTAGCACCGTATTGGGCCTGCTAGCACCGTATTGGGCCTGCTAGCACCGTATTGGGCCTGCTAGCACCGTATTGGGCTTGCTAGCACCGTATTGGGCCTGCTAGCACCGTATTGGGCCTGCTAGCACCGTATTGGGCCTGCTAGCACCGTATTGGGCCTGCTAGCACCGTATTGGGCCTGCTAGCACCGTATTGGGCCTGCTAGCACTATATTGGGCCTGCTAGCACCGTATTGGGCCTGCTAGAACCGCTTTGGGCCTGCTAGCACCGTCCTGGGCCTGCTAGCAACGTATTGGGCCTGCTAGCACCGTATTGGGCCTTCTAGCACCGTATTGGGCTTGCTAGTACCGTACTGGGCCTGCTAGCACCGTATTGGGCCTGCTAGCACCGTATTGGGCCTGCTAGCACCGTATTGGGCCTGCTAGCACCGTATTGGGCTTGCTAGAACCGTACTGGGCCTGCTAGCACCGTATTGGGCCTGCTAGCACCGTATTGGGCCTGCTAGCACCGTATTGGGCCTGCTAGCACCGTATTGGGCCTGCTAGCACCGTATTGGGCCTGCTAGCACCGTCCTGGGCCTGCTAGCACCGTATTGGGCCTGCTAGCACCGTCCTGGGCCTGCTAGCACCGTCCTGGGCCTGCTAGCACCGTATTGGGCCTGCTAGCACCGTATTGGGCCTGCTAGCACCGCATTGGGCTTGCTAGTACCGTACTGGGCCTGCTAGCACCGTATTGGGCCTGCTAGCACCGTATTGGGCCTGCTAGCACCGTATTGGGCTTGCTGGAACCGTATTGGGCTTGCTAGTACCGTACTGGGCCTGCTAGCACCGTATTGGGCCGGCTAGCACCGTATTGGGCCTGCTAGCACCGTATTGGGCTTGCTGGAACCGTATTGGGCCTGCTAGCACCGTATTGGGCCTGCTAGCACCGTATTGGGCCTGCTAGCACCGTATTGGGCCTGCTAGCACCGTATTGGGCCTGCTAGCACCGTATTGGGCCTGCTAGCACCGTCCTGGGCCTGCTAGCACCGTATTGGGCCTTCTAGAACTGCTTTGGGCCTGCTAGCACCGTATTGGGCTTGCTAGCACCGTATTGGGCCTGCTAGCACCGTATTGGGCCTGCTAGCACCGTATTGGGCCTGCTAGCACCGTACTGGGCCTGCTAGCACCGTATTGGGCCTGCTAGCACCGTATTGGGCTTGCTAGAACCGCTTTGGGCCTGCTAGCACCGTATTGGGCTTGCTAGCACCGTATTGGGCCTGCTAGCACCGTATTGGGCCTGCTAGCACCGTACTGGGCCTGCTAGTACCGTATCGGGCCTGCTAGCACCGTATTGGGCCTGCTAGCACCGTATTGGGCCTGCTAGCACCGTATTGGGCTTGCTGGAACTGTATTGGGCTTGCTAGTACCGTACTGGGCCTGCTAGCACCGTATTGGGCCGGCTAGCACCGTATTGGGCCTGCTAGCACCGTATTGGGCTTGCTGGAACCGTATTGGGCCTGCTAGCACCGTATTGGGCCTGCTAGCACCGTATTGGGCCTGCTAGCACCGTATTGGGCCTGCTAGCACCGTATTGGGCCTGCTAGCACCGTATTGGGCCTGCTAGCACCGTCCTGGGCCTGCTAGCACCGTATTGGGCCTGCTAGAACTGCTTTGGGCCTGCTAGCACCGTATTGGGCTTGCTAGCACCGTCCTGGGCCTGCTAGCACCGTATTGGGCCTGCTAGCACCGTATTGGGCCTGCTAGCACCGTATTGGGCCTGCTAGCACCGTGTTGGGCCTGCTAGCACCGTATTGGGCTTGCTAGAACCGCTTTGGGCCTGCTAGCACCGTATTGGGCTTGCTAGCACCGTATTGGGCCTGCTAGCACCGTATTGGGCCTGCTAGCACCGTATTGGGCCTGCTAGCACCGTCCTGGGCCTGCTAGCACCGTATTGGGCCTGCTAGCACCGTATTGGGCCTGCTAGCACCGTATTGGGCCTGCTAGCACCGTATTGGGCCTGCTAGCACCGTATTGGGCCTGCTAGCACCGTGTTGGGCCTGCTAGCACCGTATCGGGCCTGCTAGCACCGCTTTGGGCCTGCTAGCACCGTATTGGGCCTGCTAGCACCGTATTGGGCCTGCTAGCACCGTATTGGGCCTGCTAGCACCGTATTGGGCCTGCTAGCACCGTATTGGGCCTGCTAGCACCGTCTTGGGCCTGCTAGCACCGTATTGGGCCTGCTAGCACCGTATTGGGCCTGCTAGCACCGTATTGGGCCTGCTAGCACCGTATTGGGCCTGCTAGAACCGCTTTGGGCCTGCTAGCACCGTATTGGGCTTGCTAGCACCGTACTGGGCCTGCTAGCACCGTATTGGGCCTGCTAGCACCGTATTGGGCTTGCTAGCACCGTATTGGGCCTGCTAGCACCGCTTTGGGCCTGCTAGAACCGTATTGGGCCTGCTAGCACCGTATTGGGCCTGCTAGCACCGTATTGGGCCTGCTAGCACCGTATTGGGCCTGCTAGCACCGTATTGGGCCTGCTAGAACCGCTTTGGGCCTGCTAGCACCGTATTGGGCCTGCTAGCACCGTATTGGGCCTGCTAGCACCGTATTGGGCCTGCTAGCACCGTATTGGGCCTGCTAGCACCGCTTTGGGCCTGCTAGCACCGTATTGGGCCTACTAGCACCGTATTGGGCCTGCTAGCACCGTATTGGGCCTGCTAGCACCGTCTTGGGCCTGCTAGCACTATATTGGGCCTGCTAGCACCGTATTGGGCCTGCTAGAACCGCTTTGGGCCTGCTAGCACCGTATTGGGCCTGCTAGCACCGTATTGGGCCTGCTAGCACCGTATTGGGCCTGCTAGCACCGTATTGGGCTTGCTAGCACCGTATTGGGCCTGCTAGCACCGTATTGGGCCTGCTAGAACCGTATTGGGCCTGCTAGCACCGTATTGGGCCTGCTAGCACCGTATTGGGCCTGCTAGCACCGTATTGGGCCTGCTAGCACTATATTGGGCCTGCTAGCACCGTATTGGGCCTGCTAGAACCGCTTTGGGCCTGCTAGCACCGTCCTGGGCCTGCTAGCAACGTATTGGGCCTGCTAGCACCGTATTGGGCCTTCTAGCACCGTATTGGGCCTGCTAGCACCGTATTGGGCCTGCTAGCACCGTATTGGGCCTGCTAGCACCGTATTGGGCCTGCTAGCACCGGATTGGGCCTGCTAGCACCGTATTGGGCTTGCTAGGACCGTACTGGGCCTGCTAGCACCGTATTGGGCCTGCTAGCACCGTATTGGGCCTGCTAGCACCGTATTGGGCCTGCTAGCACCGTATTGGGCCTGCTAGCACCGTCCTGGGCCTGCTAGCACCGTATTGGGCCTGCTAGCACCGTCCTGGGCCTGCTAGCACCGTCCTGGGCCTGCTAGCACCGTATTGGGCCTGCTAGCACCGTATTGGGCCTGCTAGCACCGCATTGGGCTTGCTAGTACCGTACTGGGCCTGCTAGCACCGTATTGGGCCTGCTAGCACCGTATTGGGCCTGCTAGCACCGTATTGGGCTTGCTGGAACCGTATTGGGCTTGCTAGTACCGTACTGGGCCTGCTAGCACCGTATTGGGCCGGCTAGCACCGTATTGGGCCTGCTAGCACCGTATTGGGCTTGCTGGAACCGTATTGGGCCTGCTAGCACCGTATTGGGCCTGCTAGCACCGTATTGGGCCTGCTAGCACCGTATTGGGCCTGCTAGCACCGTATTGGGCCTGCTAGCACCGTATTGGGCCTGCTAGCACCGTCCTGGGCCTGCTAGCACCGTATTGGGCCTGCTAGAACTGCTTTGGGCCTGCTAGCACCGTATTGGGCTTGCTAGCACCGTATTGGGCCTGCTAGCACCGTATTGGGCCTGCTAGCACCGTATTGGGCCTGCTAGCACCGTATTGGGCCTGCTAGCACCGTGTTGGGCCTGCTAGCACCGTATTGGGCTTGCTAGAACCGCTTTGGGCCTGCTAGCACCGTATTGGGCTTGCTAGCACCGTATTGGGCCTGCTAGCACCGTATTGGGCCTGCTAGCACCGTATTGGGCCTGCTAGCACCGTATTGGGCCTGCTAGCACCGTATTGGGCCTGCTAGCACCGTATTGGGCCTGCTAGCACCGTATTGGGCCTGTTAGCACCGTATTGGGCCTGCTAGCACCGTATTGGGCCTGCTAGCACCGTATTGGGCCTGCTAGCACCGTATTGGGCCTGCTAGCACCGTATCGGGCCTGCTAGAACCGCTTTGGGCCTGCTAGCACCGTATTGGGCCTGCTAGCACCGTATTGGGCCTGCTAGCACCGTATTGGGCCTGCTAGCACCGTATTGGGCCTGCTAGCACCGTATTGGGCCTGCTAGCACCGTCCTGGGCCTGCTAGCACCGTATTGGGCCTGCTAGCACCGTATTGGGCCTGCTAGCACCGTATTGGGCCTGCTAGCACCGTATTGGGCCTGCTAGAACCGCTTTGGGCCTGCTAGCACCGTATTGGGCTTGCTAGCACCGTACTGGGCCTGCTAGCACCGTATTGGGCCTGCTAGCACCGTATTGGGCCTACTAGCACCGTATTGGGCCTGCTAGCACCGCTTTGGGCCTGCTAGAACCGTATTGGGCCTGCTAGCACCGCTTTGGGCCTGCTAGCACCGTCCTGGGCCTGCTAGCACCGTATTGGGCCTGCTAGCACCGTATTGGGCCTGCTAGCACCGTATTGGGCCTGCTAGCACCGTATTGGGCCTGCTAGCACCGTATTGGGCCTGCTAGCACCGTATTGGGCCTGCTAGAACCGCTTTGGGCCTGCTAGCACCGTATTGGGCCTGCTAGCACCGTATTGGGCCTGCTAGCACCGTATTGGGCCTGCTAGCACCGTCCTGGGCTTGCTAGAACCGTACTGGGCCTGCTAGCACCGTATTGGGCCTGCTAGCACCGTATTGGGCCTGCTAGCACCGTATTGGGCCTGCTAGCACCGTATTGGGCCTGCTAGCACCGCTTTGGGCCTGCTAGAACCGTATTGGGCCTGCTAGCACCGCTTTGGGCCTGCTAGCACCGTCCTGGGCCTGCTAGCACCGTATTGGGCCTGCTAGCACCGTATTGGGCCTGCTAGCACCGTATTGGGCCTGCTAGCACCGTATTGGGCCTGCTAGCACCGTATTGGGCCTGCTAGCACCGTATTGGGCCTGCTAGAACCGCTTTGGGCCTGCTAGCACCGTATTGGGCCTGCTAGCACCGTATTGGGCCTGCTAGCACCGTATTGGGCCTGCTAGCACCGTCCTGGGCTTGCTAGAACCGTACTGGGCCTGCTAGCACCGTATTGGGCCTGCTAGCACCGTATTGGGCGTGCTAGCACCGTATTGGGCCTGCTAGCACCGTATTGGGCCTGCTAGCACCGTATTGGGCCTGCTAGCACCGTATTGGGCCTGCTAGCACCGTATTGGGCCTGCTAGCACCGTATTGGGCCTGCTAGCACCGCTTTGGGCCTGCTAGCACCGTATTGGGCCTGCTAGCACCGTATTGGGCCTGCTAGCACCGTATTGGGCCTGCTAGCACCGTATTGGGCCTGCTAGCACCGTATTGGGCCTGCTAGCACCGTATTGGGCCTGCTAGCACCGTCCTGGGCCTGCTAGCACCGCTTTGGGCCTGCTAGCACCGTATTGGGCCTGCTAGCACCGTATTGGGCCTGCTAGCACCGTATTGGGCCTGCTAGCACCGTATTGGGCCTGCTAGCACCGTATTGGGCCTGCTAGCAACGTATTGGGCCTGCTAGCACCGTATTGGGCCTGCTAGCACCGTATTGGGCCTGCTAGTACCGTATTGCGCCTGCTAGCACCGTATTGGGCCTGCTAGCACCATATTGGGCCTGCTAGAACCGTATTGGGCTTGCTAGCACCGTCCTTGGCCTGCTAGCACCGTATTGGGCCTGCTAGCACCGTATTGGGCCTGCTAGCACCGTATTGGGCCTGCTAGCACCGTATTGGGCTTGCTAGAACCGTACTGGGCCTGCTAGCACCGTATTGGGCCTGCTAGCACCGTATTGGGCCTGCTAGCACCGTATTGGGCCTGCTAGCACCGTATTGGGCCTGCTAGCACCGTATTGGGCCTGCTAGCACCGTATTGGGCCTGCTAGCACCGTATTGGGCCTGCTAGCACCGTATTGGGCCTGCTAGCACCGTATTGGGCTTGCTAGGACCGTATTGGGCCTGCTAGCACCGTATTGGGCCTGCTAGCACCGTATTGGGCCTGCTAGCACCGTATTGGGCCTGCTAGCACCGTATTGGGCTTGCTAGAACCGTACTGGGCCTGCTAGCACCGTATTGGGCCTGCTAGCACCGTATTGGGCTTGCTAGCACCGTATTGGGCCTGCTAGCACCGTCCTGGGCCTGCTAGCACCGTATTGGGCCTGCTAGCACCGTATTGGGCCTGCTAGCACCGTATTGGGCCTGCTAGCACCGTATTGGGCCTGCTAGCACCGTATTGGGCCTGCTAGCACCGTATTGGGCCTGCTAGCACCGTATTGGGCCTGCTAGCACCGTATTGGGCCTGCTAGCACCGTATTGGGCCTGCTAGCACCGTATTGGGCCTGCTAGCACCCTCCTGGGCCTGCTAGCACCGTATTGGGCCTGCTAGCACCGCTTTGGGCCTGCTAGCACCGTATTGGGCCTGCTAGCACCGTATTGGGCCTGCTAGCACCGTATTGGGCCTGCTAGCACCGTATTGGGCCTGCTAGCACCGTATTGGGCCTGCTAGCACCGTATTGGGCCTGCTAGCACCGTCCTGGGCCTGCTAGCACCGCTTTGGGCCTGCTAGCACCGTATTGGGCCTGCTAGCACCGTATTGGGCCTGCTAGCACCGTATTGGGCCTGCTAGCACCGTATTGGGCCTGCTAGCACCGTATTGGGCCTGCTAGCAACGTATTGGGCCTGCTAGCACCGTATTG
This sequence comes from Eutreptiella sp. 'Long Island Sound 2002', assembly GCA_964036045.1. Lineage (NCBI taxonomy): Eukaryota > Euglenozoa > Euglenophyceae > Eutreptiales > Eutreptiaceae > Eutreptiella > Eutreptiella sp. 'Long Island Sound 2002'. The sequence goes on from OZ038386.1 coordinate 56,059,529, forward strand.
GGCCTGCTAGCACCGTATTGGGCCTGCTAGTACCGTATTGCGCCTGCTAACACCGTACTGGGCCTGCTAGCACCGTATTGGGCCTGCTAGAACCGTATTGGGCTTGCTAGCACCGTCCTGGGCCTGCTAGCACCGTATTGGGCCTGCTAGCACCGTATTGGGCCTGCTAGCACCGTATTGGGCCTGCTAGCACCGTATTGGGCTTGCTAGAACCGTACTGGGCCTGCTAGCACCGTATTGGGCCTGCTAGCACCGTATTGGGCCTGCTAGCACCGTATTGGGCCTGCTAGCACCGTATTGGGCCTGCTAGCACCGTATTGGGCCTGCTAGCACCGTATTGGGCCTGCTAGCACCGTATTGGGCCTGCTAGCACCGTATTGGGCCTGCTAGCACCGTATTGGGCTTGCTAGGACCGTATTGGGCCTGCTAGCACCGTATTGGGCCTGCTAGCACCGTATTGGGCCTGCTAGCACCGTATTGGGCCTGCTAGCACCGTATTGGGCTTGCTAGAACCGTACTGGGCCTGCTAGCACCGTATTGGGCCTGCTAGCACCGTATTGGGCTTGCTAGCACCGTATTGGGCCTGCTAGCACCGTCCTGGGCCTGCTAGCACCGTATTGGGCCTGCTAGCACCGTATTGGGCCTGCTAGCACCGTATTGGGCCTGCTAGCACCGTCCTGGGCCTGCTAGCACCGTATTGGGCCTGCTAGCACCGTATTGGGCCTGCTAGCACCGTATTAGGCCTGCTAGCACCGTATTGGGCCTGCTAGCACCGTATTGGGCCTGCTAGCACCGTATTGGGCCTGCTAGCACCGTATTGGGCCTGCTAGCACCGTATTGGGCCTGCTAGCACCGTATTGGGCCTGCTAGCACCGTATTGGGCCTGCTAGCACCGTATTGGGCCTGCTAGCACCGTATTGGGCCTGCTAGCACCGTCCTGGGCCTGCTAGCACCGTATTGGGCCTGCTAGCACCGTATTGGGCCTGCTAGCACCGTATTGGGCCTGCTAGCACCGTATTTGGCTTGCTAGCACCGTATTGGGCCTGCTAGCACCGTATTGGGCCTGCTAGCACCGTATTGGGCCTGCTAGCACCGTATTGGGCCTGCTAGCACCGTATTGGGCCTGCTAGCACCGTATTGGGCCTGCTAGCACCGTATTGGGCCTGCTAGCACCGTATTGGGCCTGCTAGCACCGTATTGGGCCTGCTAGCACCGTATTGGGCCTGCTAGCACCGTATTGGGCCTGCTAGCACCGTCCTGGGCCTGCTAGCACCGTATTGGGCCTGCTAGCACCGTATTGGGCCTGCTAGCACCGTATTGGGCCTGCTAGCACCGTATTGGGCCTGCTAGCACCGTATTGGGCCTGCTGGCACCGTATTGGGCCTGCTAGCACCGTCCTGGGCCTGCTAGCACCGTATTGGGCCTGCTAGCACCGTATTGGGCTTGCTAGCACCGCTTTGGGCCTGCTAGCACCGTATTGGGCCTGCTAGCACCGTATTGGGCCTGCTAGCACCGTACTGGGCCTGCTAGCACCGTATTGGGCCTGCTAGCACCGTATTGGGCCTGCTAGCACCGTATTGGGCCTGCTAGCACCGTATTGGGCCTGCTAGCACCGTATTGGGCCTGCTAGCACCGTATTGGGCCTGCTAGCACCGTATTGGGCCTGCTAGCACCGTATTGGGCCTGCTAGCACCGTCCTGGGCCTGCTAGCACCGTATTGGGCCTGCTAGCACCGTCCTGGGCCTGCTAGCACCATATTGGGCCTGCTAGCACCGTATTGGGCCTGCTAGCACCGTATTGGGCCTGCTAGCACCGTATTGGGCCTGCTAGCACCGTATTGGGCCTGCTAGCACCGTATTGGGCTTGCTAGCACCGTATTGGGCCTGCTAGCACCGTATTGGGCCTGCTAGCACCGTCCTGGGCCTGCTAGCACCGTATTGGGCCTGCTAGAACCGTATTGGGCCTGCTAGCACCGTATTGGGCCTGCTAGCACCGTCTTGGGCCTGCTAGCACCGTATTGGGCCTGCTAGAACCGCTTTGGGCCTGCTAGCACCGTATTGGGCTTGCTAGCACCGTATTGGGCCTGCTAGCACCGTATTGGGCCTGCTAGCACCGTATTGGGCTTGCTAGCACCGTATTGGGCCTGCTAGCACCGTATTGGGCCTGCTAGCACCGTATTGGGCCTGCTAGCACCGTCCTGGGCCTGCTAGCACCGTATTGGGCCTGCTAGCACCGTATTGGGCCTGCTAGCACCGTATTGGGCCTGCTAGCACCGTCCTGGGCCTGCTAGCACCGTATTGGGCCTGCTAGCACCGTCCTCGGCCTGCTAGCACCGTATTGGGCTTGCTAGCGCCGTATTGGGCCTGCTAGCACCGTATTGGGCGTGCTAGCACCGTATTGGGCCTGCTAGCACCGTATTGCGCCTGCTAGCACCGTATTGCGCCTGCTAGCACCGTATTGGGCCTGCTAGCACCGTATTGGGCTTGCTAGAACCGCTTTGGGCCTGCTAGCACCGTATTGGGCCTGCTAGCACCGTCCTGGGCCTGCTAGCACCGTATTGGGCCTGCTAGCACCGTATTGGGCTTGCTAGCACCGTCCTGGGCCAGCTAGCACCGTATTGGGCCTGCTAGAACCGTATTGGGCCTGCTAGCACCGTATTGGGCTTGCTAGCACCGTCCTGGGCCTGCTAGCACCGTATTGGGCCTGCTAGAACCGCTTTGGGCCTGCTAGCACCGTATTGGGCTTGCTAGCACCGTATTGGGCCTGCTAGCACCGTATTGGGCGTGCTAGCACCGTATTGGGCCTGCTAGCACCGTATTGGGCCTGCTAGCACCGTATTGGGCCTGCTAGCACCGTATTGGGCCTGCTAGCACCGTATTGGGCTTGCTAGAACCGCTTTGGGCCTACTAGCACCGTATTGGGCCTGCTAGCACCGTATTGGGCCTGCTAGCACCGTATTGGGCCTGCTAGCACCGTATTGGGCCTGCTAGCACCGTATTGTGCCTGCTAGCACCGTATTGGGCCTGCTAGCACCGTATTGGGCCTGCTAGCACCGTATTGGGCCTGCTAGCACCGTATTGGGCCTGCTAGCACCGTATTGGGCCTGCTAGCACCGTATTGGGCCTGCTAGCACCGTATTGGGCCTGCTAGCACCGTCCTGGGCCTGCTAGAACCGCTTTGGGCCTGCCAGCACCGTATTGGGCCTGCTAGCACCGTATTGGGCCTGCTAGCACCGTATTGGGCCTGCTAGCACCGTATTGGGCCTGCTAGAACCGCTTTGGGCCTGCCAGCACCGTATTGGGCTTGCTAGCACCGTCCTGGGCCTGCTAGCACCGTATTGGGCCTGCTAGCACCGTATTGGGCCTGCTAGCACCGTATTGGGCCTGCTAGCACCGTATTGGGCCTGCTAGCACCGTATTGGGCCTGCTAGCACCGCTTTGGGCCTGCTAGCACCGTATTGGGCCTGCTAGCACCGTATTGGGCCTGCTAGCACCGTATTGGGCCTGCTAGCACCGTATTGGGCCTGCTAGCACCGTATTGGGCCTGCTAGCACCGTATTGGGCCTGCTAGCACCGTATTGGGCCTGCTAGAACCGCTTTGGGCCTGCTAGCATCGTATTGGGCCTGCTAGCACCGTCCTGGGCCTGCTAGCACCGTATTGGGCCTGCTAGCACCGTATTGGGCCTGCTAGCACCGTATTGGGCCTGCTAGCACCGTCCTGGGCCTGCTAGCACCGTATTGGGCCTGCTAGCACCGTATTGGGCCTGCTAGCACCGTATTGGGCCTGCTAGCACCGTCCTGGGCCTGCTAGCACCGTATTGGGCCTGCTAGCACCGTCCTCGGCCTGCTAGCACCGTATTGGGCTTGCTAGCGCCGTATTGGGCCTGCTAGCACCGTATTGGGCGTGCTAGCACCGTATTGGGCCTGCTAGCACCGTATTGGGCCTGCTAGCACCGTATTGCGCCTGCTAGCACCGTATTGGGCCTGCTAGCACCGTATTGGGCTTGCTAGAACCGCTTTGGGCCTGCTAGCACCGTATTGGGCCTGCTAGCACCGTCCTGGGCCTGCTAGCACCGTATTGGGCCTGCTAGCACCGTATTGGGCTTGCTAGCACCGTCCTGGGCCAGCTAGCACCGTATTGGGCCTGCTAGAACCGTATTGGGCCTGCTAGCACCGTATTGGGCCTGCTAGCACCGTCCTGGGCCTGCTAGCACCGTATTGGGCCTGCTAGAACCGCTTTGGGCCTGCTAGCACCGTATTGGGCTTGCTAGCACCGTATTGGGCCTGCTAGCACCGTATTGGGCGTGCTAGCACCGTATTGGGCCTGCTAGCACCGTATTGGGCCTGCTAGCACCGTATTGGGCCTGCTAGCACCGTATTGGGCCTGCTAGCACCGTATTGGGCCTGCTAGCACCGTATTGGGCCTGCTAGCACCGTATTGGGCCTGCTAGCACCGTATTGGGCCTGCTAGAACCGCTTTGGGCCTGCTAGCATCGTATTGGGCCTGCTAGCACCGTCCTGGGCCTGCTAGCACCGTATTGGGCCTGCTAGCACCGTATTGGGCCTGCTAGCACCGTATTGGGCCTGCTAGCACCGTCCTGGGCCTGCTAGCACCGTATTGGGCCTGCTAGCACCGTATTGGGCCTGCTAGCACCGTATTGGGCCTGCTAGCACCGTCCTGGGCCTGCTAGCACCGTATTGGGCCTGCTAGCACCGTCCTCGGCCTGCTAGCACCGTATTGGGCTTGCTAGCGCCGTATTGGGCCTGCTAGCACCGTATTGGGCGTGCTAGCACCGTATTGGGCCTGCTAGCACCGTATTGGGCCTGCTAGCACCGTATTGCGCCTGCTAGCACCGTATTGGGCCTGCTAGCACCGTATTGGGCTTGCTAGAACCGCTTTGGGCCTGCTAGCACCGTATTGGGCCTGCTAGCACCGTCCTGGGCCTGCTAGCACCGTATTGGGCCTGCTAGCACCGTATTGGGCTTGCTAGCACCGTCCTGGGCCAGCTAGCACCGTATTGGGCCTGCTAGAACCGTATTGGGCCTGCTAGCACCGTATTGGGCCTGCTAGCACCGTCCTGGGCCTGCTAGCACCGTATTGGGCCTGCTAGAACCGCTTTGGGCCTGCTAGCACCGTATTGGGCTTGCTAGCACCGTATTGGGCCTGCTAGCACCGTATTGGGCGTGCTAGCACCGTATTGGGCCTGCTAGCACCGTATTGGGCCTGCTAGCACCGTATTGGGCCTGCTAGCACCGTATTGGGCCTGCTAGCACCGTATTGGGCTTGCTAGAACCGCTTTGGGCCTACTAGCACCGTATTGGGCCTGCTAGCACCGTATTGGGCCTGCTAGCACCGTATTGGGCCTGCTAGCACCGTATTGGGCCTGCTAGCACCGTATTGTGCCTGCTAGCACCGTATTGGGCCTGCTAGCACCGTATTGGGCCTGCTAGCACCGTATTGGGCCTGCTAGCACCGTATTGGGCCTGCTAGCACCGTATTGGGCCTGCTAGCACCGTATTGGGCCTGCTAGCACCGTATTGGGCCTGCTAGCACCGTCCTGGGCCTGCTAGAACCGCTTTGGGCCTGCCAGCACCGTATTGGGCCTGCTAGCACCGTATTGGGCCTGCTAGCACCGTATTGGGCCTGCTAGCACCGTCCTGGGCCTGCTAGAACCGCTTTGGGCCTGCCAGCACCGTATTGGGCTTGCTAGCACCGTCCTGGGCCTGCTAGCACCGTATTGGGCCTGCTAGCACCGTATTGGGCCTGCTAGCACCGTATTGGGCCTGCTAGCACCGTATTGGGCCTGCTAGCACCGTATTGGGCCTGCTAGCACCGCTTTGGGCCTGCTAGCACCGTATTGGGCCTGCTAGCACCGTATTGGGCCTGCTAGCACCGTATTGGGCCTGCTAGCACCGTATTGGGCCTGCTAGCACCGTATTGGGCCTGCTAGCACCGTATTGGGCCTGCTAGAACCGCTTTGGGCCTGCTAGCATCGTATTGGGCCTGCTAGCACCGTCCTGGGCCTGCTAGCACCGTATTGGGCCTGCTAGCACCGTATTGGGCCTGCTAGCACCGTATTGGGCCTGCTAGCACCGTATTGGGCCTGCTAGCACCGTATTGGGCCTGCTAGCACCGTATTGGGCCTGCTAGCACCGTATTGGGCCTGCTAGCACCGTATTGGGCCTGCTAGCACCGTATTGGGCCTGCTAGCACCGTATTGGGCTTGCTAGCACCGTATTGGGCCTGCTAGCACCGTATTGGGCTTGCTAGAACCGCTTTGGGCCTGCTAGCACCGTATTGAGCTTGCTAGCACCGTATTGGGCCTGCTAGCACCGTATTGGGCCTGCTAGCACCGTATTGGGCCTGCTAGCACCGTATTGGGCCTGCTAGCACCGTATTGGGCCTGCTAGCACCGTATTGGGCGTGCTAGCATCGCTTTGGGCCTGCTAGCACCGTATTGGGCCTGCTAGCACCGTATTGGGCCTGCTAGCACCGTATTGGGCTTGCTAGCACCGTATTGGGCCTGCTAGCACCGTATTGGGCCTGCTAGCACCGTATTGGGCCTGCTAGCACCGCTTTGGGCCTGCTAGCACCGTATTGGGCCTGCTAGAACCGCTTTGGGCCTGCTAGCACCGTATTGGGCCTGCTAGCACCGTATTGGGCTTGCTAGCACCGTATTGGGCCTGCTAGCACCGTATTGGGCTTGCTAGAACCGCTTTGGGCCTGCTAGCACCGTATTGGGCCTGCTAGCACCGTATTGGGCCTGCTAGAACCGTATTGGGCCTGCTAGCACCGTATTGGGCCTGCTAGCACCGTATTGGGCCTGCTAGCACCGTATTGGGCCTGCTAGCACCGTATTGGGCCTGCTAGCACCGTATTGGGCTTGCTAGAACCGCTTTGGGCCTGCTAGCACCGTATTGGGCCTGCTAGCACCGTCCTGGGCCTGCTAGCACCGTATTGGGCCTGCTAGCACCGTATTGGGCCTGCTAGCACCGTATTGGGCCTGCTAGCACCGTATTGGGCCTGCTAGCACCGTATTGGGCCTGCTAGCACCGTATTGGGCCTGCTAGCACCGTATTGGGCCTGCTAGCACCGTATTGGGCCTGCTAGCACCGTATTGGGCCTGCTAGCACCGTCCTGGGCCTGCTAGAACCGCTTTGGGCCTGCCAGCACCGTATTGGGCTTGCTAGCACCGTATTGGGCCTGCTAGCACCGTATTGGGCCTGCTAGCACCGTATTGGGCCTGCTAGCACCGTATTGGGCCTGCTAGCACCGTATTGGGCCTGCTAGCACCGTATTGGGCCTGCTAGCACCGCTTTGGGCCTGCTAGCACCGTATTGGGCCTGCTAGCACCGTATTGGGCCTGCTAGCACCGTATTGGGCCTGCTAGCACCGTATTGGGCCTGCTAGCACCGTTTTGGGCCTGCTAGCACCGTATTGGGCCTGCTAGCACCGTATTGGGCCTGCTAGAACCGCTTTGGGCCTGCTAGCATCGTATTGGGCCTGCTAGCACCGTATTGGGCCTGCTAGCACCGTATTGGGCCTGCTAGCACCGTATTGGGCCTGCTAGCACCGTATTGGGCCTGCTAGCACCGTTTTGGGCCTGCTAGCACCGTATTGGGCCTGCTAGCACCGTATTGGGCCTGCTAGAACCGCTTTGGGCCTGCTAGCATCGTATTGGGCCTGCTAGCACCGTCCTGGGCCTGCTAGCACCGTATTGGGCCTGCTAGCACCGTATTGGGCCTGCTAGCACCGTATTGGGCCTGCTAGCACCGTATTGGGCCTGCTAGCACCGTATTGGGCGTGCTAGCACCGTATTGGGCCTGCTAGCACCGTATTGGGCCTGCTAGCACCGTATTGGGCCTGCTAGCACCGTATTGGGCCTGCTAGCACCGTATTGGGCCTGCTAGCACCGTATTGGGCCTGCTAGCACCGTATTGGGCCTGCTAGCACCGCTTTGGGCCTGCTAGCATCGCTTTGGGCCTGCTAGCACCGTATTGGGCCTGCTAGCACCGTTTTGGGCCTGCTAGCACCGTATTGGGCCTGCTAGCACCGTATTGGGCCTGCTAGCACCGTTTTGGGCCTGCTAGCACCGCTTTGGGCCTGCTAGCACCGTATTGGGCCTGCTAGAACCGCTTTGGGCCTGCTAGCACCGTATTGGGCCTGCTAGCACCGTATTGGGCTTGCTAGCACCGTATTGGGCCTGCTAGCACCGTATTGGGCTTGCTAGCACCGTCCTGGGCCTGCTAGCACCGTATTGGGCCTGCTAGCACCGTATTGGGCCTGCTAGCACCGTACTGGGCCTGCTAGCACCGTATTGGGCTTGCTAGAACCGTATTGGGCCTGCTAGCACCGTATTGGGCCTGCTAGCACCGTATTGGGCCTGCTAGCACCGTATTGGGCCTGCTAGCACCGTATTGGGCCTGCTAGCACCGTCCTGGGCCTGCTAGCACCGTATTGGGCCTGCTAGCACCGTATTGGGCCTGCTAGCACCGTATTGGGCTTGCTAGAACCGCTTTGGGCCTGCTAGCACCGTATTGGGCCTGCTAGCACCGTATTGGGCCTGCTAGCACCGTATTGGGCCTGCTAGCACCGTATTGGGCCTGCTAGCACCGTATTGGGCCTGCTAGCACCGTCCTGGGCCTGCTAGCACCGTATTGGGCCTGCTAGCACCGTATTGGGCCTGCTAGCACCGCTTTTGGCCTGCTAGCACCGTATTGGGCCTGCTAGCACCGTATTGGGCCTGCTAGAACCGTATTGGGCCTGCTAGAACCGCTTTGGGCCTGCTAGCACCGCTTCGGGCCTGCTAGCACCGTATTGGGCCTGCTAGCACCGTATTGGGCCTGCTAGCACCGTATTGGGCTTGCTAGCACCGTCCTGGGCCTGCTAGCACCGTTTTGGGCCTGCTAGCACCGTATTGGGCCTGCTAGCACCGTATTGGGCCTGCTAGCACCGTATTGGGCTTGCTAGCACCGTCCTGGGCCTGCTAGCACCGTTTTGGGCCTGCTAGCACCGCTTTTGGCCTGCTAGCACCGTACTGGGCTTGCTAGCACCGTATTGGGCCTGCTAGAACCGCTTTGGGCCTGCTAGCACCGTATTGGGCCTGCTAGCACCGTCCTGGGCCTGCTAGCACCGTATTGCGCCTGCTAGCACCGTATTGGGCCTGCTAGCACCGTATTGGGCCTGCTAGCACCGTCCTGGGCCTGGTAGCACTGTATTGGGCCTGCTAGCACCGTATTGGGCCTGCTAGCACCATATTGGGCCTGCTAGCACCGTCCTGGGCTTGCTAGCACCGTATTGGGCCTACTAGAACCGCATTGGGCCCGCTAGCACCGTATTGGGCCTGCTAGCACCGTATTGGGCCTGCTAGCACCGTATTGGGCCTGCTAGAACCGTATTGGGCCTGCTAGCACCGTATTGGGCCTGCTAGCACCGTATTGGGCCTGCTAGCACCGTTTTGGGCCTGCTAGCACCGTACTGGGCCTGCTAGCACCGTATTGGGCCTGCTAGCACCGTATTGGGCCTGCTAGCACCGTATTGAGCCTGCTAGCACCGTAATGGGCCTGCTAGCACCGTATTGGGCCTGCTAGCACCGTATTGGGCCTGCTAGCACCGTATTGGGCCTGCTAGCACCGTATTGGGCCTGCTAGCACCGTATTGGGCCTGCTAGCACCGTACTGGGCCTGCTAGCACCGTACTGGGCCTGCTAGCACCGTATTGGGCTTGCTAGCACCGTATTGGGCCTGCTAGCACCGTCCTGGGCCTGCTAGCACCGTCCTGGGCCTGCTAGCACCGTATTGGGCCTGCTAGCACCGTATTGGGCCTGCTAGCACCGTATTGGGCCTGCTAGCACCGTATTGGGCTTGCTAGAACCGCTTTGGGCCTGCTAGCACCGTATTGGGCCTGCTAGCACCGTCCTGGGCTTGCTAGAACGTTTTGGGCCTGCTAGCACCGTATTGGGCCTGCTAGCACCGTATTGGGCCTGCTAGCACGGTATTGGGCCTGCTAGCACCGTCCTGGGCCTGCTAGCACCGTATTGGGCCTGCTAGCACCGTATTGGGCCTGCTAGCACCGTATTGGGCCTGCTAGCACCGTATTGGGCCTGCTAGCACCGTATTGGGCCTGCTAGCACCGTATTGGGCCTGCTAGCACCGTATTGGGCCTGCTAGCACCGTATTGGGCCTGCTAGAACCGCTTTGGGCATGCTAGCACCGTATTGGGCCTGCTAGCACCGTATTGGGCCTGCTAGCACCGTATTGGGCCTGCTAGCAACGTATTGGGCCTGCTAGCACCGTATTGGGCCTGCTAGCACCGTATTGGGCCTGCTAGCACCGTATTGGGCCTGCTAGCACCGTTTTGGGCCTGCTAGCACCGTACTGGGCCTGCTAGCACCGTTTTGGGCCTGCTAGCACCGTATTGGGCCTGCTAGCACCGTATTGGGCCTGCTAGCACCGTCCTGGGCCTGCTAGCACCGTATTGGGCCTGCTAGCACCGTATTGGGCCTGCTAGCACCGTATTGGGCCTGCTAGCACCGTATTGGGCCTGCTAGCGCCGTATTGGGCCTGCTAGCACCGTATTGGGCCTGCTAGCACCGTATTGGGCCTGCTAGCACCGTATTGGGCCTGCTAGCACCGTATTGGGCCTGCTAGCACCGTATTGGGCCTGCTAGCACCGTATTGGGCCTGCTAGCACCGTATTGGGCCTGCTAGCACCGTATTGGGCCTGCTAAAACCGTATTGGGCCTGCTAGCACCGTACTGGGCCTGCTAGCACCGTATTGGGCTTGCTAGCACCGTATTGGGCCTGCTAGCACCGTATTGGGCCTGCTAGCACCGTATTGGGCCTGCTAGCACCGTCCTGGGCCTGCTAGCACCGTATTGGGCCTGCTAGCACCGTATTGGGCCTGCTAGCACCGTATTGGGCCTGCTAGCACCGTATTGGGCCTGCTAGCAGCGTATTGGGCCTGCTAGCACCGTATTGGGCCTGCTAGCACCGTATTGGGCCTGCTAGCACCGTATTGGGCCTGCTAGCACCGTATTGGGCCTGCTAGCACCGTATTGGGCTTGCTAGCACCGCTTTGGGCCGGCTAGCACCGTACTGGGCCTGCTAGCACCGTATTGGGCTTGCTAGCACCGTATTGGGCCTGCTAGCACCGTATTGGGCCTGCTAGCACCGTATTGGGCCTGCTAGCACCGTATTGGGCCTGCTAACACCGTATTGGGCCTGCTAGCACCGTCTTGGGCCTGCTAGCACCGTATTGGGCCTGCTAGCACCGTATTGGGCCTGCTAGCACCGTCCTGGGCCTGCTAGCACCGTATTGGGCCTGCTAGCACCGTATTGGGCTTGCTAGAACCGCTTTGGGCCTGCTAGCACCGTATTGGGCCTGCTAGCACCGTATTGGGCCTGCTAGCACCGTATTGGGCCTGCTAGCACCGTATTGGGCCTGCTAGCACCGTGTTGGGCCTGCTAGCACCGTATTGGGCCTGCTAGCACCGTATTGGGCTTGCTAGAACCGCTTTGGGCCTGCTAGCACCGTATTGGGCCTGCTAGCACCGTACTGGGCCTGCTAGCACCTCACTGGGCTTGCTAGAACCGCTTTGGGCCTGCTAGCACCGTATTGGGCCTGCTAGCACCGTATTGGGCCTGCTAGTACCGTACTGGGCCTGCTAGCACCGTATTGGGCCTGCTAGCACCGTGTTGGGCCTGCTAGCACCGTATTGGGCCTGCTAGCACCGTATTGGGCCCGCTAGCACCGTATTGGGCTTGCTAGCACCGTATTGGGCCTGCTAGCACCGTATTGGGCCTGCTAGCACCGTATTGGGCGTGCTAGCACCGTACTGGGCCTGCTAGCACCGTATTGGGCCCGCTAGCACCGTATTGGGCCTGCTAGAACCGTATTGTGCCTACTAGCACCGCTTTGGGCCTGCTAGCACCGTATTGGGCCTGCGAGCACCGTATTGGGCCAGCTAGCACCGTATTGGGCCTGCTAGCACCGTATTGGGCTTGCTAGCACCGTATTGGGCCAGCTAGCACCGTATTGGGCCTGCTAGCACCGTATTGGGCTTGCTAGCACCGTATTGGGCCTGCTAGCACCGTATTGAGCCTGCTAGCACCGTATTGGGCCTGCTAGCACCGTATTGGGCCTGCTAGCACCGTATTGGGCTTGCTAGAACCGCTTTGGGCCTGCTAGCACCGTATTGGGCCTGCTAGCACCGTATTGGGCCTGCTAGAACCGCTTTGGGCGTGCTAGCACCGTATTGGGCCCGCTAGCACCGTATTGGGCTTGCTAGCACCGTATTGGGCCTGCTAGCACCGTATTGGGCCTGCTAGCACCGTATTGGGCGTGCTAGCACCGTACTGGGCCTGCTAGCACCGTATTGGGCCCGCTAGCACCGTATTGGGCCTGCTAGAACCGTATTGTGCCTACTAGCACCGCTTTGGGCCTGCTAGCACCGCTTTGGGCCTGCTAGCACCGTATTGGGCCTGCTAGCACCGTATTGGGCCTGCTAGCACCGTATTGGGCCTGCTAGCACCGTATTGGGCCTGCTAGCACCGTATTGGGCTTGCTAGCACCGTATTGGGCGTGCTAGCACCGTATTGGACCTGCTAGCACCGTATTGGGCCTGCTAGCACCGTATTGGGCCTGCTAGCAGCGTATTGGGCCTGCTAGCACCGTATTGGGCCTGCTAGCACCGTATTGGGCCTGCTAGCACCGTATTGGGCCTGCTAGCACCGTATTGGGCTTGCTAGCACCGTATTGGGCCTGCTAGCAACGTATTGGGCCTGCTAGCACCGTATTGGGCCTGCTAGCACCGTATTGGGCCTGCTAGCACCGTATTGGGCCTGCTAGCACCGTACTGGGCCTGCTAGCACCGTATTGGGCTTGCTAGCACCGTTTTGGGCCTGCTAGCACCGTATTGGGCCTGCTAGCACCGTATTGGGCCTGCTAGCACCGTATTGGGCCTGCTAGCACCGTATTGGGCCTGCTAGCACCGTATTGGGCCTGCTAGCACCGCTTTGGGCCGGCTAGCACCGTACTGGGCCTGCTAGCACCGTATTGGGCTTGCTAGCACCGTATTGGGCCTGCTAGCACCGTCCTGGGCCTGCTAGCACCGTATTGGGCCTGCTAGCACCGTATTGGGCCTGCTAACACCGTATTGGGCCTGCTAGCACCGTCTTGGGCCTGCTAGCACCGTATTGGGCCTGCTAGCACCGTATTGGGCCTGCTAGCACCGTCCTGGGCCTACTAGCACCGTATTGGGCCTGCTAGCACCGTATTGGGCTTGCTAGAATCGCTTTGGGCCTGCTAGCACCGTATTGGGCCTGCTAGCACCGTATTGGGCCTGCTAGCACCGTATTGGGCCTGCTAGCACCGTATTGGGCCTGCTAGCACCGTGTTGGGCCTGCTAGCACCGTATTGGGCCTGCTAGCACCGTATTGGGCTTGCTAGAACCGCTTTGGGCCTGCTAGCACCGTATTGGGCCTGCTAGCACCGTACTGGGCCTGCTAGCACCGTACTGGGCTTGCTAGAACCGCTTTGGGCCTGCTAGCACCGTATTGGGCCTGCTAGCACCGTATTGGGCCTGCTAGTACCGTACTGGGCCTGCTAGCACCGTACTGGGCTTGCTAGCACCGTGTTGGGCCTGCTAGCACCGTATTGGGCCTGCTAGCACCGTATTGGGCCCGCTAGCACCGTATTGGGCTTGCTAGCACCGTATTGGGCCTGCTAGCACCGTATTGGGCTTGCTAGCACCGTATTGGGCCTGCTAGCACCGTATTGCGCCTGCTAGCACCGTATTGGGCGTGCTAGCACCGTACTGGGCCTGCTAGCACCGTATTGGGCCCGCTAGCACCGTATTGGGCCTGCTAGAACCGTATTGTGCCTACTAGCACCGCTTTGGGCCTGCTAGCACCGTATTGGGCCTGCTAGCACCGTATTGGGCCAGCTAGCACCGTATTGGGCCTGCTAGCACCGTATTGGGCTTGCTAGCACCGTATTGGGCCAGCTAGCACCGTATTGGGCCTGCTAGCACCGTATTGGGCCTGCTAGCACCGTATTGGGCCTGCTAGCACCGTATTGGGCGTGCTAGCACCGTACTGGGCCTGCTAGCACCGTATTGCGCCTGCTAGCACCGTATTGGGCCTGCTAGCACCGTATTGCGCCTGCTAGCACCGTATTGGGCTTGCTAGCACCGTATTGGGCCTGCTAGCACCGTATTGAGCCTGCTAGCACCGTATTGGGCCTGCTAGCACCGTATTGGGCCTGCTAGCACCGTATTGGGCTTGCTAGAACCGCTTTGGGCCTGCTAGCACCGTATTGGGCCTGCTAGCACCGTATTGGGCCTGCTAGAACCGCTTTGGGCCTGCTAGCACCGTATTGGGCCCGCTAGCACCGTATTGGGCTTGCTAGCACCGTATTGGGCCTGCTAGCACCGTATTGGGCCTGCTAGCACCGTATTGGGCGTGCTAGCACCGTACTGGGCCTGCTAGCACCCTATTGGGCCCGCTAGCACCGTATTGGGCCTGCTAGAACCGTATTGTGCCTACTAGCACCGCTTTGGGCCTGCTAGCACCGTATTGGGCCTGCTAGCACCGTATTGGGCCTGCTAGCACCGTATTGGGCCTGCTAGCACCGCTTTGGGCCGGCTAGCACCGTACTGGGCCTGCTAGCACCGTATTGGGCTTGCTAGCACCGTATTGGGCCTGCTAGCACCGTCCTGGGCCTGCTAGCACCGTATTGGGCCTGCTAGCACCGTATTGGGCCTGCTAACACCGTATTGGGCCCGCTAGCACCGTATTGGGCCTGCTAGAACCGCTTTGGGCCTGCTAGCACCGTATTGGGCCCGCTAGCACCGTATTGGGCTTGCTAGCACCGTATTGGGCCTGCTAGCACCGTATTGGGCCTGCTAGCACCGTATTGGGCGTGCTAGCACCGTACTGGGCCTGCTAGCACCGTATTGGGCCTGCTAGCACCGTATTGGGCCTGCTAGAACCGTATTGTGCCTACTAGCACCGCTTTGGGCCTGCTAGCACCGTATTGGGCCTGCTAGCACCGTATTGGGCCTGCTAGCACCGTATTGGGCCTGCTAGCACCGTATTGGGCCTGCTAGCACCGTATTGGGCCTGCTAGCACCGTATTGGGCCTGCTAGCACCGTATTGGGCTTGCTAGCACCGTATTGGGCCAGCTAGCACCGTATTGGGCCCGCTAGCACCGTATTGGGCTTGCTAGCACCGTTTTGGGCCTGCTAGCACCGTCCTGGGCCTGCTAGCACCGTATTGGGCCTGCTAGCACCGTATTGGGCCTGCTAACACCGTATTGGGCCTGCTAGCACCGTCTTGGGCCTGCTAGCACCGTATTGGGCCTGCTAGCACCGTATTGGGCCTGCTAGCACCGTCCTGGGCCTGCTAGCACCGTATTGGGCCTGCTAGCACCGTATTGGGCTTGCTAGAACCGCTTTGGGCCTGCTAGCACCGTATTGGGCCTGCTAGCACCGTATTGGGCCTGCTAGCACCGTATTGGGCCTGCTAGCACCGTATTGGGCCTGCTAGCACCGTGTTGGGCCTGCTAGCACCGTATTGGGCCTGCTAGCACCGTATTGGGCTTGCTAGAACCGCTTTGGGCCTGCTAGCACCGTATTGGGCCTGCTAGCACCGTACTGGGCCTGCTGGCACCGTACTGGGCTTGCTAGAACCGCTTTGGGCCTGCTAGCACCGTATTGGGCCTGCTAGCACCGTATTGGGCCTGCTAGTACCGTACTGGGCCTGCTAGCACCGTATTGGGCCTGCTAGCACCGTGTTGGGCCTGCTAGCACCGTATTGGGCCTGCTAGCACCGTATTGGGCCCGCTAGCACCGTATTGGGCTTGCTAGCACCGTATTGGGCCTGCTAGCACCGTATTAGGCCTGCTAGCACCGTATTGGGCGTGCTAGCACCGTACTGGGCCTGCTAGCACCGTATTGGGCCCGCTAGCACCGTATTGGGCCTGCTAGAACCGTATTGTGCCTACTAGCACCGCTTTGGGCCTGCTAGCACCGTATTGGGCCTGCTAGCACCGTATTGGGCCAGCTAGCACCGTATTGGGCCTGCTAGCACCGTATTGGGCTTGCTAGCACCGTATTGGGCCAGCTAGCACCGTATTGGGCCTGCTAGCACCGTATTGGGCTTGCTAGCACCGTATTGGGCCTGCTAGCACCGTATTGAGCCTGCTAGCACCGTATTGGGCCTGCTAGCACCGTATTGGGCCTGCTAGCACCGTATTGGGCTTGCTAGAACCGCTTTGGGCCTGCTAGCACCGTATTGGGCCTGCTAGCACCGTATTGGGCCTGCTAGAACCGCTTTGGGCCTGCTAGCACCGTATTGGGCCCGCTAGCACCGTATTGGGCTTGCTAGCACCGTATTGGGCCTGCTAGCACCGTATTGGGCCTGCTAGCACCGTATTGGGCGTGCTAGCACCGTACTGGGCCTGCTAGCACCGTATTGGGCCCGCTAGCACCGTATTGGGCCTGCTAGAACCGTATTGTGCCTACTAGCACCGCTTTGGGCCTGCTAGCACCGCTTTGGGCCTGCTAGCACCGTATTGGGCCTGCTAGCACCGTATTGGGCCTGCTAGCACCGCTTTGGGCCTGCTAGCACCGTATTGGGCCTGCTAGCACCGTATTGGGCTAGCTAGCACCGTATTGGGCCTGCTAGCACCGTATTGGGCCTGCTAGCACCGTATTGGGCCTGCTAGCACCGTATTGGGCCTGCTAGCACCGTACTGGGCCTGCTAGCACCGTATTGGGCCTGCTAGCACCGTATTGGGCTTGCTAAAAACCGCTTTGGGCCTGCTAGCACCGTATTGGGCCTGCTAGCACCGTACTGGGCCTGCTAGCACCGTATTGGGCCTCCTAGCACCGTCCTGGGCCCGCTAGCACCGTACTGGGCCTGCTAGCACCGTATTGGGCCTGCTAGCACCGTATTGGGCCTGCTAGAACCGCTTTGGGCGTGCTAGCACCGCTTTGGGCCTGCTAGCACCGTATTGGGCCTGCTAGCACCGTATTGGGCCTGCTAGCACCGTCCTGGGCCTGCTAGCACGGTATTGGGCCTGCTAGCACCGTATTGGGCCTGCTAGCACCGTATTGGGCCTGCTAGCACCGTATTGGGCCTGCTAGCACCGTATTGGGCCTGCTAGCACCGTATTGCGCTTTCTAGCACCGTGTTGGGCCTGCTAGCACCGTATTGGGCCTGCTAGCACCGTATTGGGCTTGCTAGAACCGCTTTGGGCCTGCTAGCACCGTATTGGGCCTGCTAGCACCGTATTGGGCCTGCTAGAACCGCTTTGGGCCTGCTAGCACCGTATTGGGCCTGCTAGCACCGTATTGGACCTGCTAGCACCGTATTGGGCCCGCTAGCACCGTATTGGACCTGCTAGCACCGTATTGGGCCTGCTAGAACCGCTTTGGGCCTGCTAGCACCGTATTGGGCCTGCTAGCACCGTATTGGACCTGCTAGCACCGTATTGGGCCTGCTAGCACCGTTTTGGGCCTGCTAGCACCGTATTGGGCCTGCTAGCACCGTATTGGGCCTGCTAGAACCGCTTTGGGCGTGCTAGCACCGCTTTGGGCCTGCTAGCACCGTATTGGGCCTGCTAGCACCGTATTGGGCTTGCTAGCACCGTATTGGGCCTGCTAGCACCGTATTGGGCCTGCTAGCACCGTATTGGGCTTGCTAGCACCGTATTGGGCCTGCTAGCACCGTACTGGGCTTGCTAGAACCGCTTTGGGCCTGCTAGCACCGTATTGGGCCCGCTAGCACCGTACTGGGCTTGCTAGAACCGCTTTGGGCCTGCTAGCACCGTATTGGGCCTGCTAGCACCGTATTGGGCCTGCTAGAACCGCTTTGGGCCTGCTAGCACCGTATTGGGCCTGCTAGCACCGTATTGGACCTGCTAGCACCGTATTGGGCCTGCTAGCACCGTTTTGGGCCTGCTAGCACCGTATTGGGCCTGCTAGCACCGTATTGGGCCTGCTAGCACCGTATTGGGCCTGCTAGCACCGTATTGGGCCTGCTAGCACCGTATTGCGCTTTCTAGCACCGTGTTGGGCCTGCTAGCACCGTATTGGGCCTGCTAGCACCGTATTGGGCTTGCTAGAACCGCTTTGGGCCTGCTAGCACCGTATTGGGCCTGCTAGCACCGTATTGGGCCTGCTAGAACCGCTTTGGGCCTGCTAGCACCGTATTGGGCCTGCTAGCACCGTATTGGACCTGCTAGCACCGTATTGGGCCCGCTAGCACCGTATTGGACCTGCTAGCACCGTATTGGGCCTGCTAGAACCGCTTTGGGCCTGCTAGCACCGTATTGGGCCTGCTAGCACCGTATTGGACCTGCTAGCACCGTATTGGGCCTGCTAGCACCGTTTTGGGCCTGCTAGCACCGTATTGGGCCTGCTAGCACCGTATTGGGCCTGCTAGAACCGCTTTGGGCGTGCTAGCACCGCTTTGGGCCTGCTAGCACCGTATTGGGCCTGCTAGCACCGTATTGGGCTTGCTAGCACCGTATTGGGCCTGCTAGCACCGTATTGGGCCTGCTAGCACCGTATTGGGCTTGCTAGCACCGTATTGGGCCTGCTAGCACCGTACTGGGCTTGCTAGAACCGCTTTGGGCCTGCTAGCACCGTATTGGGCCCGCTAGCACCGTACTGGGCTTGCTAGAACCGCTTTGGGCCTGCTAGCACCGTATTGGGCCTGCTAGCCCCGTATTGGGCCTGCTAGAACCGCTTTGGGCCTGCTAGCACCGTATTGGGCCTGCTAGCACCGTATCGGACCTGCTAGCACCGTATTGGGCCTGCTAGCACCGTTTTGGGCCTGCTAGCACCGTATTGGGCCTGCTAGCACCGTATTGGGCCTGCTAGAACCGCTTTGGGCGTGCTAGCACCGCTTTGGGCCTGCTAGCACCGTATTGGGCCTGCTAGCACCGTATTGGGCTTGCTAGCACCGTATTGGGCCTGCTAGCACCGTCCTGGGCCTGCTAGCACCGTATTGGGCCTGCTAGCACCGTATTGGGCCTGCTAGCACCGTATTGGGCCTGCTAGCACCGTGTTGGGCCTGCTAGCACCGT
This sequence comes from Eutreptiella sp. 'Long Island Sound 2002', assembly GCA_964036045.1. Taxonomy (NCBI): domain Eukaryota; phylum Euglenozoa; class Euglenophyceae; order Eutreptiales; family Eutreptiaceae; genus Eutreptiella; species Eutreptiella sp. 'Long Island Sound 2002'. The sequence goes on from OZ038386.1 coordinate 56,078,625, forward strand.
ATTGGGCCTGCTAGCACCGTATTGCGCTTTCTAGCACCGTGTTGGGCCTGCTAGCACCGTATTGGGCCTGCTAGCACCGTATTGGGCTTGCTAGCACCGTATTGGGCCTGCTAGCACCGTATTGGGCCTGCTAGCACCGTATTGGGCCTGCTAGCACCGTATTGGGCCTACTAGCACCGTATTGGGCCTGCTAGCACCGTATTGGGCCTGCTAGCACCGTATTGGGCCCGCTAGCACCGTACTGGGCTTGCTCGAACCGCTTTGGGCCTGCTAGCACCGTATTGGTCCTGCTAGCACCGTATTGGGCCTGCTAGCACCGTATTGGGCCTGCTAGCACCGTATTGGGCCTGCTAGCACCGTATTGGGCCTGCTAGCACCGTATTGGGCCTGCTAGAACCGCTTTGGGCCTGCTAGAACCGCTTTGGGCCTGCTAGCACCGTATTGGGCCTGCTAGCACCGTATTGGGCCTGCTAGCACCGTATTGGGCCTGCTAGCACCGTATTGGGCCTGCTAGCACCGTATTGGGCTTGCTAGCACCGTATTGGGCCTGCCAGCACCGTATTGGGCCTGCTAGCACCGTCCTGGGCCTGCTAGCACCGTATTGGGCCTGCTAGCACCGTATTGGGCCTGCTAGCACCGTATTGGGCCTGCTAGCACCGTCCTGGGCCTGCTAGCACCGTATTGGGCCTGCTAGCACCGTCCTGGGCCTGCTAGCACCGTCCTGGGCTTGCTAGCACCGTACTGGGCCTGCTAGCACCGTATTGGGCCTGCTAGCACCGTATTGGGCCTGCTAGCACCGTATTGGGCCTGCTAGCACCGTATTGGGCCTGCTAGCACCGTATTGGGCCTGCTAGAACCGCTTTGGGCCTGCTAGCACCGCTTTGGGCCTGCTAGCACCGTATTGGGCTTGCTAGCACCGTATTGGGCCTGCTAGCACCGTCCTGGGCCTGCTAGCACCGTATTGGGCCTGCTAGCACCGTATTGGGCCTGCTAGCACCGTATTGGGCCTGCTAGCACCGTATTGGGCCTGCTAGCACCGTATTGGGCCTGCTAGCACCGTATTGGGCCTGCTAGCACCGTATTGGGCCTGCTAGCACCGTATTGGGCCTGCTAGCACCGTATTGGGCCTGCTAGCACCGTGTTGGGCCTGCTAGCACCGTATTGGGCCTGCTAGCACCGTATTGCGCTTTCTAGCACCGTGTTGGGCCTGCTAGCACCGTATTGGGCCTGCTAGCACCGTATTGGGCTTGCTAGAACCGCTTTGGGCCTGCTAGCACCGTATTGGGCCTGCTAGCACCGTATTGGGCCTGCTAGCACCGTATTGGGCCTGCTAGCACCGCTTTGGGCCTGCTAGCACCGTATTGGGCCTGCTAGCACCGTATTGGGCCTGCTAGCACCGTATTGGGCCTGCTAGCACCGTCCTGGGCCTGCTAGCACCGTATTGGGCCTGCTAGCACCGTATTGGGCCTGCTAGCACCGTATTGGGCCTGCTAGCACCGTATTGGGCCTGCTAGCACCGTATTGGGCCTGCTAGCACCGTCCTGGGCCTGCTAGCACCGTCCTGGGCTTGCTAGCACCGTACTGGGCCTGCTAGCACCGTATTGGGCCTGCTAGCACCGTATTGGGCCTGCTAGCACCGTATTGGGCCTGCTAGCACCGTCCTGGGCCTGCTAGCACCGTATTGGGCCTGCTAGCACCGTATTGGGCTTGCTAGCACCGTCCTGGGCCTGCTAGCACCGTATTGGGCCTGCTAGCACCGTATTGGGCCTGCTAGCACCGTATTGGGCCTGCTAGCACCGTCCTGGGCCTGCTAGCACCGTATTGGGCTTGCTAGCACCGTATTGGGCCTACTAGCACCGTCGTGGGCCTGCTAGCACCGTATTGGGCCTGCTAGCACCGTATTGGGCCTGCTAGCACCGCATTGGGCCTGCTAGCACCGTATTGGGCCTGCTAGCACCGTATTGGGCCTGCTAGCACCGTATTGGGCCTGCTAGCACCGTCCTGGGCCTGCTAGCACCGTCCTGGGCTTGCTAGCACCGTCCTGGGCCTGCTAGCACCGTATTGGGCCTGCTAGCACCGTATTGGGCCTGCTAACACCGTATTGGGCCTGCTAGCACCGTATTGGGCCTGCTAGCACCGTCCTGGGCCTGCTAGCACCGTCCTGGGCCTGCTAGCACCGTATTGGGCCTGCTAGCACCGTATTGGGCCTGCTAGCACCGCATTGGGCCTGCTAGCACCGTATTGGGCCTGCTAGCACCGTATTGGGCCTGCTAGCACCGTATTGGGCCTGCTAGCACCGTATTGGGCCTGCTAGAACCGTATTGGGCCTGCTAGCAGCGTATTGCGCCTGCTAACACCGTACTGGGCCTGCTAGCACCGTATTGGGCCTGCTAGCACCGAATTGGGCCTGCTAGCACCGTATTGGGCCTGCTAGCACCGTATTGGGCCTGCTAGCACCGTATTGGGCCTGCTAGCACCGTATTGGGCCTGCTAGCACCGTATTGGGCCTGCTAGCACCGTATTGGGCCTGCTAGCACCGCCCTGGGCATGCTAGCACCGTATTGGGCCTGCTAGCACCGTATTGGGCTTGCTAGCACCGTCCTGGGCCTGCTAGCACCGTATTGGGCCTGCTAGCACCGTAGTGTGCCTGCTAGCACCGTATTGGGCCTGCTAGCACCGTATTGGGCCTGCTAGCACCGTATTGGGCCTGCTAGCACCGTATTGGGCCTGCTAGCACCGTCTGGGCCTGCTAGCACCGTCCTGGGCCTGCTAGCACCGTATTGGGCCTGCTAGCACCGTGTTGGGCCTGCCAGCACCGTATTGGGCCTGCTAGCACCCAATACGGTGCTAGCAGGCGCAAAACGGTGCTAGCAGGCCCAATACGGTGCTAGCAGGCCCAATACGGTGCTAGCAGGCCCAATACGGTGCTAGCAAGCCCAATACGGTGCTAGCAGGCTCAATACGGTGCTAGCAGGCCCAATACGGTGCTAGCAGGCCCAGGGTGGTGCTAGCAGGCCCAATACGGTGCTAGCAGGCCCAATACGGTGCTAGCAGGCCCAATACGGTGCTAGCAGGCCCAATACGGTGCTAGCAGGCCCAATACGGTGCTAGCAGGCCCAATATGGTGCTGGCAGGCCCAATACGGTGCTAGCAGGCCCAGGACGGTGCTAGCAGGTCCAATACGGTGCTAGCAGTACCGTATTCGGCCTGCTAGCACCGTATTGGGCCTGCTAGCACCGTCCTGGGCCTGCTAGCACCGTATTGGGCCTGCTAGCACCGTATTGGGCCTGCTAGCACCGTATTGGGCCTGCTAGCACCGTATTGGGCCTGCTAGCACCGTATTGGGCCTGCTAGCACCGTATTGGGCCTGCTAGCACCGTATTGGGCTTGCTAGCACCGTCCTGGGCCTGCTAGCAGCGTATTGGGCCTGCTAGCACCGTATTGGGCCTGCTAGCACCGTATTGGGCTTGCTAGAACCGCTTTGGGCCTGCTAGCACCGTATTGGGCCTGCTAGCACCGTATTGGGCCTGCTAGAACCGCTTTGGGCCTGCTAGCACCGTATTGGGCCTGCTAGCACCGTATTGGGCCTGCTAGCACCGTATTGGGCCTGCTAGCACCGTATTGGGCAAAACATGGTCGGCTTGTTGCTGCCGCTGGCTGTCTTTCTGGACCCCCTAACCACTGCCATGGACCCTGGTGCTATGGTGGACATGGTCCAAGTTTCCAAGTTTATTCAGCCAATTTCAGCCCAAATGAGCCCTACCACATTGGTCTGGGCTACCGTAGTAGCTCTATGGAACTCTCCCCGGGAAGGCAGGGGTTATGTGCCTTACATGCCCCGACAAACAGAAGGGGGGGGGGGGGGGGCTGGAGGGGGGACAAATTACAACAGTCCCTCTTTGAGGTGCATTGCTGAAGGCAGCAGAATTTTGTGCAGTAAGCACCGACCACGGCTGCAGAGACTCAAAATGGATGTATCATCGGATTATTTGAGACTCAGCTGTGAGTAGTGGTGCGCGGATGTGTTTGGTCAAGTGTGCATCAGCGAGACTTTTTGTTGTGGTGTTAAGGACAAGGGGAAAAACGAGACAAATTGGAGTAGACAGCAACCAAATCCCCCTCCCCCCGCCCTTCCCTGCCCATAACCCCCTGTCCCCACCCTCCGGATGTGGTGCTGACGGACCAGCGGCGTGCCAAGCCCCGCTTGTTCAGTGTCACGCAGCCATTTGGGGAGAAGGTGTCCAAGGGGCAACGGGTTGGATTGTTACGGCACTTTCTGCTGCTGCTTTTTAGGTCTTCGGCCCCATGCCTTGCTTGGGGTGCATCTGTTTGCCTTTTTGCGGCCCATTGGCCAGCCATGAGGCTGTGTACCATTGCCAACGTGAGCAACATATGGCAGTGCCATGAGGCTGTGTACCATTGCCAACGTGAGCAACATATGGCAGTGCCATGAGGCTGTGTACCATTGCCAACGTGAGCAACATATGGCAGTGCCATGAGGCTGTGTACCATTGCCAACGTGAGCAACATATGGCAGTGCCATGAGGCTGTGTACCATTGCCAACGTGAGCAACATATGGCAGTGCCATGAGGCTGTGTACCATCGCCAGCACGGCAGTACAGCGACTCGCAACGGGGGCTCGGGACAATCCAATCGCGTGCCGTTTGGTGGTGATGGACCCGTGTCGACTGTCATTGGGGCTCGTTGCTGGCAACCAGAATGGCACCACTGAAGAAGGAGCGTCGCACCGCGTGCGCATGTTTGGACCTGCCATGTCTGTGGAGGAACACTGGGTTTGCATTGTCCGGGTCCAGAGTGCCCCCTGTGTGCCCCCCCTTGTGACCCCTGCAACGAAGGCATGTTCTGACTGGCAGCTTCACACCGCCTGCACGCAGTCCTATGCGCACACCCGCAAACCACTGCTGGAGGAGAACATTGCAGACTCGACGGATGACGCAGCACATCACAGAACATCGTGCAGCACTGCTTTGTGTTTGGGACGTGGACCGCACAATTCCATTGCTGTGTCGCCGGACTGTTCGGCAGCGCATTGCTGCACTGAGGCGGAGCAATTCTGATGCAAGGCAGCACATCGCCACATGGACACGGAGCAAAGCTGTGTTCGGACAGCACAACACTGCACATCGGTACCCAGACGGTCGCGCACGTGCAGCTGCACGCAGGCATAGCAAAGCTGCTGCAGGGCAGCACATGACGCTCTAGCGTTAGTACACTGTAATGTGGCAGCAAAATGATGCCTGGCGGAACAACAGCCCCCTCCCCCCCCACCCCTGTGGCTGTGGGAGGAGCGAAGCAAGCAGCCACCACCGCCCGATGATGGAGCTCCCGGTCGGACCATACGTAAAAGACCACGGGGAGCCATGTAGCACCAACGAGGCCCTCACAGTGTTGCCTATTTGCCTGGAGAGCGCCGTCTTGGGCCTGCTAGCACCGTATTGGGCAAAATTTGGTTGGCTTGTTGCCGCTGCTGGCTGTCTTTTTGAACCCCCTAACCACTGCCATGGACCCTGGTGCTATGGTGGCCATGGTCCAAGTTTCCAAGATTATTCAACGCGGGATGAAACAGGGCCCCCCAGTCGGGTCACATGATGAACAACGTACAGGCCTCTGTCTCTCAAAGCCGCCCCCACAGGCCATTGTTGTCGCTGTCCCGAGCCCCACAGGCATCATGAGCTGCAGAGCCATGCAAGTTGAGCCTGCACTGTCTCCCCGAGGAAGTTCTGGAGCGCTGTGCTCTTGAAGAGCGTCACATTGGTGCCTCCGGGCGTGGGAAGGTGTCTGTGCCTCCGATGCCGTGGCAAATGTTATGCACTGAATGGCGCAATGCTGCAGTGCGTTGGTGAGGTACCATTCCTCTGCATCGCACGCTGTCACAGTGTGTCCAAATGTCGACAACATCGGCCGTTGCAACTCGCTGCAGTAGCTGTGGGTCTGTTTCTACAGTGACTGAAGGCAGCTTGGGCTGTTGCGTGCATTGAGAAGTTTTCCCTTCCTTTTTTTCCTGTCATGCTGAAGAGGGCCAATAGGCCATGTGACTAGGAAGTGCATGCCGAAGATACGGGAAGATATTTCGACACAGACACAGGCCTTCTGTGACGGAGCAATGAGAAGCGTTGGGTATTGGGTAATGGTGAATACGCTGTGACGTTGGATGGCGAGAGCACACAAGGCGAGTGGAGGTGGGTGTTCTTGTCTGCTTTGGAGAAGGAGAACAAACAATCAACGGGGTGCTTATGCAAGAGTTAGCATCAGGCTAGGATGGCCGCTGATTGGGCATGGTATTGTGGAACAAATCCCGCTCTATATCGGTGTCACGAAAACTTGATTGTGGTGTGGCAATAGTAGGGGATGGGCAGCCTGTGGGCGGAGATTTGGTTCCAATCAGGAGGCGACGCCGACATGGTACTGGAGGATGATGCATCCTGCGACGAAGAGACGCAGGGGCTGCAGTTTGAATTGGTTCCACGTGTGGTCCAGACTTCTTATTGAGGGACAACAGCCGCTGTTTTGGTCGGTGGGGATCGCATGGATGCCACTGACTGTGCACATGCGGGACATCACAAACGTGCAGTGCGCGCATCCCTAGCGATGTGTGTGCAGGTGGTCAGCCGCGGAATGTTGGGCCCTGCCCTTCCGCTGACCCCACCAACCACATCACTCTTGAGGCCAATCCAACGCCCAGACGGACGATACATCAGAACCCGAGCCTCGGCACAGGGATGTTGTTGGTGATATCATGTACTGGTGTGGGGTTTTTTGTCCACGTTCAGCATTTTCCCTGTGAGCGATTTCTTATGTATGCCCTCTGGGAGTGTTGCTTATACGTTATTACACCCCTCTCCCTTATGTTTGGCTGGCAATCAACAACAAGCAAGCATGCATGCACACACACAATCACCTTTCCTTTCTGTTTTGTCTTCTGTTTTGTGAATATCCTTGCTCCACTCTGCCCCAGCCCTCTTTTGTGTTGGTATGTGCCCCTCTCAAATCCAGCCTTTAAGCCCCAAACTCACTGGGCATGAGTGCCCAGTTGGAAGGTGCCCTCGCCAATGTGTGCATTTCTGAACCAAAGATTGCCATTTGTGCTCACCACCTGAAACTGGGACAGTTGCTTTTTGAGGAGAATTCTTTTTTTGCTAGGAGAGGCAAACTGGTGTGTACCAAATGAAACCCCAATTTTTGTAAAAAAAAAAACCCAATTTGCACCATCCCCCCCAGCCCCATTCTTTTTTTTTTTTACCAAAAAACCCCCTGGTGAGGTTTTTTGCGGTAAGATTCGGACTCCCACGCATTGGGGTGGCCCCTCAAGGTGGGGTGATGGACTCGCACGCTTAGGTTTGGCGCCTCAAGTTGGGGTGATGGACTCTCACAACATACCGTGTTTGTCCGTGTGTTTGCCAGCTAGTTGTAGTGGTCGTGAGTGCTGCACAGAGGGTAATTTTTCATTCAGTGGCATCCGCTTGGCGACACAAGCCCATAGTTTGCCTGGCTGTTACACTGACCCGTTACAAAAGTTGGGTACTAATTGGAGTTCTATTGGCTATTGATGACTGCTAGAGTTTGAGTGATTGTATGGTGCTCAAAATAAGTGCTTGTTACAAGTTTGGCGTCCCAAATCATCGACAAGACTACGAGATTTTCGTAAGGGGGTAAAGTCCTTCAGCAAGTTCAAGTACAAGAATTTTTTCATGACCACTTCGCCGACGCAACAAGCTTCTGAAGAAAAGCTGCACTGCCTCATTCTCTTCGGCTATCCATCATGGGTGGTGCATCTTTATATCCGAGTTTCAAATCTTCTTGCCCAAAACTGGTGCTTCTCTGCCCAAAAGTGCTGCTTCTTTTCATAAAAGCGGTGCCTATTTTACTAAAAGCGGTACATTTTCTTAAAACTGGAGTTTTTTTTTGCCAATAGTTTAGTGTTTGCAGATTGGTAAAAAAAAAGACATTTCGCATTGTTTCAAGCCTTTTAATGACCTATAAACTGAACAACTGACCAAAACGATTTCATCTGACGGAAACGGTTTCCATCTGACAGAAGAAGCTACTTTTACGTAACAAGTGACTTTGCAACAAACCACATCACATTACTTTTAAAACAGGTTCACTGTTCCCAAATCAACAAGCAATGCTCATGACTCTTTTTTTCTTTGTCAAAGCTGCAATGCAATAGTCCAAACGAACCAAACAATAGCGCGTGTAAAACAAAATGAAGTTTACAAACCAACAAAATAGCAGTGCAAGTGAAACACAATGAAGCTTACATTTACTTATTTATCCACTCTGCAGCTTGTTGCTTTGCTCAATTCACGTTTTCTTTTTTTTTCGACCTTTTGACCACTTCTTTAGATTTTGCACGTTCCTCTTTGTTACTTGGCGACGGACCTGCAATGATGCAGAAACATGTGCAAGTACTGTGCAAACAATGCAACATTACAATTGAGCTCATTGTACCAGGAACATTCTAGCATGGTGGAACCAAAGAACAATGTCACGAGTTGTACAGGTGCACAATCGGCGAATATATGTCCTCACTATAAATCGAAAGGCAAGAGCAGCCTTGGAGCCACATGTAAAGTGGCAACAAAGATGGACGCTTCAGATGATCATTCATGGTGTGTAAAACACAAAGTAGCCTTAGGAATGTACAAACCTGGAAGCGTAAATGCAAAACATTTTGAGAACTTGCTCTGTTGTCTCCAAAGGAATGCCAGCTCATAGCATTGATGACAAACTGGTGGTTACATACGGTTAGACAAACGATGAGAAATACCAAAAATGGCGGGAAGAATGTGTTCGAAACATAGAATTGGTACAAATGCCATTAGCAACATTTGAAAAACATGAAAAACTGGTTTGCTATGCGGTTAGCTTGAAAGCTATGGGGAAAGCTACAGGGCAAATGTACAGACATTACAAAGAATACATAAAGACATAGAATTGGCGAGAAATTACACATAGAGGAAAACACCAGCAGGATTCACAAACAGAGCAAATAAGATAAAACAAAGAAAATAAAAAAAGAAAGAAAGAAGCAAAGGATTACTCAAGGTGCGGTATAACAAGTGTCAAGTCGCCTTGACAAGTTATTGGACCTTTTTACATTCGCCCAGTTCTATGTGTTTCAACTATTCAAAGAAATGAATATTTCCATCATGAAGCGTCGCTCTGTTTGCTTTCTTCACAAAACATTCATCGACAACTAAATCGCACTATTTCCATGCCCAAAGCACTATTTCCATGCCCAAACATGCAAAACATTCAAACTAACGACCCAAAGACTTGAGATGTTCTACGTCACCCACCACACCAAAAGTCGGGTTTGCTATGAGGGTTCCAACTCTGTGATCAATACCTTTGGGCAAACATGTCTTACTTCATGACAATATTTCAACCTGGTAATCATTTTCATAATTCAAGTTGAGAAAAGTTTATAGTGTTTTCAGCACTGTGTTTTTGCTTCTCCTGCTGCTTGCTGTAGGTGTAGGGTTTCCTGCTGCTTGTTTTGGAAGATGAAAACCTTTTTTTTGCAGAAATAGAGTCAATCCAGGATAACCCAAGCCAGAAGTGTGCAAAGAGGAGAAGATTAGGATCAAAGCATGAAGGGCTGCAGTGTAAACAGTGAAAGATGATTGGATATTCACAGAAACTGCAACTCAGGTTACAAATGAATGCATATTCACAAAGATAGCTGAAATGTTTTGGGAAAAGAGTTAGAAAACTGCCCCATGGTCACTCTCTCTCCATAGTGCCATCTCAGGAGATGTGCACTCTTTGTTTTGGGTCCCATATGTGCTGAGGTGGCATGGTATGTGGCGATGAGGTCACTGCCATGTCACATGGGATCTTCCTACTTAGCTAAGCTGACCAGGAATTGAACCCAGGACCTCTCAAAAAGAGGTGCCTAGCCCCCTAGGGTGTATACCACTAGGGCAGATAAGTATTCATGGAAAAACATAGATAAATTCATAGGTATGTCAGTGCTCAGTCAACTCAGGAAAAGATGAATAGCTTCACATTGAAAGGGGATTAAGGGGTCCACTCCATATCCTGATTGGGTGTTTGGTTCCATAGGTCAAAATGTGTTATCACCACTTTTGGTGGGACCAATACTAAGATAAAAATGCATGGAATGCTCAGTGCATCTCTAATACAACTAGAATATGCCTCAAAGCAATGGAAAAGCACTTTTTCTTACTCCCCCCTTGTGCTGTGGTGGCCACCACTGTCGCATTTTAGGAAAAAGGGAATTTTTCTTGGCCTTTCCTTGGTTTCCACATCTACTTTGAAATACCTACAGTTTCCCTCACACTGAAAAATGGGCGCTCACCATGGCTGGCGTCCTTTTGCTGCTCTGTTTGTAACATATCCTACAGAAGACTCAGCGCTCATGGCGCTGCCGGGGCTCCTGTGGCTTGGTTGGGTTAGATTGGGAGCATGCCAAAACATGTGCATATGCATCCCTCCCTCTAAGACGCAGCGTCGACACAACCCAAACGCAAGACACAATATACACACTCGCATGGGTTCTCGTAAACCTGCTGGCGACCTGTGACCTGTCTTAGGGCGAAGGGAGTCGAGAAAGAAATTAATTTGCCCCTTGGTGGAGTCTTGGTTCTGCTCAGTCTCTCCAGGCACCTGCGTTTCGGCCCGAACACGACCTACTCAGCGAGGCTGCGCGTGGGTATCTGCAGAGGCAGGAATGGGAGAATTATGCACGAATCCACGCAAAAACGAAGCGACGACATCAAAATCCGTCAAATGACGGCGTAGAATTTTTCTGAAACGACACACCTGAGTAGAATCCAATTGTGCATCAGAAGCACATTTTTATAGAAATTATAGTCATCTCTGGATTTTTTAAATCCAGAAATTCATACGTATAAAATGGCAGCGCGCAGGAGCGGCTCCTAGCGAAGCGCCGGAAAATGGAGAAATAATGGAATTATAAACGTATGTCTCACGTAGTCTTGAAAATGACGAGACACACATTAATAAATAAACATACAGATTCCACCCACACTAACAGAAGCTTCAAAAATTCAAGAATTCGAAAATGAACGAAAAGACTTCAATGAATCAGGTATGAACTACAGGTATGTTCGTCTCGCATGCCGCATACACATTGCTCGTCTCGTGTCTCCGTGAACGAGCCTTGTAGCAGCGCTAACAAAGATAGAACGCGATAGAGGGATTGATTAGAAAGATTGCAGATGATTAGCGGTCAGATCAGGGTGATTAGACATACACACAAGTGCATAGCAACGTTCTTCGCGTGCGCCCCTCACTTGCTCTCTCTCTCCAGCGGTAGGTAAGGTGAGTAAGCCCAGGCGGGGCCACCCCCTGGTGGAGTTCGTGATTGGGAGTCAGATGGGCAGGTTTGCCCAACACCTTCGCGCATACTCTCGCATGCACACACGCATTAAAGGGTAGGCCACGCGAAGTGCGCACGGTAAACCTTGTTTAGGCTACCCAGGGGCTCCTCGGTACGTTCTTTAAGAGAACCTGAGGAGTCCCTTAACGCTTGCTTGCTTGACAAGGGTAGCTGGTCTTCCAGCGTGTTTGCGGACAGTGTATTATAGGTCACACTGAGAAGGGTATAATACCTGGAGTGTGGCTTGGTTCCTCCGCCGCAAACGCCCTTTCATTTGCCTTTGTTTTACAGGTGGGCAGGTAGGGTGATTGGTGCAGCAGCCCTTTTTTTTGCCCTGCTAAACAAGGGCGCAGATCACACAAACAAGTAACTCCGCTCCGCCTGTGGCAGAGCAGGGAGTCCGACTTCATCGACATCTGCGCCTTGCACGCGAGAGCACTCCTTCTCTCCAAGCCCTAGCAGGGGAAACGCGTTGTGGCGTCCCCTGTTAGGCCACAGTTGCTTAGCAGCGCTGTGTTCTCTTGTCATTTCACAGGAGGGTCGCTAGGACCCACGACACCTTTGCCTTCGCAACGCCCAGTAGAGTGTGCGTGTAGGAGTGGTAGTCCTGAGTGGGGGCTTGAGCCAGTTGCCCCAGTGCTCGCCCACCAGGATTGTGCCACTGTAGGGTGTGTAGGACCTGTAGTGCGTGTGTCACTGTCCCACCCGTTTCCTGCAATTTTAGCAGGGTTGGTGGTCTGTGGCAGTGGTTAGGTCAGTGTTTTGGCCACATAGCAAAACGGCGTTTTCAAGCCTTCATAGCTTTTGGCCACCCCTCCCTGTAGTAGACAGATAGGTAGGGAAAACAATACCTGGATTAGTACGCTGGGTATTCCCCAAAGGTTTTGCGCCAGCACAGAAATTGGGCGCTTAGGGGAGGGGAGACCCGGGGCGTACCCCGTGGCATCAATAAGCCAACCCTCCGGGTTTAGCAAGGGCGCAGACTTGGGTATAATTAGGACACCACTTCTGCGGCTTGCTCTCAGGACCTTAGGAATAGCACACTCACACATACGCTTTGGCAGGTAAGGGTAAGGTTCAGTCCCTAGCTTTAGTCTTGGAGGCAAGCGTCTCAGCGAGCCTCAGCAACTCGCCAAGGTTGTTCTGGGACAAGTAGTCTACCAGAACTGAGTTTAGGTGTCCCTCAGGTAGAACAAATGCAGAGAAGGGCTCCCAGGTGGCCTCTTCTACTCCAAACCCTTCCCAGAGGGTGAGGAAGCGCCAACCCTGGCGATAGCGGTGGCGTAGGATAGACTTCACCAGGTAGAAGCCCTCCTTAGCCATCTCCTCGGCGTTCATGTCGGGGGGTTCACCTTCAACTTCCATAGGGCTGGCAGCCCCTTGTAGGTCCAGAGCGGCGATTTCCTCGTCGTTCAGCTCCCACTCCTCCCCACAGAGGTCTTCAGGATCATGGTAGCGCTTCAGGTGTTGAGCGGCGCACACCAGGGTCCCCCCTAGACGGGGAGAACACCACACGCTGATACGGTGTCCATCCACAGATAGAATCTTGTACGGCCCGAGGTATGGGTCATCGCTGGTAGAGCGTGGCCAGGCGGGTAGTCGACTGTGGTGCACCAGCACCCAGTCCCCCTCTTGGTAGGTGGCTGGTACTCGGTGCTTGTTCTTCTTGTTCCACTGACGCTCCCTCACTCTCTGGAGCATAGCCTTGGCCTTGTCCACCTTCGCTTGTTGCTCTTGGATCCATTCACCCACAGAAGAATGGGTGTCCTCTGGATAGGGGGCATGTAGGAACCATGCCGGGCGCCCTAGGAATAGTTCATGGGGCGAGTAGCCAGTAGCAGAACTCTCTTGGGAGTTCATCATCAAGGATATGACGGGGAGTAGTCTCACCCAGTCTCTGGTGCGTTCAGTTTTGCACCATATCCTGACGTTCTCCTTCAGGACACGAATCTGTCGCTCACATAGGGGGTTGCTCGTGTGAGAGTAGGGAATCCCCGTAGACACCTGGACATTGAGGGATCTCAGGACCCTCTTGTACCAGCCAGTATCTGAGCGTACTCGTACGTCCTCATCGGAGTTGATCTCCTTGGGCGCCCCATAGACACAAAACCACTCCTCCAGGAGTATCTTGATGGTCTCCTCCCCGGTAATGTGCTTGGTACATGGGAACACCCTGGTAAACCTGGTCAACCCACGGGTTACCACGAGGGCGAAGTCATAGCCCCCGAACTTCGGCATCTCCGTGTAGTCCACGTATAGAACACTGTTGGCACAGTGTGGGATGGGCAGGGTCGAGTAGAGACCTCTGTCCCTGATATCCCCTGGTCTACAGGACCTGCACGGGCACTTGTCCACGATAGGCTGGAGTGTCTTCCGCAGTTGGTCGTCAGTCCACGTAGTGTGGAATGACTGCTTGAACAGCCTCAGGGTACGGTCAGCACCCACATGACCGCTGGACTCATGGGTCCACTTCAGCAGCGCTGGGACTCGGTCACTAGGCACCACAATGCGGTCCTCGTGCCAGAGGTAGCTCTTGTCCCTCTTCCACTGGTCCTGGTTGACCAGGAGGGGTTCAAGGCGTTTCTCCAGGCGCTTGTAGATATCCCCAAACTCCTTCAGGTACTCCGATTGTTGGAGTCCATCCAGGGGGCGTATCATGGTCATGTTCAGGTCCAGGTGTACGTCCATACGGCTGAACGCCTCCTTAGCCAGCGCTTCAGACCGGGCACCAATCAGGGCGTCGAAGTTGTTGCGGCTGATGTAGTCGGCGCACTCGTTCTTCACTCCCTGGATATGGTGTACCGTCAGCCGTAGTTGACTGAGGTAGGTCCACCAGCGACGTAGCTTGGCCTTCTCAGGTGGGGGACCCTTCTGGAAACTGCGGAGCGGTTCTTGGTCGCACAGCCAGACCACAGGGTTACTCCCCAACAGTCGTGCTTGTGAGGATAGCACCAGCATACCCGCCAGCAATTCCTGCTCATAGGTGGAGTAGTTCCCCCTGGCCTGGTTCCACTTCCAGTTCCAGTGGCCCAGAGGTACTAGGACCCACTTGTCGTCAGGGTAGCTGTGCTTGAGGGTTCCATCTCGGTTGAGACCTTCCGTCCCCCATTGGGAAATGGCCGAGTCGAACTCCTCCTTCTCTAGTGCTTGCCATTGGAACAACGTTCCACCAGCGCCCACATTGCTGGCGTCGGTCACCAGGATAATCTCCCCTTGTGCCCTAGGCACGCCCAAGCACTTAGCGTTGGCTACCTTGTGTAACGGCAGCAGTGACAGCACTCAATTATACACTGATGTGATCAGAATTTCAATGATTCTTCGATGTACATTAGTGCAGTAAATTTTCCGTTCTGTTTCATGTTTTCCGTTCGCCGCCAGATGTCGCCTGTGAGCGCGCGTCGAGTCGCATTTGTCTTTCGTGATTTCCCAATCGGATTTATTTAAATTATTTCGAATGATTTCACGTTGTGTCATTAATTGCGATGAATGCGCATTGAGATTCTATGTCTGCTCCATTTTTGTAGACCGGGTTTTCGTACTCTTCATATTCCACCATGGAGTTCACTGGACTTACAAGTGCTTCGCATATGTCGCTCCCAGAGGCTGGATATGGGTCCGAAGAGGGTTATGTGGGTTCGGAGATATCAGGGGCAGTGTCGGGCGTTACGACCCCTGGGGCATCAAGGCTGCAGGCTTCGCAATCACAACAAAGATCAACCACTATGCAGCGGTTACATGGTAGCAGAGGAAATCATGACTCTGCTTCTGGAATCTCCACTGATACTCTGAGATCGTCGGACTTTAGCGGGGCTATTACTCCTTCTGGGTCGCTGCGTGTTCCCCCCGAGGTTACCTTCGTAGCATCTCCCCAACAAACCGAGGATCATCCGTCAGAGTGCCCTTACTGTGGCCATAGACATTGGCCTGGTGTTCACACTTGTGCTGAGTGTTGCATGAACGCCCCACCCAACCTTAAACCCGGTCGAGAATCTCCCTCCTCGAGTGAATCTGGTTCCTCCTCTCACGCTTTGCCTGATCTGGAAGACAGCAGCAGCGAAGGAGAGCAGTCTGAAGCTGAAATTAGTGGTGATTACTGGGAAAACCACTTTCAGCAGATCTGGAATGAGGAATTTCTGCACAGGCAGAATTGGCTGCTGGCAGAGGCGGGCTATCGTGGCCGCCTGAGGGACTGGTTCAGGGCGTCGTGCCAGTTCCTCAGGGACAGCGGCCGGTCGAGATTCGACGCCCAGCTGCAGGAGCAAGAGGATTGGGAAGAACTGATGGACGAGTTCGACCACCAGGCAGCCGTGATGGTGCAGATGGCCATCATTGCCGAGGAGAGACGCCAGAATGTGCATCCGCACGCTGGTCCGTCTGGCGCCTGGGGTCCGAAGGACGACGAGGTCGACGAGATGAGGTGTGATTCGACGCATTCCCACCTGTCCAGGGAGCAGCTGTCCAAACTCCCCAGCTCCACCTCCAGTGTTGACACTTGGGTCGACGAGGTGAGAAGCAAAGGAAAGGGGACGAGATGCCCTTCCTGTGGCGAGTGCGCCAAGGACTGCTCCTGTCGACGACAGATTTCGTCGCTGGAATCAAGGGTGAAGGAGCTGAAGAAGGCCGCCAAGGAGAAAAAGAGGGATGATGACAGCAAGTGGAAGGACATGGAACAGAAGTTGGAGAACCTTACAAATCTGGTACAAAATCTGAGCACTACTGGGCTCACTGGACCAGCGCCTACGATGGCAAGCCACCCAGCACCTACGTCCTCAGCTGCACCCACATCCACGCCTTACGGCGTTCCACATTCTCCAGCACCCCCAGCTTTTACTGGCCACCAAACTGGTTCACATCCAGCTTTTACTGGAATTTCTGGTATCCCCCCTACTGGATTTACAAGTCCAATTGGGTTCAATCTGGGTACTGAAGGAGGAGAATCTTCGTCGGAGAGGTCTGTACTGTCCGTGGGTACTGTTGCTGATATTGATGGAGAAGCAAGGACCACTGTGAAGGAGCGATCCATGGCCCTGAAGAAGAAGGACAGGCAGCAGAAAGAAAACGAGGCAAAAATCAAAGAAAAGCAGAAGAAATTGAAGGAGATGAGGATGCATCAAGCAGGATCAACGACGTTCGTGCAGCCTACTGTGGACCAGGCGTTGCTGGCGGCCGCAATTGCGCAGGCACAGGCAATGGGAGGCGCCGCAGTCAATCCAGTGTTCGTCAATCCGGTCGGCACAGCCCAGAATTTCAACCTGAACCACTTGCTGAACCCTTTGCACATGAGGCTTCGAGGTTCAGTGATGAAGCAGCCCAAGTTCTCGGGGCACCCCAATTACTGGGCGTCCTTCGAGAGGCAGTTCATGGTGTGGCTGCAGACGGAGAAGCTGGACAAGGAGCTCTGGATCCTTGGGCTGATGGACTGCTTGACGGGCAAGCTCAGGGAGAGCACATACAATCTGTATGTGGAACGACAAAACCAAGGAAATCCCCTGAGTTATGAGGAATTGTATCGCAGTCTGAAGAAGAAAGGGTCTCGACTACCTGAAGATCATTACAGGAACCGTTTGGAGAACTTCAGGGCGATCAAGAAATTATTTCTGGAAGAGATCCAAATTGCAAGGCAAGATTGGGAGTTTTTGGTGCAAGAGGCGGAGAACTCTGGAGAAGGACTTTCTGAAGGCGAAATGAAGAAGATCCTCCTGAGCAAGCTCACGCCGGAGACCAAGCAGAAGATCAGGGACTCTCAGGCGGACCAAAAAGTCCTGGGCAACTGGGTTGAAGTCCGAGGATTACCAGAAACTATGGGAAAAATGGCTGTTCGTGAGTTGCTACACTCTATCAGTGCTACTGGATTGAAGGATATCACTATTCGTGAGGGCAGATGGAGAGTTGGTTTCCACGATTCTGAGCAGTCGGAGTTTTTCTGCAGCTTGGTGGATGGAAAAGTGAGGTATAAGGGAACAGTTTTGAGGGTACGACCGTGGATCTTCTCATATGGAGTCGAGCAAATCTGGGACCAACTTGAAAAGTATGCAAACTTAGAACGCCAGAAGTCCCAGGATGCACATGGCTTCGGAGGCAAGGTCAACGCCGTTGGTGGGAAGGGATGCTCTGTGTGCATTGCCCTTGGAAAAGAAGGTCGAGCGGCGACTCACACGACCGCAGATCACAGGTGGACGCCCTCAGATCTCAAGACAATTCAGTCCAAAATGGATGGAAAGGGAAATTCTTCCAAAAATCCCCAGCAGGATGGAGCACGAGATGCTGACCAGCATGGACGGGGAAAGGGTAAAGGGCAGTCCAAAGGAAAGAACAGAGACTGGACACCAAAAGATTACTCGCAGCAAGGCAGAGATCCAAGCGACTCAAGATGGACCGATGCTGGTGGAAAAAATGGTGGAAAAAATGGCCAAAAAGGTGGAAATGGCAAAGGAAAGTCCGGGAATCAAGATGATTCCAAGGTGAATGGCAACCCCCTGTACGCGGAGACGCCAGCGAACAAGACCTTCGGCAACAACAAGGATACTGGAGGTCGAGGCAAGGGCAGATCCAACGAATCCAACCCCAATTCCAACACCTCCAACAACAAAGGTCAAGGAGGTAAGAAAGGTGGTGCGGGGAAATCATTTGGAGGTCGTGGACGTGGAAAAGGAGTGAATGCTGTCGAAGCAGGAGAAGAATGGGTTGACGAAGGACAAGTACAGGACGTACAGCCGAACGAAGAAGAAGAATGGCAATAGGGAAGCCAACTTGACCCAAATCCCAACACTGGGGTTGAGTGGCAGGAGGAAAACCCCATCAGGGTAGTTGGGGCGGTGGATGGACGCTGCTGGGATCGACTGGCGCGGTCCTCCGGCCTCCTGTACCCTGCCTGGGTCCTCAGCGCTGTCCGGCGAGGCAAGCAGCGCCAGTTTGTCTGCTGGATCCAGGTCAGATCGACGGATGGTAAGGTTGAACTTGCCAGATGTCTGATCGACAATGGTTCAGAGGTCAATCTGGTGAGGAAAGGCTTTCTGCAGGAGGATGAGACGAAGATGTCCTCCACCCCTGTCCAGCTGGAGGGAGTCAGCGGACATCGCCTTGACGGTGGCGACAGAGAAGCAGAATTGGCGGTCAGATTGGTGAAACAATCAGTCTGGAGTGTGGAAGAGACGGTCACTGAGGAGTGGTTTGCTGGAAAATTCTATGAAGCCAGCATAAAGTACGATTTATTCTTGGGTCAACCATGGCTTCACGCTCATCGTGTGTCGCCCATGGGACACAGGACGTGCTTCCTCCAGGATCCGTCGACCAACGATCCGTCCGAACTGTATTATCTGCACCCATATACCAAGAGTATCCACCAATTCAAGGAGAGAAATAAGCTGCATTTTCAGCAAGATGGGCAGGAATGGACAAGGAATCAAGAAGATTTCGACGAAGGAAAGGTGGATTCGTTGAACAGCAAGAAGTGGAAGTCAGTTTGCTATCGTGTAGTCGACAAATGGCGGGACATTCTGGTGGATTATTTCGAAAAGAACCACAATTTTCGTCCTGAAGTTGATGCCTTTGCAAACAAAAAGAATAAAAGGTTTCCGAAGTTCTACGACGATGCCTGGAGTGAGGACTGGTCTGAACCTCTTTGGATCAATCCGCCCTTTGACGTTTTCCCTCGTGTGGTGCAGAAGCTGAAGCAATCCGGCGCAAAGGCGATTTTAATTGTCCCCAATTGGCCAAGACAAGAGTGGTTCAAGGACATTATGGACATTTCAATCGACATTGTCGAGCTACCTCACAAGGGAGTGAAGCTGTATTGCGAAGACAATGGCAAGCCTTTGCCACAGCGTTCGTGGAGCACGTTGGCGTGCTTGGTTGACGGGAATCTGGGAGATTATTGGCAAGATGGCAGTGAAATGGGAACAGAAGAGGTCATATCACAATCCTCAAGAATCGACGAAATTGAGGTGGATGAAGACGATCGAGAGCAGAATCCCGACATATCGTCGCGGAAGGAGGGAAGGACAAGCGGCGTCCCTCAAGAGAACGCCTCCATCCATTACAATTCGTCCCCATCAGACAAGAATCAAGCCAAAAAAGTCAAGATTTCAAGCAAGAATGATGACAAATCTCCAAGAATCTGGCCTGAATTGACAGGAATGAAGCTGAATTCGTCCGACCATCCCTTCAAGACATTCGTGGACCCCTTTCATTGGTGGGATCCCACGGAGGAGCGAGCTCAGGTGAGCTTCATCCGCCAACAATGCGACGAAGAAGTTTGGAATGAAGTGGCCAAGAATATGAGACCACGACCAACAATTCGCAAATTGGTGGACATAATGTCGGTGATTAAATGTGGGAATCAGGTCGACGGAGACAAGATATCTGCAAGAAGGGACGCAGTGTTCGAAGATTATCAAGATGACGTGCTGAGTGGGAAGTTGTGGAAAAACCCCCCAATTCGATGTGAAAATGGGGAAGCCAAGATTGACATAATCGAAGGCTCAAAGGTGCACAAACAACGTCCATTCTATCTCCACGGCACCAAAGCAGATGCCCTGCGATAGATTTTTGAGCGCAATCTCTATGAGTTCGGTTGGTTGGAGGGCTGCATGAGTTCTGAGTGGTGTTCAGCACCATTTACTGTGCCAAAACCCCCACCTGCTGACCAATCCAGCATAGATGCTTGGCGTCTAGTGGTGGATTACAGAGCCCTGAATGCCGCCACAGTACCAGACGCGCATCCTCTTCCTCTAATCGAGAAGGAGATCGCCGCGAGAGCAAAAGGCAAGCTCTTTACTGTGTTGGATTTGCGCCATGGCTTTCATCAGATGCCCCTTCGAAAGGAGGATAGGCATTTGACGGCAATGTGCACGCCCTGTGGCACTGTCCAGTGGACTGTACTGCCGATGGGTCTGAAGAATGCGCCGTCGATGTTCCAGAAGATGATGGAGACTATTTTATTTCAGAAACACAAAGATCTGGATTTACAAGAATTCTGCAGCATCTACATTGACGACCTTCTGATTGCCACGCCGTTGGGAAAAAACTTTGATGAGTGCCTGAAGTTGCACGAAGAACAAGTCCGAAAAGTTCTCGAAGTCCTTCGACAAGAGAAGCTCGTGTGTGGACCCAAGAAGGGCAAAATGTTCCTCCAATCGGTGGAATTTTGTGGCTCTGTCTTGGAAGATGGGACAAGAAGACCAGCCCCAGGAAAAATGGCTGCCCTGCAGCTCTGGGAAAGGCCTAAAACCATCACGCAGCTTCGTGCCTTTTTAGGCTGCTGCAATTACTACCACGAGTTCCTTCCTCTCTACGCCAAGTTCTCTGGTCCATTGACAGAGTTACTGAAGGTTGGCAAAATAGAAGGAAAGAAGGGATCTCAAGTCAAGCTCAAGTGGACGCCAGAATGTGAAGAAGCCTTTACTGGTCTCAAGGAAGCACTGGCAAATGTGGTTACATTAAAGACTCCGTGGTTGGATGGAAGACCTTTTTATATTCGTACAGACGCCAGTCGTTACGCCATTGGTGCTACGATCGAACAAGTCGATGACGAAGGTCACCATCATCCTCTGGCTTTCTGGTCTCGCAAGCTTACAACAAGGCAGCGAAATTGGAGTCCAAGGGAACAAGAAGCCTACGCAATCCTTTGTGCCTTACGGCGTTATGAAGGTTGGATCTTGGGCCATCGCGTTGAGGTACTGACGGACCACAAGTCACTGGAGAGCTGGAGGACAGAACATGTGGATATTCCTGGTGGACCAGCTGGGAGAAGAGGCCGTTGGCATGAAACTCTCAGCAGATTTGACCTCCATGTGACTTACATTCCGGGTCGCTACAATACAGTGGCGGACGCCCTGAGTCGCTGGGCCTACCCAGCCTCAGAGGCTTACTCTGAAGTGAGTTTTCATGGGACAGCGACGGATAAAGCTGAAGTGATCGAGTTCGACAAGGAGGAACAAGCACTGATCAAGAAACATTGTCTCCAATGTTCGATTAAAAATCGGATGAAGGTGGATTTGGTCAGATGCAAGGAGATTACCAAGGCAGATCAGACTGCAGGAGTTAACTCTGACTCTGAGTCGTCGCTGCCACTCCTGAATGTGTTTCCTCTGACGAGATCCAAGTCGAAATCCACGCTCCCTCCACAACAAAAGGACAAGGAAACTTCCTTCCTCTATGTGGATTGGACGAAGATGTACAAGGAGGACAGGTTCTTTGGGTCTGTATACCACAAGTTGAAAGGGGACAAGCCTTACGACTCTGAAGAGACGTCTGATTTCAAAATCCAAGGCGACAAGTTATTTTGGCAAGGACGGATTTGTGTTCCTGATTGTCTGATTGACCAATATGTCAAACATTGGCATCGGAATGAGACAGCCCACACACATTCTCGTGTGCTGGAGCAGGAGCTACGCCACAGAGTTTACACAAGGGACCTCAAGGGTGCCTGTGAACGAGTTGCCAAAGGATGCAAGCAATGTCAGGCGACCATCCCTAAGAATCCAAAGGCAGAAGGATTACTGAAGGGATTGCCAATTCCAGAGAGGCTGTTCGACAAGGTGACGGCGGATGTCTTCGAGTTGGGGCAAATCCAAGAGGAATGTCTCTACACGAGGAAGCCTATCGATGGGGTTTTGTTAATTCAAGACCGCCACAGTGGCTACATCCAAGTCATCCCTTGCAACACAAAGCATCTCACCTCTGAAATGGCTGCCAAGTGGACTGCAAGTCAGTGGATGAGTAACTGGGATGTGCCCAGTGAAATTCTGACGGACAGTGGGAAAGAGTTCATTGGGACTTGGTGGGAGAACATGTGTGCCCTATTGGGAGTTCATCACCTTCGTGCCCGAGTCTACGACCATCGAGCTCTCCCTGCTGAACGCGCTGGAAGGATTCTTATCTCCATTCTGAGAAAATTCCTGGCGACTGAAAAAGACTACAATTGGTTGGAGACAATTTACTGTGTCTTGAGAAGATACCATCGCACCAAGAATTACACTGGATTAAGTCCGAATGAGTTGGTTTTTGGTCGTGAGAAGATGGGTCCTGGACCAGTGATGTATCATCCAAGGCAGTGCTACGACGCATCACAATGGTTTGAGAAGATCAAGGATCTAGAGTCCAAGTGGATCAAAGCCAAAGTGGAAACTCAAGCAGATTGGTTGAATTTCAAAAATAAGTCAAGAACGCAAGGAAAACCCTTCGAGAAAGGCCAGCAAGTTTGGCTTCGTAAGTCAGACGAGACCCTGAAGGACGACAACAAATTGTTACCTTTGTGGGATGGCCCATTCCAAGTCAAAAGTCAACTAAGTGAGACTACATTCAACATTGAGATTGAGCCAGGCAGGCATCAAGAAGTACATCGAGATCGTTTGAAGGCCGAAGTACCCTGCCCCAAAGGAAGGTTCAAGCCTCTCTATTGGACTTCGAAGTACCTAAGCGACAGGAAGATGGTCACAAGCAGTTTCGAGTTGGAGAAGATTCTTGAGTACAAAAAGAATGCTCGAGGCAAGTGGTACTTTCTGTGCAGATGGAGAGGATTCGGTCCAGAAGAAGACAAATGGGAGCCAGCTTCAAGTTTCATTCATGGGTATACGGACACTTTCATCAAGTTCCTGAAGAAACACCCTGAGATTGACAAAGAGCTCTCGCTGAGCAAGGATTGTGTCACCAAGGAAGACTTACAAGCACAAGAAGAAGCTCCAATTGTGGCATCATCCATCTCAGACAAGATCTGATCAGAATTTGGGTCGCCGAAACTTTTGAAGAGGTTTACGGTCGACATATACCCTTGGCATGGGGACAAAACAGTCCTGACGCATCGTCTATGTGGTTCGATGGACAGATGATGGGACATTCTGGGGTCATCCTGGTCATTCCATCCATCATTCCCATCATGGTCATCATGTGAATCATGTGCTTCATCTCAGATGATTCCAATCCGAAGATCCGAAAGGCCATTATCCTCAACCACGACGACACTATCGCCTTTTGCTGTCGACTGGACCCCTCTACTCGCCTTGGGAAGGACTCGTTCGAGTTCGTGCTCATTACAGAGATTCTGGCACATGACTGAGTCTGATCCATTTCATGTGTTTGACGGATCTGCTCAGAATGTGATTACCATCAGCTCTTACATTGAGACAGTTGGTTTCTCTTCCAAACGACCACTGTCAAAGGGCTTATATAGACCAAGTGACGACGATGGTGTTCTTACTTGTGTCGACTCGCTGTTCATCTGTGGATTGTGTTGGAATCCCCCTCAGAATCAGCTCAATTTTGGCAAATTCCCAGTACCAAGCATTGGATGCTTCTACATTCTGGGACTATAACGAGTCAATTACCCATTCTGGCTCATACTGGATTAAACATGAAGCCCTGGGAACAATACTGACAGTGTGGGGATACCCCACTGGGTTTTCTTGGCTATCATTACTTTAAATGATTGGATTTCCATCATGGGATTCATCATCATCATGAGGATTTGACCTGGATTGACTATGAATGAGAACTGGATTTCCGTTCAACACTACACACAGTGTCTATCGACATTGAATTGGACCTATTTTGGCTTGCGGTGAGTTTCGCCACCCTGAATCCATGCGCGATTCACTGATTTTGGTCTCAATTCAGGCACATTTTGTACCATAATCTGGCATCTGGTCTCATGACTGCAAATGACACCAGCCGGTTTCACACATCTTGGACTCCATGAAAAGATACCCTATTTTTTTGACGCTCGACGACATGGCGACGCTCGTTTTCTGTTTTCTGGCAGTGGGATGTCAGATCCTGATCTCATCATGAATCATGGATCATGGATCATCATGTACATTCTTCACTCAGACTTTCAATTTTCGAATTTTCGAGCTTGAA
This sequence comes from Eutreptiella sp. 'Long Island Sound 2002', assembly GCA_964036045.1. NCBI lineage: Eukaryota > Euglenozoa > Euglenophyceae > Eutreptiales > Eutreptiaceae > Eutreptiella > Eutreptiella sp. 'Long Island Sound 2002'. The sequence goes on from OZ038386.1 coordinate 56,102,873, forward strand.
CGAAGCTTTTTCTGTGTGCCCAAAGGTACCTATGCGTTTCATTCAAGTCGATGGCCATCGCGAAGCACAGATCTCAGCACAATTTTGCTCAATTCAGCTCAATTTCACACATTTTGACTTAGATCAGTCGGTTTTTAGTCACTTTCGCCGTTTCGTTCACTTCACTTGACCCAGCCTGACATACTGGCGTATGTTTTCAGAGGGGGAGTGTAACGGCAGCAGTGACAGCACTCAATTATACACTGATGTGATCAGAATTTCAATGATTCTCAGATGTACATTAGTGCAGTAAATTTTCCGTTCTGTTTCATGTTTTCCGTTCGCCGCCAGATGTCGCCTGTGAGCGCGCGTCGAGTCGCATTTGTCTTTCGTGATTTCCCAATCGGATTTATTTAAATTATTTCGAATGATTTCACGTCGTGTCATTAATTGCGATGAATGCGCATTGAGATTCTATGTCTGCTCCATTTTTGTAGACCGGGTTTTCGTACTCTTCATATTCCACCATGGAGTTCACTGGACTTACAAGTGCTTCGCATATGTCGCTCCCAGAGGCTGGATATGGGTCCGAAGAGGGTTATGTGGGTTCGGAGATATCAGGGGCAGTGTCGGGCGTTACGACCCCTGGGGCATCAAGGCTGCAGGCTTCGCAATCACAACAAAGATCAACCAGTATGCAGCGGTTACACCTTGTCTTTGAGCTCGTCAAACGCTTGTTGCTCTTGTGGGCCCCAGCGCCAAGTAGTACTCTTCTTGATCAAGTCCGTCAGAACGGCGCTGGTATAGGTGAAGTTCTTGATGTGGCGGCGATAGAAGTTGCACGCCCCAATGAAACTGCGTACATCATGAAGTCCTTTCCTGGGGTCTTCGTGTCGTACCTTGGCATCCATCAGGGGTTTGGCCTTAGAGGCCGCTGGGGTTCACCACCCATAGCCAACGTCAAACCCCAAGTACTGCATGGTCTCCTGCATGAACTCACACTTCTCCAGCTTGAGTCGAGTGTGGTTCTCCTGGCAGACCGCAAAGAACTCACCCAAGAGGATTAGGTGATCCTCCTGGGTATTGGTACCGAGGCATACATCGTCGATATGAGCCTCCATCTGGGCACCACGGGATATGAGCTCCTGCACCTTAGGTCTCCTTCGTAGGATGGACAAGATCTTGTTCATCAGCTCTTGGAACAGAGCGGGTGCGTTAGCCACGCCAAATGGCATGACCTTCCACTTGAATACCCTCCCCTGAGGGGTGATGAAGGCCAGTAGTTCCTGCGCGTTGGGCGTCAGGTCCACTTGCCAGAATCCACTTCGCTTGTCCATCTTGGTCTTGTAGCGACAGGAGGCTATCTTCTCCAGGGTAGACTCCATATTGGGAATGGACCCTGAGTGGTTCAGCGTCTTCTTGTTCAGCTCTCCGTAGTCCACTACTAGCCGTTTGGCTGTAGACCCAGGTTTAGCCACCAGGAAACAGGGGCTGCAGTGTAGGGGGTAGTCCCCGTCCTTGTGCTCCAGGACTAGGCCAGCGTCGATACACTCTTGTATCTGTCGCTCAATCTCGTCGGCCTGCTCTTTAGGAGCTGGATAGGGTCTCCTCCGGATCTTGTGACCCACGAACTCGGGTTTCAGCTTGAGGTCCATCTGTACCAGCTTGTCACATGAGGCTGGAGGGGGTAGTTCTCCGAACACCTCCAGATAGGTCCTTATAAGCTTATGTACCCGCGGGTCCAATACCTTGATCTTGTCCTCCATGTCCTCGTCGGAGTGTAAGTTGCTTGCCCCTTGAATAGACGTCGGGAGGTGGTCCTCCACCGACTCTTCGCCCGCGGTAGTATCCTTCAGCCCTTGGTAGGCATATAGAAGGTCTTGTTCAACCATCTCCGGTGGAGGATGGCAACATAGGCACGCTCGAGGGGGTTCACATACACATTCCTCCGAGAGGTCGTCCTCCTCTGGGGTCCTCACATGGGCGCCCCACACGCTCTTCATGAGCTTGAGATCTACCTCCCTTTGCCAGGTGGTGATCTTCTGTTCGAGGTCCTCCTTCAATTGGGATAGGTCTCCCATACGTCCTTGCTTCAGTGGCCACGAGCTGCGGGTAGGCTTCGCGTAGCATAGCTTTTTCGCCACCAACTTCCTCTTGGAATCCACATACTCCCTGAGCCTGGATCGAGGGTCCAGCTCCTCGTCCACGGGGTCTTCCACCCTCATGGAGAGTAGGGGTTTCAGTGGGGCGACGTACTCGGCGTTCTCCACTTCCTCCACACAGGTCTGCACGAAGAAGGCGTCGTGCTCAGTTTCGTCTTCTGAGTGGATAGAGCTGGGTAGCTCAGATAGTCCACACTCAGAGACTCCATCAGGAACAGGTACACGGCAGGGCGAGTTGGGGGTGTTGGTGTCAGTCACGACGTACTCATCTCCTCCGGGTGTAGTCTCAACAGCATCTTGAGGTCGTAGGCGATCCTTCAAGTCACCCAAGGCGAGTCCATCGCTTTCTCGCTGTATAGCCTGGACCAGAGTCGGGTCCAGTTCCTCCCAGGGAATGGAGGTAAGACCTCCGTCCACCACGCTAAGCATACTCCCCCATCCGGGTTTCCCAATAGGCGTCTTGCGCCCCAGAGGCACGTAGATGGCCTCATCAGGCAAACGTACAGAGCTGATAGTCAGCCTGTCCAGGAGGTTTCGCCAGTACTCGTTGCCCCCATGGGCTCCCCAATCGGGGGAACACAGGACCATACGAGAACGTTCCAAGGCCACCTTGGTCAGCACCTTCCCCAGTTCACTGAATCTGGGGTTCCCGTAGGCCATCCCGAAAGAGGGCCAGTAAAATTTGTAGCTGCAGTTCTTCCCCTTGCTGCAGTATAGGTCCAGTACATGCTGCTTGTCGCTGGCGAACAGCTCCACACTTAGGTCTTCTCGAGAGTAACCCAACTCCTTCAGACCTTGGTCTAGGACTTCCCCCAATAGTTGATAGTCCTCAGTTTTGGAGGCCGCCATCATGTTCGAGGGCTCCTCCTTCGATAGTCTCAGGTAACTCGAGGTATGTTCCGACTGCTCCAGTGGCACAGACTCTCTGCCACTGCCGTGGTCCACGTACAGGAGGTAGGGCGCTTGCAGCGTCAGGGATTGTATCTGGGAGTGCTGCACGAAGAAGTCAGTACCCAGTACAAAGTCGAAGGCCTCAGTGTCCATCACATAGAACCGATGGGCGATAGTTCGAGAGCCCATAGGTACCTCCACTTCACAGTCCCCGCAGCTGTGCACCACATGTCCATCCCCCATGCGTATAGCGGCGGTGGTCATGGTGTTCTTCAGGCTCCCACAAGGTAAAATTTTCTTGGCCACTATAGATATTGTGGCGCCAGTATCCAGTACCCCCAGGTATTCACGTCCCCCTAGTCGGATACGTACCCAAAACACCAGGTCTTGGGTGCCACCAGAGCGTCCCCGTCAGAACTCCGCGGGACAGGTCACCTCGAACCCCTTGTTCCGCAATTTGCGGGCCATCCTCATGAAACGGCTCCTCTTCTTAGCGTTGCCGTCATCGCCACCTTCATGCTCACGCTTGGCTCCTTGTTCTTGCTGGGCCTGCGTCTGTGAGCGGGTGGTAGGACCAGACTGCCCTCCAGAGGGCTCGGAGTTCCCCCCTGGATTAGGGTTGGGGTTGCCTCCGTTCTTGTCCTTGTTCTTGTTGTCGGGCTGGCGCTTAGCGCCTCCTCCTCGTCCACCTTGACCCTTGTCTTGACCACCTTGACCACGTCCTTTCGACTTGCCCTTGCCGGAGTCGTTGCCTTTGGCCTTGCCTCCACCTTTGCCTGAGCCTTTGCCAGGATCTTCCCCCTTAAGCTTCGCCGATAGGCGTTGCTTATGGTAGCACTCATTCTCGTAGTGCTTCCGCTTACCGCAGAATGCACACGTGATGGTGCAGCGGTAATGATCCGGCAGCTTCGCTTTGGCGCCGGTGTTCTTCTCCTGCTGCTTCCCCTGGACGACGAAGCAGTCTCGCTGCTCGCAGTCAGAGGCGTGCTGCAGGTGGCCCTGCTCGTCTCTGGCATCACACCAGAATAGCTCCTTCACGTTCTCCATGGTACGGGCGTGGGCGTGTTTGGGGGTAGTCCCCTGCCCAGGTCGGGACCCTTGGTACCCTTTGCCTCCAGAACCTCCACCACCAGGACGGTAGTTGATCAGGTGCTGGTCGCTCTCCTTCTCCAGCGCCATCTCCAGGAGCAGCACGCATAGATCCTCGTAGTGGAGGGATCTAGCCTTGCGCTGAGCCGTCAAACGGCACTCGTCCCATAGCTCTCGAGGGAGCTTGGCCACCAACCAGAATAGCAGGTCGTCGCTGCTGTAGGAGCCGGGCGTCAGTCGTCCAGCCCAGTGATCCAGATCAGCCAACAGCTCAGATACCCTGCCAGGCTTGGGGTTGTTGGGCAGCACGGGTAGGTTCTGGATCTCGACCCTGATGGAGAGGTCGGTTTCGTAGGTTGGGTACTGCCTCTCCAGGGCAACCAACACATCGGCAAAGGTGGCGGAGTTAGTCACGATCTGCCTGACCTGCTTCTCCAGGTACTTGGTCTTGCAGCACTGCAGGAGCAGATCGCACTTCACTCGCCCACTCGCGTGGGTTTGGCCGGTCAGTCGTAGGAACCGGCCAAAGTTCTCAGCGAACTCGCTGAGGTCCTTGCCTGTGAACTCAGGCAGGTTCACCACTATCTTGGAGGTGGCAATAGCCTTCGCCTCCTGAGCTCGGCGTCCTTCAGGGCGTCGGGTCTTCTTCTTCTTCTTCTTCTTCTTCTTACCCTTGGGGTCCTCGGGGTCCTCAGGGTCATCTGAGGGCGAAGAAGAATCCATCGACGGCGGCTCGTCATCGGAGGGTTCTCCGCCTAGATCACTGGAGCCATAAGGCTCCACGTCCACCATTGCCCTTAGGGCTGTCAGCCCCAGCTGGTCCAGCTCGGCCCTCGTCGAGTTCGTCACGTGGCTGTAAGGCGGCTGGGCCGTTCTCGGCACGAAAGGACTTCTCGGAATAGCTGCAGGCGTCGGCATCGGTCTGCTCCTCAGGCTCCCCAGGGTATTTGTCATCCCTGCCGCCAGGTGGTTAGCCTGGACTCGGTGGGGTGACATTCCCACCGAGATAGGTGACGCATGGGGCGGGATCATAAGGGGCTCCAGCTTCTCACGGATCTCTTGAGTGAGGTCGCCCACGATTTTTGAAGTGGCTCCTCGGAGCACCTCGTTGATCTCCGACCGCGTCAGGGACTTGTTGGAGGATCTTCCCGATCCTCTACTCCTGCCACCAAGAGACTCTGGTCCTCTCCTCAACCCACTCAGGGGTGCATACCCAGGTGCATACCCAGGAGCATACCTAGGAACATCCACATAGGTTCCAGTGGCGTGTAGTGGATGGGGATAGTCGGCCGCATACCATCGCGGCGCAGAGCTGGAAGCCACATGCTCACTGGCAGTAGTTGCCTCACGGAGCGCAGTGGTTGGTGGGCCCATACCATAGGCGGGGTAGTGAGGCATGCCAGTAAAGCCTGTGCCCTCTGCCATAGGCGGGTTGGTTGTGGAAGTGGATGTTGCAGCGGCTGGGAGTGTGGTGGTTAAAGGAGAGGGTGATGCGTGGAGGCCAGAAGCGCTTGGTGCGCCTTCGAAGGTAGGGTCCTGCGTCGGGTCTTGCCCTTGTTCCTCTCCTTCGTCTGCTTCTTCTCCAGCATCCTTCTCGCTCTCGTTCTCTCTCTTCCTCTTCACAGGCTGAGGCTCAGAGACCACTTCTTCGACCGACAGGGCCCCGAAGGCCGTCTGGAGGCCATCCAGGGAGTCCTCAGCCGCATCCACTGGCCCATGTAAGGGCTCCGCCGAAGGTACAGCGCCAGGTGCCGGCCTTGCCGGTGCCTCAGGCGCTGGCGCTGTCTCCATGTCGGCGTCCTCCTTTCTTGGATCCATCTTAGTCCGCCCTTCTGCTTATATTTGCCTGTACTCGGAGCACTGGTTGTACGGCGCGGGGTCGCTGCCGGTGCACAGAGACAGGCTGCCTCTTGCTACCAGAAAACTTTATAGTGTTTTCAGCACCGTGTTTTTGCTTCTCCTGCTGCTTGCTGTAGGTGTAGGGTTTCCTGCTGCTTGTTTTGGAAGATGAAAACCTTTGTTTTGCAGAAATAGAGTCAATCCAGGATAACCCAAGCCAGAAGTGTGCAAAGAGGAGAAGATCAAGATCAAAGCATGAAGGGCTGCAGTGTAAACAGTGAAAGATGATTGGATATTCACAGAAACTGCAACTCAAGTTACAAATGAATGCACATTCACAAAGATAGCTGAAATGTTTTGGGAAAAGAGTTAGAAAACTGCCCCATGGTCACTCTCTCTCCATAGTGCCATCTCAGGAGATGTGCACTCTTTGTTTTGGGTCCCATATGTGCTGAGGTGGCATGGTATGTGGCGATGAGGTCACTGCCATGTCACATGGGATCTTCCTACTTAGCTAAGCTGACCAGGAATTGAACCCAGGACCTCTCAAAAAGAGGTGCCTAGCCCCCTAGGGTGTATACCACTAGGGCAGATAAGTATTCATGGAAAAACATAGATAAATTCATAGGCTCTACCTTAGGTATGTCAGTGCTCAGTCAACTCAGGAAAAGATGAATAGCTTCACATTGAAAGGGGATTACGGGGTCCACTCCATATCCTGATTGGGTGTTTGGTTCCATAGGTCAAAATGTGTTATCACCACTTTTGGTGGGACCAATACTAAGATAAAAATGCATGGAATGCTCAGTGCATCTCTAATACAACTAGAATATGCCTCAAAGCAATGGAAAAGCACTTTTTCTTACTAGTTGTGCACCAAAGCTTGTACAAAACATGGTTGCCGCACATGCATGCCAAATTTCTCCATTGCAACATCGACCAATGTTTTGCAAATTTCAATTACAATTACAACCAAGTACAAACCCAACTACCCTCATTCCACTTCCACATTGCAATAAGTGGAATCGTTCTTCTTCCACAATGAGCGAATCATTCTAGCAAAGAGGTTGTGACAAACCCCATTTTGCATGAATTGGTGGCAACCAAGTCAAACCGTGTCCTAACCCTAACCGTGTCCCTGTCCGGACATTAAAGTGGCTGTACAATTCAAAAAAAAACCAAGTCAAACCGTGTAAAGAATGCTTGCATAGAAATTTCATGGAGTTCAAGGGCAAAAGAAGATGCAAAAAGAGAAAGGTCTAGGACAAAGGATTGTGTGTCCAATACTATGTAAGTGAGATGTAGGGATTGCAAGTCATTAAGCTATTGCGTAGGGTTCGGAACCTCTTTTATTAAAAATAACCGGTTTTTTTCGATTATTTCTTCCAAAATAACCGGTTATTCCGATTATCACTTTTCAAAATGACCGGTTCGATGTGATTATTTCCACCAAGCAAGCCAATTAACCGGTTCTTTTCCGATTATTGGTTTTCAAACCAACTATTTTGTTAGTTTTTGACAGAAAATAACATACAAACCACTACGCATTGCTCCAAGACTTTGCTTTAGCACTGTGTGAGTATGTGTGTTGATATTATTTCTTTTTCATTACAAAAGAAAAACGTCATGGTCTATTACCCAAGAATTAGTGACCATTCTTCACCCGTCCGATTAATTGGTTTTGATTTATTTCAAAATAACCGGTTTTCTAACTAACTTGAAAATAACCTCCGATTAATTGCCAATAACCGGTGTTTCCGATTAATTGGTAAAACCGGTTCCGAACCCTACTATTGCGCGATCCTTCAAAGCAAGATCTAATAATTACAATTGCACAGGAAATTAATGCTTCAAATCAAGATTCCGGAAATTAATGCTTCAAATCAAGATCATCAAACACTATAGCAAATGATGAAAATACGCAGCACATTCGGACCGCAAGATCAGAAATGCATGCTCAAAGTGCAAGATTAGAAGCCGGTCTGTGTGGGAGGGAAAAGATTACTCAAAGTGCTAGGCTCCAGATGGTGATGGATTGTCTTTCCAAATTGACAAATAAGAATCCCTTCTTCACGAAAATATGTGCCACCACTGCTTTACATCGGACCTCGTAGAATTGCCAAGAGCATCGTTTTAGGCAAAATGGCCGACACACCTCCAACCACATTGGATCACCTTCCTTACAAACACACCACATCTGCTATCCAAATTGTTGCATCAAACATGAAACCATATGAAGCTCCAGAAAACGAAATCCTAGATATGTTCGTCTTCGCTCAAATCATGAAAATGAAACCCAGCGTATGTTCGTGTTCGTTGTCTCCTTATTTTACTCGTTCGCACCCTTGCATGGAGCCTTCGTTCCTTCATGGCGCGGGTAATGCCTCTCTTTGTAGTCTACGAGAAGCCATGGCTGCTTAGCAGGAGCTTTGGGCAGCCGAAACACTTTGTTGGCGTCAACAAGAACCTCAAAGAGTAAGTCTACTTCATTGCATCCTATAGTTCGAAAAATGGATAAGATCTTTGCTATGCAAAGCTGTGCAGCTTGAGAGCGTCCGCTTCACAGCAGATACTGCGAGGCCACAGAACCCAAATCACCCAGCCACCGATGAGACGAAGCAAAGAGTATACTTGCATCTCATGTTGCATTTGTAGATGCCAAGAGCAAACGATAGAAATCGAATGAATGTGTGTCATGCCATGAAGGCATCTTGACGTGCAAAAGCGGAACCGTCAAAATTTCTTGGCCCCCACCCGTACCACGTGATGGCCAACCAGCACAAATGGCAATTGACACAACACCACTTGCACCCTCATCCCTAGACCCCCTCTACAATGGACTCACTACTCTTTTACAACACCATACCTATTCCCTTCACATGAGAAACTTGAATACACAATGAAAATCTGTCACAAACCACTCAACACAACATACATGAGGTTCAACAATGGCTTCTTGATAACCCTCTGACCAACTGACACTTTCTCCAACCCATTTTAAGTTTTGACCTGCATTCAACCAAACTGGCTTGCAAAACTTTGGCCAAATTTGTTGGTGCTCCTCCTTTTTTCTCAGGTTGAGAGCATTGCGTTGTGGAACAATAGAGTTAAAAAAAGATGCAGGAGCAGAGTTTTCCAATGGGCAGTTGTACATACTTCAGGTCAGGTCCAGACTGCAGAAGTCGGACCCATCAGTCATTTCTTTCACTCTTTGCCTTTGCCCATGCCTGCTCATGCAATTTCTCAGCCCCCTTTTCACACTCTTTGTTTGGTGCGTGCCTGTTTTCTGCATGGTTTTCAACCGTTTCCCCTTTGCAATATCTCTTGCCATCTCTCTGCGGCCAACAGTCAAACGCACCAAGAAGGAGTTATGTAGAGCAACTTCAGGCCTTTGGTGTCATTATGAGTGGTGCCTGATTAGCTCTGTTCCTCCGCAGCAGTCCATCGCTGAACTTCGCCTCACCATGAACACTTTCAGCCCGTGGTCAGGCTGTGGTGCAATGCTTTTCGGCAGGGGACTACCATGCTTCAAAACAAAATTGATATGTTCCAGCACTCCTACGATACCATGGACCACAAGCACAAATGTGAAAAACCAAAACCATGTACAGCCAACAACAACAACAACAACAACAACATCCATAACCAGTTCGTGCTAAGCACAGGGCTTGGATACCACCCCAGGGAAGACCCCTTGCATAAGACTACTTTACATTCAAGTTTTACCTGACCATTTACATCTTCCTGTTTTTGTGGATGAAAACAAGCATGATGTAGGAGAAGGCGTAAAGTGTTGGTGGCTTGGTGCTGCTGAAACATGAAATGAATGAATGCAATGCGGAATGCAGCCAGTGTAGGTTTCAAAACCATACACCTTCAGGCTGTTAAGGGGAGTGCAAGCTTGGCTGCACCCAACTCTGGGTTGCGGTCCACACTGGTAGCATTGACCAACAAGAGAACAAGGCCGACCAACAAGAGTACAAGGCCAGGTGAATCATGGTCAGGAGGTCTGAAATGGGGGTTAGTGGGTGTGTTTGTTTTGTGTCTGGTATGGCCTGGATACGCATGGGGGCTGGCAGCATTCCTGCTGTCAATTGATCTGTGGGCTGCTGCTTGCGTGTCATCGGTTCGATGGTGTGTTTGGTGAAGGTTGGTGTTTGTAGGGCGGGGGGCGGGGGGGGCTGACCTGTCACTCCTCTCCTGGGAACCCAAGGGGTGGAGTGACCCAAGAGGGAGCCCGAGGGGAACAGTCACGGATTTGGGGCGCTCTGCCATACTTGTGCAGCCAGTGGCTGGCCTGGGTAATGGGTAAGAACACGTTGCTCGGCCTAGCGGCAGCTGGGCTGGTGCTTTGGCGTGCCGGCATCGCCGGGGGTTACTGTGAGAAGAGAGTGGCAGATGTTGATCACTCGACTGAACAGGATAAGGGGAGAGAGACAACGGGCGGCGGGGGGCCCGGATGCATGCAGGTGCAAAGAACAAAGGACAGAGGAGCCGTGTCAAACTCAGGGCGACATCCAACTTAGCAGTGTACTGAACATGATTCCCGGAGCGTCGAAGACGAAGATGGCAGGGCCCAAATTGTGATCACTACCGATTTAGGGAGCCATTCTGGTTTTGCTTCCTGCGGTGGAAATGAGGGTTGGTGGGGTGGCTGACTGCGAGGCACCCACAAAATGATAGGATCGAAGGAACAGGCTTCCAACCGAAGCACAACTGTGATGGCAGTACCCCAGAGGTAACCAACCGCGAGGCAGGACAATCGTGGTGTGGGTGCGCGTGGCATGCGTGCAGTGCTAGACCGGGCCCGTGCTTGTGTGAATGGGGGTAGGCGTCGTTCATGTATGCAAACAGATGAAAGCACGTCAGATCAATGACGACTCCGACTGAGATTCCACTCTTTTTTTTTGGTCCAGATCAAGATGAGCTGGCGTAGCCTGCTCACCGTATGGTGCTCCAGGCAACGTCTCGGGATCAAGATTCAGGGCTGTCCAGTTCAATGACACACATGACTGTGATAGCGGGTCTGACATGCAGTGAGGATGGAACCAGGTCTGAAACCACGCAGTGGGAGACTGCCACATCCGTAGGCGTGTGCATGGGGAACAAAAACTGAAGGCTGCAAAAGACAGCGGGGGTGCAAGTTACCGTTGAGTGGGCGTGAAATACTACGAACAGGGAGGTAGTGAACATACAAATGGTGTCAGGGGGTTGGATGCCTGACTGCAGAATTCATTGGGGTGGCGACGTGGAGTGCCCGCACATAGCGGGTCCCTCTGCTGACGTGGGCCCTGTGTGTATTCGACCCCAACTGAGATTGGACTTTGAGGGCAGTATACATAGGGTACAACTGCCATTGCCCTTGTGGCACCAAACGGCAATTGCGGTGGTTGCTCATCATCAAGCCTGAGCAAGGGAGCAGGTAGCGTGGGGAGAACGGAAGGGACTGTGGGCATATGTGAGGCGGCTGAACGGGGTGCATTTAGTGGAGAAGGCCTGCGGAAGCCGCTGGATTTCCATTTGACACACGGGGCGCGGGGCAGGAACCACCGGGACACGGGCAAGGAATGCACGTGAGGATGATTGTTGTCTTCGCTCCAGGGAACTGATTCCCTCTGGCGTACGATGATTGGGCTGTTTGTTTGGTGGGCAGCACGGATCCGCAGACTTCCGCTTGGGTGCCAATGCCTTCTTGAGCTTACCTTGCACCTGGGAGGGGATGGTGCAGGGGGGGGAGGGGGGGATGGGCGCGTTGTGCACCAGCAACGGGAAATGGGTTGGCGGAAAGCGCAGGGGGTAAGGGGTCCGGAAGTGGGCGCTGTTCCCCAAAGGCACAAATGCGCTTCGCAACAATGTTCAACTGCTCCCGTCTCGAAAAGAGGGCGTTGCAGAGGAGGGGCTGTGCACCCTTCGCGGGTACTGGGGCATTATACAGCGAAAGGGGGGCCAGTGTTCGAGCGGAATTGCGAAGCTCGCACTTTGTTCTGGCCCTGTTGCTCTGGGTGCTCACGCTAAGGTCAGTCCCCAGGCGTCCGCCAGATGTTGTTGGACCGGCTGGAACGCCGTGCAGAAGGTGACGCAGGACGCCAAGTCAAGCAGGTGCAGGTTATGGCAATCGGGGCACTGTCTGTCTGCAAAGTTGAGGTGCGGGGCAGCTCGTTTAATTCCTTTAACCCCAATGACCCACTTATCGGCAAACGAGCCGCGGGGTATTGGCATGGAACCATTGGATGTTGGACACAGAAGGGTGCGTTGCACTACACATTGGGCATGGGTTAGCAGCATGTAGCGTTAACGTGATTGGATGTTGGAATGCCCAGCATCGGATCATGTATTTCTCGACAGCAGTGCTTTGGAGTGCACCACAAAACTTTTCTGGGGACAAAGGGACGCCCCCACTGGACAAAAGGTCACTGCGGCCTGGACCATCTGGCCATCCAGACCACCCAGCCCGGCTACCAAGGGTTACACCACCTGAAAATGGGTGGCCTGGGTCCCCCCCATCCTGTTGGTCGATCAGCCCGAAAATCAAACAACGCAGAGAATGGGCTCTCTGTGGAGAAGAAATGATCCATTTCCGCACTATTTGCATTCGCAGTTTGCAGTTCATTTAGATGCATCCGTGAAGAAGAGCACCTGAGGTGGTTCTCCATTGGGAATTGTTGCGCTGGCGCAAGCAAAGGGTCAGGATACTGCCCAGGGCCCCTCTAATGAACATTTGTGTGCACCATTGGGCAAACAAGAAAACTTGAATGTCCCTCAGCCCACAAACGCGACATTGGAACCCCAACCCCCTGTCGTGTGGTTGAGGCTAAAATGGTACCGAATTAAAGAAGGTCCCATATTCACACGGTCCCTACGCCTGCTGTAGCTTGACCGAGACCGTAGCTTGAGCGTGAAGCGACGGTGGTCGTCCCCCTCCAGAATCACCGTAGCGTAAAGACCGTGGCTTGGCCATAGATGGACAACTCAGACCTTAGCTTGGACAGTTGGGGGGGCGGAGGGGGTGTGACCTAATTAAAAAACAGACAAATGCAAACCGTTGGGGGGCTGAGGGGGGTACAAACGCCAGGCCACAGCACACCAGGACCTGAACAGAGCTGGTGGCTGACATCTTTTGCCGGCCAACCGACGTCCCTTGACCATGAAGAACCGTCGGTTGACCCCCCTCAACCATCTGCGCGCCGCACTTCTGTGCAATTCTGCCACCAAAAAGCTGACTTTGCTGTTGGAGGCCAACCAACATCGGTTGATGGGGTGTCCAAATCAGTGCTGTGCCCTGAGTGGAATATGACTTCAATGAGAAACAAGCTGATTCAGGAAGCTGTCCAAGAGACCCGTGGGCAGAAGAGGCCCCAAAAGCTGTGTGCTAACGGACAATCAGACGTGTCCCGTGTTGACTGAAAAGCAGCCCCAGTGTCAATCAACGCCGTTGAAATGCTCGACGGGTCTCATGCCCGAAACCTCCCTTCAATATGAAGGAACTCCAAAAAAAAAACGGCAACCAGGCAACAAGGACCACAGGGGAATGGAGAGCGGGGTTCTGAAGGTAAGTCCATGACTGTAACAGTATCCCACACATTTTGAGTCGTCAGCAGCACTTGCGGCCACGGCTGATTGACCCTCAACCGCCGGAGGCTGGCCTTGAAGCGCATCCAGCTGCCCTCCAACCGCCCCCAAGGCTGCAGCTGCTCCTGGTCAAGTCCATTTGCTGGGCAAGACACGTTGTGTACAGAGCCATGGATTAGTGTTGCGTCATGGCATGCAAGGTGTCCCCACCCCGAGATGGCACAGGGGTCCAAATGTCGGACGCTGGCCTACGGCGGGATCGCACTTGAAAGTCTCTCGCAACTGCATTTTCAGAGGGAGCTGGTACTCCGGGGCGTGCCCGCACCATGCTTGTCCATATTCAGGAAGAAAGACTCGTCATAAAGCCACTTCGGGCTCTTTCCCCCGTACGCCGCCCGCGTGCAGCGCTGGTGGTGGTCCCACATGTTATCCATCTTTTCTCTGCGCTGTGCCATTTCCTCCTGCTCCTTGGCTTCCTGCTTCTCACGCAGCTTCGCATACTCCATTTGTGCTTTGGACGGGGGAGGCCCTGTCTGCTCCGGCATTGGCTCCTCTCCCTCAATCTCCACTTGCCAGCGCCCCCCACCGCCACACGCGCCGCACCAGCGGCCGCCCGTGCGGCCTCGAACGGCACGTTCACGGCGCTCCTTCTTAACGATGAGGGCTTGGTTCTGCTTGACACCTTCATCTGTAGGGAGGCGGCCAACAGTCTGCCAGGCAGGGATCCATGATGAAGAGCTGCTTTTCATGGAGTCCGTGGTGCGTGGCGAAGAATTCATCGTGAATGCGGTCTGATGCAAAATGAAAGAAACAATTAGCGATATGAAGCTTCAGGGCTCGTGTGCTGAGAATCTTTGCGGTTTTACAAAACAAGACGCAAAAAGCTCTTGATACAGATGTTAGTAAAAGCAGTCTCGAGCGAAATTAAGGGAGCCTGAGCCTGCGCCGTATTTGGGTCCTGCGCACAAATGATGTCCAGCACCCATGCCATGCACAAAACGTAGGAGGCAGGGAAAGTAGGAACATGCGATATTTGGAATGGCGAAATTTGGTGCGGAGAAAATTTGGCACCAGTTCTTAAATACCACGGCAAAATTTGGTACAACATTCCCAGATTGTGGCACAAGAAAAGGCTTCTGGATGCTTGCAGTTATTTCTGGAGACTTCTGGATGCTTGCTGTGATTTCTGGAGACTTGTGGATGCTTGCTATTATTTTGTGGAGACTTTTGGATGCTTGCTGTTATTTCTTGCAGGCTTCTGGATGCTTGGATGCGTGCCCCCCTTGAGGTAAATGTTCACAGCCTCAGCACACTGGTCATCTCCCCATGGCTGCAGGTCAGGGCAGAGTTCCTTTTTTTTACATCCTTTTTTCAGCCCTTGTACAGCAGCATGCGTCACTCTGTATCTGGTCTGATGCGACCTGGACCTTGGGAACAACAAATCGTTGCATGCTGTGAATCTATATCAAAGGAAGGTGACCTGTGTGCTGACCTTATCACAAGGTTCAAGATGATGACAAATAGGAGCTTCTGTGGTACTACAAATCCCTTTGACTCGTGATGACCCTTGCACATAGCGTCACTGCAAAAATGTAACCTGGTGTGCCCCAACACGGGCTTCCAGGAACAACACATTGGGCACTGACTGAAGCAAATCGATCAAGGATTTCGAGTCTGTGGTCCACACCCCTAACACCATACAGCACCATCATGTAGAACGGAATGGCAAACTTTGGCACCAATTCTTCAACACCGCGGCAAAATTTGGTGCACTTTTGTTGCGCCAAATTTTGCTGTTCCAAATTCTGCCTATTCCTAACCCCCTGTGTGACATTCCGTCGGGTTGTTGTTTCTTTACGGGGCCCTCGACAGTCATCCGTTCTTCCCTTCGCATGTTGCGTTGGGTCGCTGCGTTCTGTCGGCCGCTGCGGCCGGTGCTCTTGCTGGTGTCGTTTCCGCATTCGCGGAGCCCAGTGGTTGGTGTGCCGGGGCTGTGCTGAATGTGGCATAGTGTGCCGTTTGCGCGTCAGCGGCGCCCAATAATCAGCCCCCCCCCACCCTTCCAGTATAGCACCCTCCAGTGAATAAACGATATGTGGCACCCTGGTGTTGTGCTACCTGCCTGTCCATACCTGAAGCAGGGAGGGCAGACCCCAGGAGGTATCTTAGGTGGTTGGTGGTGGGGGGGCGTGGATCTTGGGCACTGGAGGACGGTTGTGCAGGCAAGCTAGTCGTTCTCCAAGGTCTCACGCTGAGTGAATGTGAGGGAGTAATCCACTCAATGCAGCAGGGCAGCCTCCGCTGTCATCCAAATGAGGTGTGCAGGGTCTTGGGTTGGGTGTCTTACCCCATCCGCAGCGTCCCATCCCATATTTGTTATGGTCCATTGCCGGGGTGGAGGCATCAGCTTGTAGTGAGCATTGAGGCACGAACTCTGGTCATTTACATCCACCGAAGACCGCTTGCAATAGGTGAAACATTGAAACGAAGGATAATATACACTTTGTAAAAATCAAAACACTTGTTCTGTTTGTTGTAAATTGCTTGTCCTTTAGCCATTATTTGGGGGCGTACCGTGCGCTGTGCGCGCGCTGTGCGAAAAGATGGCTGTTCTCCACCACCGGGAGTTCGGTAAGTTCAGAAGATTGAAAGGACGTCAATGAATGGCTGCTGCAGTGAACGGGGCTATAGGGGGCAGAATTTAGGTCCCTGGGACCCATGGCAAGCATCAGATGTTTGAATTTTTGAGTTTTGAATTGATTGTGCATGATTCCGCAAGTGGGTGGTTTTCAGGGTTGTTACCCGGATAATCACCGTAATAATTGGCGCTGTGCGCGCGCTGTGCGAAAACGCCCCCTTTGACTAATGCCCAATGGAAGAATTTTGAGGAGTTCTTTTGCATCTTCACTGCTTGCTATTGGCCAATCACTGTGAAATTGGCCCCACATGGTGTTTCCCCTCTTATAGCAGTGTCCTAATCTTACATTTTTTGTCATCTCGGAGTGTGCATTGATGAATTGAAGCAAGGAGAGACGAGAGGCCATTGGGACTTGCTCCCTCGGCAGGTACTTCCCGGAAATTGTCCCTAAAAGAAAACTGGTACATCTTCTTTCCGCTCAGTGAAAAGAATACTTCAAAGACCCTTGAAACTTTGAAATGCACCCACAGCAAAGCACACCCACACACACGCGCCTGCGATTGTGAAGGTGGTGGAGAATTATTGGTGCCAGCATTGGCCATAGATTTTGGCTGATATCCTTTGTGTACATTCAAAGCTTCATGACGGTAACAAGCCCCATTTTGCATCCCGCCACTGTAGACTTGCATTTGCCCTTTCGGAACACATAAACGCACTCACAGACAAAATCCTGATCGCTGTTCGCCAAAGTATTTGGTGATACTCAGCCAACAAATGGACAATGTTCAGAGGACTCTTTGACAATCCGCACCCCCTCCCCTTTGCACTCGGCCCACACCTTCCATGGCATGATAGCCTTTGACCTGCATGGCACTGTTTGTGGGACCTTCAAGTCGGGGTGCCATGGAGGAGGAGGATATATGCACTCCCCTTATCAAAATGCTCACCCAACAGTGGCCCAAATGCCCCTAAGGACCGTCAAGGGTCGCCGAAAACAGTGCATTTTTCACCCAACACATGTGGGCCATTTTTAGTGGAAACAGTCATTTGCATCTTTCACACGGGCCATGACCGTCCCTAGGCTACAGGCTGCATCCCAGTATGCGTATCCTGCCACAACATCCCCAACTGCATCCCTTGGAGTGGGTACCAGGGAGCCAATAAGGTCGCCACAAACACCAACACTGCAAAAATGGCTGACAACTGCATAAGCTGTATCAGCCTTCGTCGAACTCCGCGCACACAAACCCAATGGAGTTGGGACCCAAAAATGCTTTTTCGGCTCAATATCAAAAAAACCAAAAGATTTGTGATTTCCAACCCCCCCCAAAAGGGGTCATTTTTATACCATTTTTTGACCCCCCCCCCAGCCCCCCAAAAAGTGGCTTTCAGTTGTGGGGGGTCTCGGGGGGTTCCCGACCAAAAACTCACTGGGAGATGCATCTATTGGAAAAAATAATGGTTTTAAAACGGTGAAACCTGGGAGATGCATTTATGGGGGGGGGGGATGGTTTTACAGGGGTGAAACCAACAATTCAACCCCTTGGGGTAGGGTACGCAAATAGGCCCAAATATGGGGGTGTGTGGCATTTTCCCATACATGCGGGCCTCCGTGGTTTTGAACTAACAACCTCTGCCCGGTGATTTTTCCCCTCCAATTTGCTGCACGAGACTACACTGGGCACA
Source organism: Eutreptiella sp. 'Long Island Sound 2002' (assembly GCA_964036045.1). NCBI lineage: Eukaryota > Euglenozoa > Euglenophyceae > Eutreptiales > Eutreptiaceae > Eutreptiella > Eutreptiella sp. 'Long Island Sound 2002'. Next base: position 56,120,726 of record OZ038386.1, read on the forward strand.
GATTCTTGAAGCCCACATTGACTGGTCTTCATTGTGCATACTCCTGATGATGAATCGTGCAATCTGGGATTCGGCAACTTAAACGTTGCTGTTGAGGCACACCACAGAATGTGCTGTTACTGTTTGCTTCTTCCCCATGAGTATGAACAACCCCTGCATTCAGGGCTTATTTTGCACAAAATTGCACAACGAATCCACAGTCTCAAATTCCCAGTTGTGTTTCAGGAATGGGCACAACCCCACAAGCACAGACAACCAATCCTTGAAAGGATCGACTCACAAATGAGCGCAAGCACTGACAAACACTGCCAACACCCTCTTGTGAAGACGACAGTAAAAATAAACGTGAGCACCGGGGGTGTTTGTAGACTGCGCGTGCTTGGACATGTGCAGAGCGTCCCCAGCCAGCGACAGCTCTTCCTCAGCAGTCTGCACCGCACACCCTGCCCCTACCCAGCCCCTCAGCCGGCCCAAGGACCCTTATGGGCCAACCCTTAAAAAGCAAGACACTCTGATCTTTGACCATATCTTGCTTCACTTATGTGGTAGGAAGTGCAGAGCCCGCAGTCTGGGTTCCAGTCTACAGCCCTGGGCATTCACTTCTTGCACCGACGAAAGCTGCACAGCCAGCATCTCTCCAACCACATTGATATGCCAGATCAGCGGTCACCGTACGGAGGCCCCCGTTCCATACTCACAATTCAGGGCCCAACCTAAGTGGGACTTTGCACACCACATATGCAGAACACCACGCTTGCTCAGCGACCAATTCACAAACCCAAGAAGGGAGGGGGAGGGAACAAAAGTCCTTCCTAACTAAAATGGAAACCTGCGCTGTTTGGTCCACTATGCCATCGTGATCCGTGGGAAAACCTGGTCTTGCAAGTGATAAAGGTCACATCATGTCTCCATCAACAACCTCTAAGGCCTAAGGCCTGGCATCACTCTTTCGTGTAAATTTGTGTTGGATGTGGTTGGGGGAGGGAGGGTCCATGCACTGTGCACACCGCGCTCTCTTTTAGAACACACTTCTTCAAAAAAAAAAACAAAAAAAAAAAGAGTCTTGAAACTGCCCCTTCCAGTTGCCCTTCCCAAACCTACATCTCAACAACCTGGTAGTGTAGTGTTGTTGCCACCTTCCCTCAAGCTAAGACAATGTGCAAAACACACAACAAAAGACTCATCTTGTGGACCATTTGTGCAACACTCTGCATCATACACTGTCCGTCCTGCAAGCAATTGCACCTATGTCACGGGTGTCAGCAAGCATGGTTGCTGTCTCTTGCACATGTGCCAACACATTGCTCCGGCCGCAGATCGTTGGGGGCAGAGAATGAGTCCAATAATATCAAACCACTATTAGCAAGGACGGCTTGGTGGGACTGGGCTAAGTGTCGATTGGCCCCTTTGCTAGTGAGGCTGTTGATGGGGGGCAGTGTCTTGCATTCCTTACTTATGGGCTGGTCCGATTCATGAGGTGAGAGCAGGGAACTAGCAAAAGGGGGGATGTGAGGGAACCTTGACGGCCATAGGGAGCACCTCTCGAAGGGTGAGCAGTGTCTGTTATCCCAACAACAATGATGACTGCGAGAGAGGCAGTGGTGACCAAGCTTAATGACCCGGTTGATACAGGTACTCAAGACTCACATAATTGCCACTCTTTGATGAGAGCACTGTGATTGCAGTTGAGATGCTTCCTCTTGCACGGCAATGGTCAAACACCATTACACCAAGCACACCCTCATAAATCATCCTTTGGAGAAAAATACAACACCACAGTTGTGACCATGTTTGAGTGGTAGCGGGAGAACACACTACCTTGTCCCACAAGCAACGCAAACTACATATCCCCAGTCTGTCCTGGTGGCCTGGACACTCATGGGTGAGGCATTGTGCCGGGTAGTGAACAAGGCCGCCGCCACCGGTGTGATCCAGAGTTCTTGTGGCAAGGTGCCCACCATGGTCACCAAGGGGCCCAGTGACTCTTTTGGCCCCGTTTGCCCCCCCCCCCCCCCCCCCGGCCCTCACCAGTGAGGACTTTGCTGTTTTCGGGCCAGCCACATAGTTGCACTGGGCGCACAGCGCACTCAAGTGACATGGTATGTGTGCATGTGCTTTGGTGCGTGCGCCAATATCAGTGTGAATTTGGTTCAGATTGGGGGTTGGATAGTGGCATGGATAATGGCACACGTGTGCAGAATTCAGTGTGGACACAAGTCCATGTTATGGCTGCTGTTTTTTGGAAATCTGGATGGTATGTGTTCAGCAATGTGCACACACCCCTGAACCAGACCCACAGGACCCACCCAAGCCAAACACACACCTGACGCCAGCCAGACCTCAACCAGAGGAGACCTGAAGCTGGACTGGCCAGAGCCGGACCCGAGCTACACTCGAGCAAGACATGCTCTAGTGTCCAACTATCCAGTGCCCGCTCTCAACAGCACCGCAAATTGCTCCATTGCACCAGGCGCAGCCGTGCCCAGCTGCTCGCCTCGGAGCATTGGTGGGTGTCCCTACGGCATGTCCCAAAGTATCTGCCGTCTTCTTACAGAAATTCACTCAAAATGGAACCCTGCCAGACAGGTAGCCTCTTGGACCTCTCAACCACATCAGTGGCCGTAGCCATGGCCATGGCAATGGGCATCACCACAGCAAAAGCCAGGCACACGCCACGGCAAAACTGTGCAATGCCGCGCAGGAATCCATGTGGGCAAAATGCAGGGGAATAGGTCTTTGGGAAAATATTGTGCAGGTAGGTTTTGGGAGAAACTTGGCTCCACAGACTCCGGAAATCTCGACGCCTGGGGCACTTAGGGGTAGCAGGGGAGGAGGGCTCCCTGCAATATATAACTGTGGCTGCGTGAAGCAAGCGGGGCATGTGGCAGACGTGGCGCAGCGGTGGCTGAGAGAAGATGCTGATGAAAAGGGATCAGAAGAACCGGTCAATGAACTGCAGCACGTATGGACCAATGAACACCATCAGGACCCCAAAGGCAATGAGGGGTGTGTACGAAACTTTCTGCTGACCTAAGACGGAGAGAAGAAGCTGAAAGTAGAAGCAAATGCAGGTACAATGGAAGAGTGCAGAGACTTGGAGCATATGCTCATACATTTGATGATGCATGGCAAAGGATACTAAGGCCCTCCCCAAACAGAGCATGCGCATGTTTTTATGGGGCCTCCCTTGGAGACCCCCCACGCGGTTGATCTGGACAACAAACACATCATTTTTGAGAGTTTCAGGGCAAGGACAGCCCACTGGTTGCCCCTTCCCGAACCCCAAGAACCCAATGCTTTGCGAAAACTGAAATCCCCCTCTCTGGTCACCCCACTGACGCCCAGGCAAGCACCCTTGGTGCCCTATTGGTGAGGCCTTAGTGGACGTGAGGGTCTTTTTTTACTTTTAGGCAAAAACGCCCACTCCAACGGCCGTTGGTGAGCCTACAACCGCCGTCAGTTGGCATGAAACCGCTTGCTCCTTCACTACTGAAAAGCTTAAATGGCCGGTATTAGCGTCTAGAAAAATCAGCTGTGCACCTTTTTTTCAAAATCCCACCTGAGCACCACGTAGGATACTGGCTACCCTGGAAACTCTTAGGCCTCAAGGTTGTTGTGGGTGAGTCTCTTTTGCTGGGTACAGCTGTAGTGACTCAGGCAACTCGACTAAGGCGCTCATTCCCACGTCCCAAAGGTAAAAGATTTACTATGGCCAGGGTTTACACACATGCACAACCGACCGACTGATGCCTCGAACCCCTGCAAGCATGCACAACTGGCAACAACCCTCCTCAACATGTCACAACCTCAATAGTTTACAACCCTGAACAGCCTTGCACAGCATTCAATCCTCACCAAGTGCCCACGACCCTCCTTGACTCCTACAAAATTTCCGGTCAACCGATCCCGTTCTAAACGTTTTTCTTTTGAAGTATCGGGCGTTCTCTAGGGCACTTTGAAGATGCAAATAGTAGCATTAGGAGACGACAGCCTCCTCGTCTTCTAGAACTATGCGCCATGTATACTTTGCCCAGATGGGGCCCCAAGCCGTCACAGAATGAATGCATGATGGTGTGGCCAATGGATGCCAGCACGTCCAGGTCGCCGAGATTTGGGTCCTTCGGACAACCCTTCCAAAGCACTCACAAGGCAATTCTGCGACCTGAATTATTCGACCTGCCAAGCCCATCAGCGTGTACCCCAAGAACTGTTACACACGCTTGCCACACCAACCGAGAGGTTTTACAATGGAAGTGCTTCAGGAAAAGAGTTCAATGTGATCCCGGAGTGTGGGGGTCTGCAGATTGAATGATTTCCCCTTTAGAGCCCCCCCATCTGTGTGGTTGTGATGGCACCCCCTTTGGATTGTGAGTGCTGGGCTTTCCTTTTCTTTCTGTTTTCTGTTGCAATGCTGGGCATCATTTGGGTGTTGGTGAGGGTTGCTGTAAGTGCTTGTTGCCAATTGGGCAGTTCATCAGGCGCTTTGCATGGTTTGCCTGTGCTGAGTTCCACTGCCACGTTTGCAATGCTTCTGAGGTCAACATGCAAGTTTGCTTTGCAGCCATCAATACGTCCTCTCTTTGGGGGTCAATCCACAACCAAGGGTTTGGACCCTTGGAAGCTGCTGGACACCCCCTTCTCATCCTTTGAGGAAGGTGGCAAATGGTTGTTTGCCTGGTGATTGTTGCGGAGGAGGGCCAATGTTGAAGGATCGATATGGCCAGAGCAACTGGTTGCATTAAATTCTACTGGGGCATGGTACCAGTGCACACTGCCATAAGTGGTGAAGGCTTTGGTAATGAAGTTTGTCCTGGGGGAAGGAGTTGCAGGAGTTTGGTTTGGTTGTGCCAGTGTGCTTGGATAGGGTCACGGGCGTATTCGAACGACAGGAAGGAGGTGGTGGGGATGGGCGTCGCTGTGTGTTGCAGCGGCAGGGGAGGTTGCCCCTCCCCGGACCCCTTGTTACCAGCCCACAGACCACCTCACAAGTTGTGCTTTGTCATTTTTCGGGTGCACAAGAGTGATCCATTTTGTCAGTAATGGCAAATGCCGTTGCACTTGCAGCATGAGTGCCAATGGTACTTGTAGCAATAGTGGCAGTGACAGTGGTAGCCGCCCCCCTCGCAGGTAGCGTTCGTGGTAGTAGCAGTGTGCTTAGGCGTTCGCAGGCTTCGCGTACTCAACCAGGGTCCACCCTTTGCCACGATTGTGTCAATCCTCAACGGCCCTCATCAGCCCAGGGCGCTGCCCAATTCACGAAAAGAAAAAAAAACAACGACGAAGAAGGATGGAAAGCGGGTGACCAAAAACTCAGTCATATTCGGGCGGTAATTGACGATGGTTCGGCGACGGCGGTTGGAGGGGAACTGAAGGCGGTTGAGCTCTTGTTTTGGGCGCTCCCGAAAGCCGCTCCTTAGCACAAAAAGGAAAAAGAAGAGACGGGGCCATGAAGTAGCGCCTGCCCCCTCAGCCAATTAAACCCCTCACAAGCCCAAATGCCATCAAACCCCTGACCAGTCTCAACAACGCTCTCCTCAAAAGTCAGCGTCAACCCTCAAAAACCCTTCATAACACCCGGACAGAACGACAGGCAGACATGTAGGCAAGCAGGCAAGACGGTGAGGGGGGCAGAGCAGGGCAGAGCAGAGCACGCATACTTCCTGTACCACTGAAATCTCCCTTGATCTCACGAACAATTCCCTGAGAGAGGCCCAAAAGGAGTGTTCATCCATGCAAAAGCCATGCTGTCACACCCGCTCACATAAACTTCCTTCCATCGGGTGTCGCTATCAGATAGGGGCACCATCAGAAGAAAGCAGTTGCTGTGGCTGTCTGGCGTGTCCTTTAGAGGACACACTCACCACTTGACTAGCCGTGTAGACATGGATTGCATCTTTTCCAGATCCGCACCAGCATCAGCAGCAGCACCAGCATCAACACCATGATCAGCCCCAGCACAAGCACCAGAACTAGCACTAACACCACTCTTTAGGAGCACCATGACAAGCACTACCAGCACCAGCACCAGCACTGACCCAGACCGGCACCAGCACAAGCACCAGCAAGCATGAGCACCTCCCTTTGTGAGCACCATGACAAGCACCTACTTAAACCCAGCAACAGCAACAGCACCAGCAAGCACGAACACCACTCTTTGTGACAACCATGACAAGAACTAGCAACAGCACCAGCAGCACCAATACCAGCAGCAGTACATCAGCACTGGCACCACCGTCTGTAAGCACCATGGCAAGCACCAGCACCAGTACCAACCAGCACCATCATCATCACCAGCACTGACACCCCCCATCATAAGCACCAGCACAAGCACTTGGACTAACATCCCTCTTTGTTTGCATTATGACAAGCACCAGCACCAGCGCCAGCACCAGCGTTTATCAGCCCCGGCACAATCAAGAGCATCTACATCATCACAACACCAGCGTCAGAACAACCACCACCACCACCACCAATGCCAGCATCAACACAAAGAACCAACCGTTGACAACAGTGAGCACCAGCCCACAGCACGGCTGCCCAGTACCATTCACTATCAATCACAATCCATGATCCCAGTTTGGCTGCTTATCTTAAACAGTACTTCGTGCACACCGCAAGTGTACTGCAAGTGCAGCAAATGACATGAAAACATCGTAATGCACCAACCAAGATCTTAAAAAAATTTACCCTTTGGGGGGCGGGGGGGTTCCCCTGAAAACCAGAAATTGTGTTCCATCGACCCACCCACCCACACCCACCCCTCCCCCACTATGCAATTCCATGAGCAGCATTCACCTGCCACAAATCACCTGCCAACAATCAAATGGCAACGACACATGTCCCTGATTGCGCATTCAGCGAAAACAGCTTGAGACATGATCCCAGCACCCTGCGGTGCTTCATTCTTGGCATGAAACCCGAGCGAAAGACTCGAAGCCACCGAGCAATGAGCACGAACCTTCTCTTCATCATCTTTTTTGGCGGCCTCCACCGGCCCCTCATCGGCTTGATTGGCCAACATGATCTTCATGATGTGGTCCCAACCTTCCCTGTGGACACATGCCGCATGCATCGCCACCAGATTCCCTGACAAATCACAGGGGCCCTCGACAATGCTGTAAGCTCATGTCCGTGGGCACGTTTGTATACCAAAATCACAGCGCCCCAGGGATCTGTGCCTGTCCTGCTCCGAGAAACGCCCCAGCAGGAACAAGATCAACTTTACCTCGAAAGGCGTCTGCACTGGTCTTGGCAGATATGCTATTGGGTGCTTCCTGTGTTTGCTCTTTGCACTGTGTGTGTGTGTGTGTGTGTGTGTGTGTGTGTGTGTGTGTGTGTGTGTGTGTGTGCCAAGGTAGGGGAAAAACAATATTAAAGAGGGAGGCCCGCATGGGTCCATGGCCCCCAGCGGTCGCCTGGGGCGCCAGCTTACAAGACAAGTGGTGCAGTCCTGACGGCCTGTGCTCCTGTCTCTGGTGCCTGCTCGGGTCGCGGTGTGTGTGTGCCAAGGTAACAATTCCAATCATGCTCAAACTGCGAGGTTCAACAACTACTTCCTGCTACTAAGCGACCGAACCATGAATTCTGATGTTCTGGTGCCCTGTCGACGGGCCTCAAGAAACCGGGTTGAGGGGCACTGGCAAACATGCAACAAGAGGGGGTGGTGTCTGTGTTCTGACTGCACCCTGCATCCCTTTTCTGGCCCTGCGCGGAGGCCCCCTGGCGGACGCGGGGGCATGAACCCACGGGCTCCACTGGAGCTCTTGTGCTGTCTTGGGGTTCAGGGGTTGGGGAGGGGCTGTGGGTCATGGGTACAACTGCTTGGCAGTACTACGCGCTGTCCGTGACCGTTTCGGCATTCGCTGCACCTCTGTGCCATTGAATGGCGTAGAAGGGAGCAGGCTGAATACTGGGGTCCACAGTGAAGGGAGCGGCGTGGAGCTGTCCCAGGCGTCTGGTGGTGTGCGCAGTGGGAAGCCCTCGAGGCTGTGTGTGTGTGTGTGTGTGCGTGTACTGCACTGTACTGCACTGCACTGCACTGCACTGTACAGACGAGATGCTGGCGTCGACATTTTTCATGGGCACTTGGCCTGCCGTCCATTGCAGGTCTGGGGAGGGGGGCGCTCCCTCTTGAGCCTGCTTCCCAGAAGCCCCCACTATGATCAGGACCCAAGGGCTGGGCCCACCAAACGCATCCCACGACGTCTGAAATTGCTCAAGGAAGTGATTTTACACAAAATTTAAGCAACTCTGATTGATGGCCCCTGTCCCCCAAGTCTGTTCTGGGCCATTTTCACCGGGAATACCTTCAAACCTGTTTTCCAGAACCCCCCCCCCCCCTCCCACCTTTGACTGGCTCTGGGGGCCCCACTCCCCAGAATTGCCATGGACAGCGGGCATTTTTCTTTTCACGGACTGGACCCAGCCATCTTGTAATTCACCCCAATTCCTGCAGGAAATTGCCAGTAGACTAACGATCCACAACAAATAGAGGCCTGGGAGACAATGAGGTTGGGGTGCCTTGCTGCAGTGCATTGGTGCTGCAGTGAATGCTGCAATGCAGTGCAGTGCAGGATCCCAAAAGAAAAAAAGATGGAAGAATTCTGTCCTCTTGTGAGAAACACAATGCCTGGGGGCAAAGCGTAGGGCTTTGTTGCATTCCATCACCCCCTGTGTCTAAGACACAGCCAAAAGAAATACCTGACAGTCATCCACAAGAGGGAGGGGGGATGGAGGTGGTGGATTTGCTGGGGAGCACATTGTATGGGGGGCCTTATTTCAACCCAAACAGCCCATCAGAACAGAGCCACATTTTCCCCACGTTTTTTCGTCCTGCCGTTTGATTATTCCGTCGCCTTACAATTCCACCATGCCACAGAAAAATGCGTCACAATGTTTTATTAATTTTCGTTTTCCCCTTGCGCAATGCAATTGCAAGGCAAAACACACCATAAAAACAGGATATTCACCCCTATTTCTGCCTGTTGTGTCTGCTCTGCCCTACATTGTTGCTGAAGCTACTCTGCACCACGGGGGGGGGCGACTACAACAGGTCCTGATGACACCCCCCCAGCTATCTGTCAAAACTGGGGGGGGGGTGATCTTCACTTCGCAACAAACGACATTTGTTTAGCGCCTCATCTTGCTAATCTGGCGCTCAAAACATGGATGGTTTGATGAAAGGGAAGCATGCACAAAAAAACTTCAGCGCCATTGGCGCCATGGCCCCGGCACTACTATCTCTCAAAACCCGGGGGGGGCGGGGGGGGGGGGGGCTGGGGGGTGTCGCATACAAGGACCGGGCCCGGCCACCCCCCCCGTGCTCTGCACTCAGGTCGTTACAAAGGTAGCAGAGAGACATTTTTCAGCCTCTCTGTGTGTGTGTACCCTGCATATCGCAGACAAGGCATGCCTTGCGCACAGGGAGAAAAATGTTAAACATGAGACATGGGGAGCGGCCCAAACAAAGTCAACAGTGGTCAGATGGGTAGAAGCAGCTCAGCCAGAGAACAGGGGAAATGTGTGACTCAGCCAACCACAAAATCCATCATCTTTTACCTACAAATCAGGACCGAATCAAAATCAGCTTTGAAATTCATACAGACACCAGCCGGTACCTTGGACAAGCCAAATGGTTCACGAGAGGAGGGGCGGGTAAATGATGCCCCTCAAGCGGGGGGGCACAGTTTTTGTTTCCCTCCCTTGGAATGGAGTTTGGCTGTCCCCATACTCCTGTTGGACAGTTGACTCCAATTCAGAGTATTTGGCGGGCTCATGGGAGCGAAGGCATGCGTCCTTGACAGCAGGTGGAAGGCACAGGGGGGTAACATGCAGTGCTGGACAGTGCAGGACAGGTCAGCACAGTGCAATGTGGTACAGTGCAGCGCAGTCTGTGGTACGTTGAACAACCAGATGGTCGTCAGAGCGTGGGAAAATGACTATTTTCATTCATTTTGTTTGTCAGCTGGTCGGAAATACGGGGCTGACCTGGATTGTTTGGCCGCTGTCCTAACATTGGTTTGTGAGTGTCTAGAGGAGTTGGTGGTTGCAAACGGGCAGTACTCTGCGCATCAGAGAAGGCCAAGGCGCCAAACCTCCGTCGGCACCAACCGCCCCACAATTACATGCCAGCGTCAACTGACGTCAGCTGTACGCCAACCGCCTTCAACTACAAGCCAGGCACCATTGCAACACCATCCGCAGGGACTCGTTCTCAAGAGCTGAAAACGCTCTTGGTGTCTCTGAGGAACGTGTATCCGACGGACATCAAATCCATGAAAACCGACCGCAATTCCAAGGCACACGCTAATACACACATACCCCAGCCGAGGCGCCAAAAGAGACACAAACCTACGCGCCGGCAGCAATGGAGAGGAGGCGGGGCGTAGGGGGGAATGCATTGACCAGGGGATAGCCATACTTATATGCCAAAACTGCAGGGGTCTCCTCATTCTTGTTCAGCGCGTTAATGTCCAGGACTCGGCGATGGCGCAGCAGTTCCATGACAGTCCTCTCGTGACCGAACTTGCACGCAATGTGCATGACATTATTGCCCTCCCTGGGAGACATGCATGTGCAGAGGAGGGGCCAGCGACAGCCTCGGAAGGAGGGGATGAGACCTTATTCGAGAGGAATGAAAGTGGACAGACAGACAGACAGGAACAGGTGCAGAATCAAATGCGAAATGAGGCAATGCACTCCACAGTCTGAAAAGAGTGCCTCTTTATTCTCCAATTCAGACCGTGTTGGACCTGCAAAATCAAAGCCACAGACAGAACAAACATCCAACCTACACTCGCTGTGACTTGACGTACAAGAGGTGTGTGTGCGTGCGTGTGTGTGTGCGCACGCGCAAAGAAACAGAAAATGAAAGCATTTCTGTAAAGCCACTTTTGCAAGGACCTGTACAGAAATAAAATCATTGGGAGGGTGCCGGGGTTGGGGGTTGGGGGGGTTCCAGTCTACTTTCCAAACGCTCCCGCCCCAGAGGGCTCCTGTGAATGAGCCCTTGCAGACTCAGTCCACCCAAATTTAAGCCACTGCTGGAACACGTCTGGTTGTCCATGCGTGCAGGTCATCATACAGGGACCAATTTCCCCGGTGTCACTGCTTGACACATTCAGCCCTCGGCAAATCCTGCGTGATTGCACAGTGCACAGGCTTTTACAGCTCTGACTTTGCATTGTTTGGGCCATTTTCCTGGTACCCAGACAGCGGAAAGCAGCCCGCGGCCTGTACCTAAAATACCATCCCCAGCCCCAAATCACAGTTGGTCTCCATGGACAACTGGAATATGTCCACGGTTCCAAGAATTGCAGAAACAAATACTCGTGTTCTTCTCGGGTGCGGTTCGCAGGAGGCGCAGGGGGGGGGCAGCGATCATCCCTCGGCCCATAGCAAACAAAGCCCGGGCGCCACAAGCCACTGACATCATCCCACGACCCCAAGAAGCATCAAGACACCCGTCAGTCTTGTTAAGGAATTCAACCCAGTCTTCACCCATGGGGACTCGGCGCTCCAGAATCTGCCACACGGCTGGGAAATGGCCCCCTTGCACCACAAGATGGAAACAATTCTGAGAGGAACGGAAAAAGCGAGAGTGCTGGCTGCAGAAACGGTGGGTGCAGGGAGACCGAAGGGGAAAATAGCCAACGGAATGCAGCCAAGCAACAGGGCAGCAGAGATGAACAATGCGTCTTTCTGTGAGCAGTAAAAAAAAATTCATGGCGCCAATCTGAAGAACCAATATAGAAAGAAAAGGTATTATCCAGTGTCCCAGAGTAAATGATGCACATCTTAGGTCGACACCTCCAAATCAGGTGTCCTAGAATCCCAGAAGCACCAACAAGTCGGCAGAACGAATCGGCAAAATCACAGAAACCCAACAAATAGGCAGAACAAACCAGCGAGATTCAGAAACCCAACAAACCGGCAGAACAAATCGGCGAGGTCGGGTCGGCCGAATTCGGCCGCCGATTTGGGGGGGGGTTGTGCATTGCTGGAAATGCAATGCTAAAACAAACACAGACCACTTTTCGGCCCATATATCATTGACTGACGATGTGGAATATGGTGCACTGTCTGTCAGGGCATGTCCCCGACTGCCATGCAACTGTGGAGCGTGAATGCAACAAAAGAGATGCCCACTGATGCCTGTACAATAATCAGCCCCCAAGTGAAGAGCAAAAGACACTAGACGTGCCCAAAAAGGCCTCAACTGAAAAAAGGGAACTGTCATTTACATGGTTCGACAAGCCGCAGAAACTCACCTTTGGTGGTTTGTACAACCAGTGACTTGTGCAAAGAGGTCGGGTGGAGGGGCGTTGCATGAAGGCTGGTTGATGTCCTTGTAGGTCCAGCTCCACATGTGTTGCATTTGGGCTCCCTGTTTATCCGCACCTGAGCGTCCCCTACACACCTGTGGCGTATCGGGGAGCCGCCAGTGAAAATAGAACCTACGGGTGTCAAATGTCGGCCTGCGCTCGAACTTCCGAGGCCCCTCCACGTCCCTGAGCTTTTGACAGCTCACGGCAGACAGGCACCTTCCCTTGGTGTACGCGCTTCACCCAGTGGGCAAGGGGGAGCTCATCCTAGACAATGCTTCGAGGTAGCCTGCAAGCATGCTGTGAAGCTTCTAGGTCATGTTGTGTAGATGCTGGGGTATCCGTCCACTCTATGGAGTTGTTGAAGGCATAGGCCGCTGAGGCGAATCAGCAAAATATTTTTGTGCCAGGTTTGCTTTTGCATTGGGCTTCCATATGTCGGTGTTTGGCGAATCCAAGGTGCGCAGACCCAGACACATAGGTTGAAGGGTGGGCCACTCCAAGCGTTTACTCTGCAATCAAGACAGCAGCACATTGCAAAGGCTTGCAACAGCCCCTGCTTCATCCCAGATGGCTGACCACCCTTCCTTCGTCATCCAGCACCACTGACAATCCATGTGCACAAACCTCGTCTTTTTCATTCGCGTCTCTGGGCTCACACCCCATGTCAAGCAGCTCACCAATGACCTCTGCATTGCCTGAACCAGATGAACACCAATTTGCATGCACGGGTGTGTGGTTGGCTGGGATGGATGGGCGACTGTTTGCATGTTTCACTGATATGTGTATACCCCTCTTTCCCCTGTGCAAGCACACTGAAAATTAAAAAAAATGACAGTCACACGGAATTCCCTTTTTCCTTTTTGCGCTAAGGAGCGGCCTTAGGGAGCGCCCAAAACAAGAGCTCAACCGCCTTCAGTTCCCCTCCAACCGCCGTTGGCTACCGCCGAACCATCGTCAATTACCAATATGACTGAGTTTTTGGTCACCCGCTTTCCGTCCTTCTTCGTCGTTGTTTTTTTTCTTTTCGTGAATTGGGCAGCGCCCTGGGCTGATGAGGGCCGTTGAGGATTGTGGGGTGGTCTGTGGGCTGGTAACAAGGGGTCAGGTGCCTCCACAAGTCCCAAGGTACCAAGGGTGGAAGATGTTTTGCGTGGGATGCGTCGATGACACTAAGCAAAGATGCACCCCCGCCTCTTTAGCCGACTCCCCGGGGAGGGGCAACCTCCCCTGCCGCTGCAACACACAGCGACGCCCATCCCCACCACCCCCTTCGCGTCGTTCGAATACGCCCGTGACCCAAGCACATTGGCCCGAATACTACATATCGCTTGATGAGAGTGATACACTAAGCCAAAGGTTCATTCGACTAGTACCTGTTTGTCACGTCAGCTTGTGTGTGTATGTGTGTGTGTGTGTGTGTGCATGGGGTGTGCAGGCGTGGCAGTTGCTGCGGTTGCGGCCCAATGAATGCAGATGAATGTTTTGATGACCAGCTGGGACTCATGCAAGGAAAATGGGAGGACGGGAAATGGAGTATGGATGCAACAACACAGCTCCCAATGCAACAGACTATCACCTCCCACTACACATGCACTGTCAGAAACACGTATAGCATGAAGTCGCCCCCCCCCCCCACCACCTTCCGCACCTCCAAAGTGCGAGGGGGGGGGGGGGGAGGTTACGGGGGTCTGGTCGGTCCAGATGTACTATGGTAGCCTGTTTAGTATTTTTCAGTGATGTTCACTGACAGTTAGGCCGCACCCGCAAACAGTTGAGTAATGGCCACCGAAATTAAGCTTCGCTTGCAAACAGTTGCACGGGGGACACCCAATACTACCGGGAGGAGAAGGCGGCATCATGGGTGGCCAGGCCTGCCCCACAGAACCGGCAGCAGCCCCGTTGCTGGGTGGTTGTCATTTCTGGACGCAGCCACGGCACCATTGGCTTCATGGCAGGCCTGCTCTGTTTGTATGTCGTCCTCGACATGTGGGATCGCACACGAGCTTGGACCTCTCCCGGGTTCCCACCGGCTGACCCTTTGTTCTACTGTCAGTCCAACGCAACATGTGAGGGGCTTCCTCAATGGAGCTCGACTAGAAGGCGGGCTGGTGCGTCGGTGAATAGGTTGCCCTTGAGGAGAAGCAAAACCGTTGGCATCCAAGTGGACCCACACACAAATGCTGTACAAAAGCCGCACAGGGGCCCCTCTTTGTAAGGGGCATCCAATAGGGATCGGTGGATGGACTCCTTGCAACGCATGCACCTGCACCTCCTGTACGGTCATGCCCCCCTGTGGCTGCTGGACGATGGGTGGTGGCATATTCGGATATTCTGGTTTTCCAAAAGTTTGGCAGTCCAATTGTAGAACCCTCCCCGCGCCCATCAGCCACAGACCTATCAGAGGGCTGGGTAGCAGGGGCAGGGGGAGTACAACTGACTTGCCCCCCCCCCCCCCCCCACCACCACACACACAATGGGCCCAGGTGGTGCTCCATAGCCCAATGTGGCCAGTGCCAATGTAGGCTCCCATGCTCTGGTGCACCCCTCATCCTGCTCCTCGGCCCGACCACCCAAGTGGAGCCCACACATATCCACACACATGCACATGGCCACACCAGCGTAACATGCGCATTGTAATGGAGTCAGCTTCTCGTTGTTGAGCATGGACACAATCTCGCGAGCTCCGTCAGGAACTTCGTCCTTCAATACCCCACAGAACTCCAGAGCCAGAGAACACTGAAGAACCAAAATAAATTCTTTGTGAAAGTGAATGCAAGCCGTGCTCCAGACCCTGACAGCCACAACCTGACCATCAGGCAAGGCCCGGATCCAAACCCACCTCCACGGCAGGAAAACCCCACACTGTGGCCATATGCACAGGCCCCAGGGGACGGGGCGTGGAATCAGTCCTGCTGTCACTAAACCCCCCCCCCCCCAAAGGTGTTTTTTTTTGTTTTTGCGATGCGGAGGGATGCTGGCCATCTGGGGACGTAGGGGGTAGGGGGGCAGGTTCAGGAGGTTGGAGGAGGAGAAGTATTGTCGGGTGGGGATGCTCAGAGGAAACGTTGTTTGCGCCTCAGACTCACAGGTATCAGCCATGAACAGCAGACGAGTCACTGTGGCAGAGTTCTGACTTTTTCCCTTGTCGTGCATGGTTGTTGCTTGTTGCTAAAAAGGGGTACCTCCACCCTACACCCGAACCAGGACAGAGCTGGTGCTGGAGAAAGGATCCTGCACAATGCACACAGCACACCCTGCCTTGTAAACTATGCACACCGCAGATTGCGCCGTTGGGACACATCGAGCATGTTGTACAACACCTAACACACAATCTGCACACTGAGCATGCTAAACAGGGAAGTATAGGAGTTTTCATATTTTACCTATTTTTGACCCAGCTGAGGCTTGTGTCTGTATCCCCACGCGGTAACATGGAGATGGCTGCTACGTGTTGGTGCTGCATAGGAGGTGTCAATGCATGGGCCAAAGGCTGAAAGAGGTTAATGTTAGGCACCCAATGGGTCTGTGGTAAAACTGAGTGAAAAATGTGTTAAAAATTTTTTTACTCAGTTTCAAAACAAATCAACAAAATATTTTGTTACTAAGTTTTTCCTCTGCGGGTGGTTTTTCTATGAAGTCCCGAAACTTAGTAAAAAAATTTTGATTCTCTTGAGTAAAAAACGCCCCCCCCTTTAGAAGAAAAAATTTTACCACGTACAGGTATCTTTTTTTCTACTACGATGTTTATTTAGTAGGAAAAAAAATGGCCCCTTGAGTTGCTCAAAAAAAACGTTCTGTCCAAAAGTGATACTAGACCCTGAGGATGCCCAAACAAGTGTTTGTAACCTGTGTTGAGCCAGTAGTTTCATGACTGAAACAAGGCGCAGAATTGTCCAAAAACAATTTGCTCCGACAGTGAACCTCGACTATTTGGGATGCTTATGCAAATAAATTTGGCTTATTGGTTCAACTACACGCACATTTGCATGTCAGGCCAGACGTGTCCGGCTGGCAGACAACAGTGTGGGTCTGTGCAACACAGCTGTCGCAAGAGCATCAGGAACGCGCGCAGTCGGAGGCACGTGACTATGACAGAGATCTGTCGCGGTGCCTCAACCCAATAAGGAGGACGAGGGGGAGGGTCCGCCATAAAGGCCAAGCAAGCATGCCGGTTGGAGTGTGTGGGGTGTGTGTCACGACAGCCTCAGACTTTCATGGCAGAGAGGGGGTTGGCAAGGGTTGCAGGGCAAGAAGAGGCTTGGGGAGAGTATGGCATACATAGTCAGGCTCACTGGCGGTAATGTGCAGCGGTGTATTCCCGTCCTTGTCCTTCTTCTTCAGCAGCCCCACCTTGTCCACCGGCAGCCGCTTGGACTGATCAGTGTTCTGTGCGTCCCTTGCCGCACACAGGTCACACACCGGGCGGTTTTCCACTCCCTCTTCGTGCTGCAAGCGCAGGAACAAGGGGTAAGAAAGCAGTACGCTCATCAGAGAATGCTGAGGCGCCACACCAGACGTGTCTATACAAGCTTTCACTGCTGGCACAAAATACACGCTTTGTTTTGGGGATACACGCATGGTACACACTATCGAAGCTTAGGATGCATCTGTGATACAGGATAGCAAAGAACCAGGGCTGTCCTTAAGGGGGGAAAAAAAAGGTTCGTAACGCCAACAGAAACGAACGTTCATAGGGACGCTATCCGCCTCATGGTCAAGACATGGGCAAGACACAAAACCACAGAAACATTGTGGAACAATGGTTGGCTGATGGCGGTTAGTGGTTGGTGGTTGGTGGCAGTTGGCGATTGGCGGTTGGCGGTTGGCGGCAGTTGGCTGTTGCATTGGGAGCTGTATTGTTGCATCCATACTCCATTTCCCGTCCTCCCATTTTCCTTGCATGAGTCCCAGCTGGTCACCAAACATTCATCTGCATTCATTGGGCCGCAACCGCAGCAACTGCCACGCCTGCACACCCCGTGCACACACACATACACACACAAGCTGATGTGGCTGGAGTTTGTGATCGCACCGTGTTCAGGTTTTTTCCAGATTGCCAGTGTACAGGTAAGCTACACCGCCCCCTTCAGTTGAGGGGATGGGATCAATTGTCACTGCAGGGCCGAACGTGTGCTTGCTCTCTGTGACCTGCACACCACACGCCCCCGTACGGGGGTGAGGCACTGGTGCGTTCAGCTTCAGCCAACCGTCCCAACCGCCGACCGCCGTCGACTGCACACCAACTGCGTTCAGCTGTGCGCCACCCGCCGTCACTTCCAGGCCGATCGCCAGGGTGGCGCCGACTGCTGCAGGCCGATCCCAAGGGGATCGCTCAACCGCTCAGACTTGAATGGCGCTTCTGGGTGTCACGGCGGTGTTGCGCCGCCGTGTAGATGAAGTGTATCCCCGAATCCCAACTGCTATATCGAACTGCATCCCAAAAGTGTGCATCGTATCTGAATCCCACTTTTCAAGGATGTGCATCGCATGTGTCTCACGGCTTTTCTGTCCTATGCAGATTGTTCCCCCAGTCTCTTGTGGCTCTTTTCCAGAAACAATGAAGCACGTGTCTTTGAAGCATCTGTTCGGGCAGCATTTGTTTTGTGGGGGCTCTGTTCTTTGCAGGGCTGTCCTCAAGAAACCCATTTTTTTTTTGTCAAGGACAGCCCCCAAGCATCACCAACCGCCAACCACCAACCGCCGACCGCCACCACGAACTGCCAACCGCCATACCAGGGGGGGGGGAGGGGGGATATTCCGTGCGGGGGAAAATAGGAATCTACAAATTCTGGCGCGACAAAATCTGTGCCACTTCTTAAAAATGAGCGAACAAATTATGTGCTGTTATTACCTGCACAAATCCTCAAAAACACCGAACAAATTGCGGAAAAAATTGTTGTACAGAATTTGAAATGCAGAAATTCTAGCTTGCATAACCCCCCCCCCCCCGTATCACCTCCAGCCAACGCATTACACACATCGTTTCAACTGGCCCTTAGCCCAAAGCGACCGCCAACCGAGCATCCATCCCCACCACCCTGGCATTCTACTCCAACTTTGACTGAAAATGCTCTTCTGGCCTCCCATGTGCACCCGTCTCCATGCGCGCAACATACGTTGGTGATTGTGGGAGCGTGCCAACACTTGGGGCAGACCTGCAGGAGAGGGAAAGAAGGGGGGGCGCGCGCTCCACTGGCAGAGTGCATAGCACAGCCTGTATCCCGCTCGGTGGTGCACCGCATAGGTCCCGTATAAGCCTGCATCCTACTGTGGCACGCCACAGCGAAAGCCCGCGTGCAGAGGCATGGCACAAGCTTGTCTCTTACACAGCGGTGCAGAGCACAGGCCCAAGCACAGGCCTGTGTCTTACTCCGTGGTGCAGGGCACAGGCACAACACAAGCCCAGGTCAGTTAGCATAACCCTGTGTTGGTATGTCCTGAACGATGCACAGCGTATCGTGCATGCACATTGCAGCTCGTTTCCACGGATTTCTTCCCTCGCAACCAGCCCGCTCCTTCTGACGGTGATACCTCCTGCTCCTCCTCCTCCTGCTCGAAATCCATGTCCATAAGCAGCACCTCAGCCACACGGAACAGGCCCATTTGAGCAGACATATGGAGGGCGTTCATACCGGCGTGGTCGCAGAGCATAGGCGAGGCTGAGAAAATGGAGCGTAAGAGGGCTGGGTGGGACACCTTTCTGAGAACCTACCTTGGACCCCAATCGCAGTGGTGGCGCTTCCTTCTGGCTCATACCCACACTTCGGGACACAGACGGAGGCGTTGCGTAAGAGAACGAAGTACAGAAAAATACCAGCATCGGCATCCTGCGTGTTGCCAAAGGACCGTCCCTTGAACACACTCTATTCCCTGTGATCCTCCGAACTGTTTCTGATGGCAACATGGGTCGCCGTTGTTGCGGTCGTCGTCGCTAACTCTGCACTGCAGCGCAGCCTTGCACCTCATCAATCCAAATTGAACGCAGACCCAACACTTGGAACAACGTGGGAGGACTGGGCAACACCACATACCACCCGAGACCAGAAGGAGGTCAATAATGTCCAGCGAGCCATGGAAGATGGCGAGATGCAGTGGGGTCTGCGAGACAAAGGCACCGAATGTTAAGGGAGCATCAGGTTCGGGGGGACCAACAGGCTGAGCCACAACTGAGCTCGCCAACCTTCGATTCATCGTTGAACAATGGGGGAACGGGGAAACTGGAAAATGGTGGGGCAGGTTTGGAGCCGTGTCCCAGACCTGCGCAATGCACTCCTCAGTAGCACACAGATGTCTGCCATCGACACCTCAGTGAGGGTGGCGCATCGTGCACGCCGTGTCCAGCTCAGAACACACATACACGGTTTAGGTAACCGTTATGGTCGGTTGACTATGCGCCACAAAAGTGCCCAGGCCAAGAAGCCGTGCAGGCCACCTAATGCTTTAGGGGGCTGACTCATCTATGCCGTTGCTCTGCAACCCAAGGCCAAGATGACATGCAGGCCGCCTAATGCGAGGTGCGGTGGGGTGATGAGGTGGAAGGGAAGGTGTTGTCTATGATTCAGCTTATTTTGGGGCTTTGGGTGTTGAACCTTGCAGTTTGAGCATGCTTTGAAATGTCTTGGGCGTCGTACACGCACGCACGCACACACGCGCGCGCGCACACGCACAAACACAGGCCCCAAACATGCAGCTCTGTTGAACAGAGCCATCCACCAGGCGGTGACAGGAAAAGATTCACTCGGCCACGGACCTGTCCTATGCAATTCGTGTGCGTGTATGTGTGTGCGTGCGCGCGCGCGCGCGTGTGTGTGTCTGTGCATGATAGCAGAGGAATGATAGCAACTGGTACAGTCTCCTACATGGTTTCTGCACACACGCGCACACGCTAGCCGCAGAAAAGGTGGGTTTGCTGGCTTCACGGGAATCACAAGAGGGCGGTATTGCAAGCGGGGGCGTGCTCCGGGACCCGGGGGGTGTCCCATGAACATGAAGATCCAGAGGCGCAACCGTGCTGTTGTCATCCACAAGACGTGCACCAACTGGGCGGACAAATGCCGCACGTACCCACGAATCATGGTAGACAGGACACACCTTGGGCCCAAAAGAAGAAAGAGGCTCGGGGGACCAACGCAATACAACAACCTACTCACAATCACGGACGGCACCGGATGCAAAATTCGACGACCGGAAGCACAAGAGGACTCCCCGCGCCACCATTTTGGGCAACGACCACCGGGGCGCAAGTTGCGCCACCCCCCGACCCCTAGGTCGTCACGAGCCGTGCGCAATATAACGCAGGGACGGGCTGCGCTGTTGACTCTCCTCGTTGCTCAAAGAGCGGCTACACTTCTATCCCTCGATGCCTCCTGCGAAGCATCTTGAAGTACACATCCCCGGTACTTTATCTGAAAACTTCTTCGGCATGTTCTTGGAGCTTGTTGGGTGGGGTGGTACCGCCAACACTCTCTCCGACAATCACACCTGACCATCTTTGTTTTGAGCGTCCAGATCTGCACCTTCGTTGATGAGCATTTGTGCACAAATGATGTAGCAATCCTTGACCACAACGTGCAACGCGGTCTGTGGGAGGAGGCGCGTGGCCGATGTCACATATGGTGTGGAGCAGCTTTCATTCTCGGGCCCCGTCGGGGAGCTCCGCGGTAGCATCACGAAGCCCGCCTTGCACGCGCGCCTACGGGGATAGGTCTAGACCACATTGTCCCGTTGTCGTGTGTCGTACCATCGTCGACCGAGGAATGCTTCGGGCCTTAGGGGTGCCGTAAAAGACCAAACATGTAGTGATTGATAATACCACATACTTTTACGTTATTTGGTGTCGCCGTCCCTAACGATTTGGCGGTCTTGTCTTTTGCTCGTTGGTAATTCGTTGCCGCCACCCCATACAAATTGTTGCTTTGTTCCTTGCCACATTGCGTTCGAAGTGCCTTCTCGCGCATACATCCACAAACGCGCGCGTGCGCGCGTGCGTGCGCACCCGCTCACTAAAACGAGGGGAGCCGGCCACCCATCAATGTCGGGAACCGAGGTGCGGGTATTTCGGCATCCAAGTGGCCTCGTGTTGTTGCATGGTCGGATTACAATTCGAACCATCTTTGAGGGCTTGTGTTCGTCCACGGTCTCAAGACCCCGGAATTGCCGAATGCCCTCTCGCAGAACGCCTTGCGCAACGCGCATGGAGCTTAACTAATCCAATTGTTGCGCAACACATCCACGTCGAGTCGTGTCCCGCAATGGGGGAATGGCAAATGCGACGATTGGAAGAGCACATACCTCACCGTCGTCGTTGCTAATGCGCGCGTGTCTCTTGTCGGCGTTCAACAACTTTCGGACCCTTGCATGATCTCCACTAAGATGGCGTGGACAATCCATGCAACGCGCGGACAATGTTCGCACATATTTCGGGTTCCTCATGCACTTGTGTGGGGCCGTTAGTTCGAGTTCACCGTTGCGTACCATGGGCTATGTGATTTAGTGGCAACTTCTTCTTCCCCCATTTTGTGAAACCTTCAACCATGGGTTTTGGATGTCACTACTAGTATCCGCCCGTGTGTGGCTTTTGCGAGGTGTTTTTTTACAACCTTGCGATCCAACTTGTGCATGTGTACATGTAGCGTTCAACGTTGAAATGGAATAAAGACGAAAACCTAATTCAATAGAGCATCTATGTGCCTTGACAAAGAGAAAGCGTGGGCATTACTTTGGCACACGGTTAGTGCAAGCTTGTAAGAGCATGCTTCTTTTTGCTCCAAACGCACCTACACGCAAAAAAAACGAAAGCTTTTTTAAAATAACTCCTAGAACCCAAAGAATTGTGCCCTCCCGCATTCGTTAGTGAGTCATCCAAGACGACGGTGAGATTGTCCGACGTTCGCCAATGTACCGGTTGTTTCTAAGTGGGATGCATTGCCTTCAAATCCTCAAAACCGTGCCACCACATGATGTATCTGAAGGTCAAGACAAGGTAGTTGCAAGGATTTGCCGTGCCACGTCTTACCTACAAATTCCTTTCCTATCATGCTCCTTCACGACCGGCGGCCAATAGCCCTCATTCGAAGGCACTGGCGCCCAAGAACATCGCCTCGAGCCACAACGCAAAGACCCCCAAAAACAAGGTATGAACAAACGATGATATTGATTGACAACGTGGAGGAGGCAGGCAACGGGTGAGCACGTTGGGTATCGATGGGTGGCCAAACCTCGGGTGTAAATGGAGTAGTGGCAAAAGTTTGTATGTAGTTGAGTAAACTCGCCCTCACCTCGGGATTGATCAAAAATTGCAAAGTTCAAAATTGCCTCTTCCCGAAGGTGGCTAGAATCACGATGGACGGCACGGACGGGGAACGCAGACTTGCTCTTTCCATAAAGATTCGTCGATTGCACCTTAAGGACAACTTGGCATAGCTTTTGTTGCGGACATGGATGCTTTCATGGGTGCTCGCAGTAGTGCAAGGTTTTTGAGTATGCTTTTGCTCAAAGCTCCGAGACGTTCATCGGTAACGAGTCAATACCTTTCGGCGGCCTCAAAAATTTCCGTGGAAGTCAAGGGTTCTTTGTCTTCGTCCTCCTCGTCTTCTTTCGGGGACATGCCTCCCTCATCCTCCTCTTCTTCCGGTTCATCACAATCCGCACTCGCAGTACATTCCGCATCTGGAGTTGGGATGCCTGGGGTTGCCTCTGCCTCCGGGACAACTTCCACATCATCACACATGTCCCCACGCTCCTTTGGCTCCTCACCTTCATCGTTCGGCTCCTCTATAACTTCCACGTCTTCCTCTTTTGGCGCGTCGCTTGGCTCGGCCACAACTTTCGCGTCAACCTCCATATTTGATCAACGGGTGGGCTATCGAACAAAAGAAGGGTCAAACGACCGTTCGCCGCTCGATGTGGTTGGGTCCGCGCAAAAAAATCAATATTATCAGGTATTGTTAGGTAGTTCCTTTGGTTCACAATTAGTTAGTTTCTTTCGTTTATAACCAAATATTTAAGCAGCACTTTCGTGCGACATCCCTTGACGGTCGCGCTCACTTGCTGGGTCCAGATCCATGGAACCACGAAACCACTGGCATTACAGCCGCTGGTACCCACATCGGCCTTCAAGGCGTCCCAAGCAAAGCATAACAACAAGATTTCATGGCACACAGCTGAAGAGAAACTAAAGTGGAGTTTGCAATGGACGGCTGAGGGGCGCGCCCCAAGAAATAAGGAACACACCACGGCGCATGGCACTCATGCAAATGAGCTCATGCATGACCTTGAGACAAGCCACGGTACCAAGTGGGATGCGTGCACACCACACAACACAATGTTCTTTCTTACGTTTGTTGGCACTTGAGATTCATGATTTGCTGTAGGCACTCAACACATTATGAAAGACGGAGCCGAAGAGCAAATAGTGAAATCAACTCTCATTCTTCGCGTAAGTCGCATAAGGTGTAGCAAGCGAGCCATCGCTTAGGTGGTACGTGAAGTAGTGACAAGAAATGTCTCTCTGTGGGCTACGCCCGTCATGGGCACCTACTATTATGAAAAACACTTTTAGAAGCATTATGTATGCTATGAGCGTGAATGTGCATTATCACAATGTATCATGATGTGTCGCTTCATCAGTGGTTGCACCGGCTCAACAACTAGATCATGTTGGTTGGTGCCGCGGTCCCTGTGGGCCGTATTGTGCTAGCTTCCCTTTGATTTCAGAACATTTTCGGAAAGAATGCGACTTTCGATTCAAATTTTCACGTTTAGTTCTCAACAGCTCCAAAGGTTGAACATCTTGACGGTCTAGTGAGATTTTTGGTGTCGTACATTTGCTCCTCTGGTGGAGTCGCTCGTCCAGTGCATTAGAAATTTTGTGGATGCATTTCCGGCGTTTGCGCGGACATATAGGAAGGGGACCTCAAATATCGTCGCCTTGTCTCCTCTCCTTCCGCTTCACAATTACGGTTCCAGTTCTTGGTGGGAGGAGTGCGTGGTGCGCGCGCGCGCGTGTGTGTGTGTGTGTGTGTGTGTGTGTGTGCGCGCGCGCGCGTGTGTGTGTGTGTGACATATGACGTGTGTGTGCGTGTGGGTATGTGTGTGCTTGTGTTTTCGGGGGGGGGGGGAGGCGGCTCATTTTTGGGAATTCGTTGCGTTTTTTCTCATCGATAGCGAATAACATTTTGGAAAATACCACACCACACCGTAGCACACCACTGCAACCATACCACACTACAAAACAATACAACATACAGTGTGGTGTGGCATGGGATATGTCGTGTTTTCTTGCATCGTGTGGTCTTATGTTAGAGTTGATAATGGTGAAAACTGGAAAAAAGGAGGCCCCACCCAACTGGCCCGCCCATTTGTTACGATTTATTTTGACCACCCTTTGAATCCCGCTTGCCCCTTTTGAATTGTTGACGAACTTGGTTGAGGTACTCATCCCCACATGGCATCATTGCAAGCAGTCCATCACTTTGGAACAAACTACATAAATGTCATGGGTTCATGAAAAACCACAATGCATGGGCGAACAATTAAGAGTTTGATTCAAACGATCTCAAAAATGTTGTGTTGGGGAACGTCGTCTTCTTGTTCTCCTCTGGGGTGGGGTCAATATGATTTGATCAATACAAAGCGTGAATAGGTTTGAGGCTCACGCACATGACATCTAGAACATGCTGCACGCCGCGGGAAGAAAATGCAACTTTCAAGAAGGCACCACTTTCAGTACGAGCGGTGTGCGCCCACAAAGCACACTTTTGAGTGATAATGTTGGGATCGGCTGGCTTCTTTCACCCGTGAGGGCCCCTCCCTCTTTTCGAAACTCCTTCCCACTTCCACTATGCTCTTTCTACTCTCACGTGGCCTACGAGCCATAAGTTGACCCAATTACCCGAATAGCTGCATGTATTAGAGTGGTAGAGCAATGCATCACCCACTCAATAGATAGGTGCCACGTTCATTCATGGAAACGGGGCACAATTGTGAGCTTGTCACAACCGGCCAGGCTTTGATGGATCCCACGTGTCATCGCATTGGGATGGACATAGCAACAACTAATTGTGACAGCTTAAAAAAGAGGAATCCAAAATGCATGTACATACAATGGGTGAAGTTTATCACAAAGTTGGTGTTGCAGAAAAGAACATTGATCCAAAGCGTGGCTGTGGTGATCCGTGCGTGATCCAAAGTGGTTCCTTTGAGACCCCCCACTCATTGCCGGACGTTTTTGATCTGTTCACTAGGGGTGGACCCCCCCCTTTTGTCCCCGATGCACAACGCAATCATGACATTGTGGTGATGGGGCGATGGGCCGCCAGTGAGCATCTGTTGGCACGATGCCATCTTCCTTGTAGAATCGCTAACGGTAGGCAAAAAGTGGTATGTACCCACAACGTGAGAAATTGACTATCTTGAGGCGTGAAGCGGGGTTCCAACAGTGGCTGCCAAAGCCGGCAAACCAAGGCGAGGTTTGTCAAGCGAAACCTGCCAACCGGTCATGCATGGAGAGTGGGGCTTCCCGCGGTCAGGATGATATTGGCAAATTATGCAACCGTATTGTTTGGTATTAGTGGGCACCATTGTTCCCAGTCCGCCTTGCTTTCTTTCTTCGCGTCATTGAAATGTGTCCGGTAAAGGGTTTCGTTCTTCGGCAGTGACGGAATCATCAGTAAACTATAAACATCTGTACACTGGCTGCGTTTCCCAACCTCCGCACACATTATTACTCCTTTCTAGCAGGCTGCTTTGCACAGAACTGTTGGGCACGCCGTCGGTCTACGCCTCAAGCCGACACCATTATGGTGTGCGGCGTGCCGTGGAGTGGCCTCGCCGCTATCCTCTGCGTCCTGGTTGCTCTAGGTGACGTTTTGCAAACGGTCGCCACCGCTCCCCCCCCCACACCAACGCAATCATGCACCAATACGCCATCATGCACCGATACACCGATTCCCACAATTTCACCGACACTCACCGCAACGCTGACACCCAGCTTTTCGCCTACCTGCACCCCATCAGATACTCCGACATCCACTCCAACGCCCAGTTTCACCCCCAGTTGCAGCCCCAGTTCTACACCTAGTGGAACTCCAACATTGACCCCATCAACGACCCCAACGGGCAGTCCGAGCGGGTCACCTACCACATCTCCAACCGCATCACCGACCTCGACAGCTACCCCAACCACAACACCAACGCTATCACCAACCCTATCACCGACCCCGTCACCTTCTGCAACGCCTTCACCAACCCTATCACCGACCGCATCACCTTCTGCAACACCTTCACTGTCACCTACCCCTTCACCCACCGCGACAGATACCCCAACAGGCACTCCAAGCCCTTCCCCAACAGCCACACCGAGTTCAACACCCACCCTTTCACCAACCCTATCACCGACCGCATCACCTTCTGCAACACCTTCACTGTCACCTACCCCTTCACCCACCCCGACAGATACCCCAACAGGCACTCCAAGCCCTTCCCCAACAGCCACACCGAGTTCAACACCCACCTTTTCACCAACCCTATCACCGACCGCATCACCTTCTGCAACACCTTCACTGTCACCTACCCCTTCACCCACCGCGACAGATACCCCAACAGGCACTCCAAGCCCTTCCCCAACAGCCACACCGAGTTCAACACCCACCCTTTCACCAACCCTATCACCGACCGCATCACCTTCTGCAACACCTTCACTGTCACCTACCCCTTCACCCACCCCGACAGATACCCCAACAGGCACTCCAAGCCCTTCCCCAACAGCCACACCGAGTTCAACACCCACCTTTTCACCAACCCTATCACCGACCGCATCACCTTCTGCAACACCTTCACTGTCACCTACCCCTTCACCCACCGCGACAGATACCCCAACAGGCACCCCAAGCCCTTCCCCAACAGCCACACCGAGTTCAACACCCACCTTTTCACCAACCCTATCACCGACCGCATCACCTTCTGCAACACCTTCACTGTCAGCCACCCCTTCACCCACCCCGACAGACACCCCAACAGGCACTCCAAGCCCTTCCCCAACAGCCACACCGACTGCATCACCCACATCAACACCAACTCTATCTCCAACGGCATCACCTACCTGCTCGCCTACGTCCTCACCTTCTCCAACTCCGACAGCCACACCCACTCCATCATCCACTCCATCACCCACCCCAACAGCTTCCCCATCAACAACACCAACGCCAAGCCCGACAGGGACTGCCAGCCCCACGCCAACCCCCACGCCAACCCCCACGGGCACACCCACCCCTTCTCCCACCGGCACGGTTTCTCTTACCCCCACTCCTACCCCCACTGCTACACCAACACCTAGTGCATCACCTAGCCTTACTCCCTCCAACACTCCCTCCTTGACCCCCACTCCCACGCCCTCACCAACACCAACACCTACATCCAGCCCAACACCGACCCCATCATTTACCCCATCAAGTACATCGTCACCCACACCTTCACCCACACCGAGCCCCACAGCAACCCCGTCCCCATCACCGACTTCAAGCCCTACCTCAAGCCTCACCCCATCACCGACTGTCTCACTAACCCCATCATCCACTCCTTCACCAACACCGACACCCACACCCACGCCTACACCCACTCCAACACCCACACCGACACCCACCCCTTCACATTCGTGCTCGATATCTGACACATCTTCAGGTGTGAAAATGGGGAAGCGAAGGGAAGGAGAGGGGAAGGATGTGAAGGGAAGGAGGGGAAGAGGAGGGAAGGGCAGGGCAGGGAAGGGCAGGGTTGGGAGTGGGAAGGGAGAGAAGGAAAGGCTGGGAAGGTTTCCTGTGCCTCGCAGTGACGGTTTCAGTGTCGGTTTGGCTGGGTGGCAACGATGTGTTGGATTGTTGATGTTGGATATGATATGGGCATATCAAGCCTCGTCAGGTACCAGCCACTTTCCATTTCAAGTTAGTCTGTATCTCCCCAACCTCAGGGAGAGTGAGCCACAGAGCGCAATCAGAGGAATAGTCTGAGCTACATTGCGTGGGGATACTGTTGGTGCCAATCCACTGGTTTGGACGTCGCCACATGTGTTATTCATTATTCATTGTGTGTTTGGGAAACAGCAGTGTGGCAAAATGATTGCTGCGTCCCCCAAGCTCCCATCTCCAGCCCTTCACGCCTTTTTCAACAAAGGGGTGTGCGTTGGCAGATGGGGTCCGGTCAATTGACAGGGCTTTGACGGGGCTTCAGCGCACCCGTAAGAGGACAGCAAAGAGTGCAACAAGAGGGTGCTTTGCTGGGTGGGTCCAAGCGCGGATGTTTGGTTACTTCACTCCCTAAGTTCTCTCCTAACAGGAACTTTGATTGTCCAGTGCTGTGCCTTGTTGCCCTCAGTTTGTGTGTGTGTGTGTGTGTGTGTGTGCGCGCGCGCGGTGTGTTGCTGTGGGTGGGTGTTGTCACTCGCGACGCACTCCGCGCCCCACAGAGCACCGACTCCCAGCAGAGGCGGGGTTCCATGTTCAGTCTTCGCGACGACAGATTTCTCCAGCAGCGAATGCACCATCTCGCGCGCAGCCAGCAATCTGGCTGGCGTGACATACCGGGGCCAACCGAAGGATGAACAGCTGAGAAAATGAAGAACGCGTCCCCGCACAATACCGGTGACCGTTTGGGGCCTTGTAATGCTTTCAACAAATGCAATGCCACATAAGCTGAGGGGAGGGGGTTTTGCCGGGGTAACGTGTGGGCTGTGGCATCGAATGACTGGGGATCACTGGGACTTGTGGTGCACTGATTGTCTGTCCTCCGCATGTCCTGCATACGATTCCCGTTTGCCCTATCCGTGCAGAACAACAGTCAGCGTCCGCCAGTCGCACCTTCTCAACATCACCAAGCTCCACCAGTACCGAAGCTGGCAGCGGCACTCCGACGTCATCCCCGTCATGCAGTGCATCACCTTCAGGTACGACGGGGGAGGTTGCCTGAATGCACTGATGGGGAGGACGGTTACCCGCCAAAGCTGTCAGTTATCTGCCAACGCCATCAATTGAATATTGATGTATGTGGGTTAAGACATTTGATGTGTCGACCCTTGGGCTGTTTCTCTGGCTTTCTTCAAGGACATGTGTGTGTGTGTGTGTGTGTCGGGTAGGGCTGAGCTGTCCTCTTCTCTCACCCGGCTTTGGGGATCCCCTGACGGCAGGGGTGATACAGCCACATCTGCAAGACAGCCTTCTTCCTCTGCTTCCCGCACACTCGTACACCCGCTGCCCATGTTCATATCTTCCCTCTCAGACGCAGGGTCTGTCTCCAGCAGCATCACTCTGAGCGCCTCGGCAAGTGCCAGCCGCGGTGTCTCCTCAACCGTTAGCTCGAGCGGCAGTTCGTCACGCAGTGGTACAGCAACAGGTGTGCATAGCATCTGCATGGGACTTCCAGAAGTTTGGCAGTGGGTGGGTGGCTGGGTTGCAGATGGATCCGCGTTGAAGATGGATGCGGGGCGGGTTGGCAGCGCATGTGGTTTCCGGATGTGTGCCCGCTGTGGTCCCATTTTCACGCCCCGTGCCCGAAGTTCATTTTGCTTTCCTGCCCCTGGCAGTCCAAGGAACCCCCCCTGGCCAGAACTTGCCTGTCTATGGGGTACAGAAGTGGCCAATTCGTCCTCAAGCTCCCGTCCTCCAGGTGGAGCCTCGATAGGGGGATACAACCTGAGGGCTTCCTCCACAGCCCGCTTTCAGTGCATCGCAGACTCAAAGCAATTAATTCGGCTTCTGCAGAGGTTCTGTCAACAATGAAGCAGTAAAATCAGTCAGGGCTGGCGGGGGGTTGAGATGCAGGCAAGACAACAGACCTGACTCGGTGGTGTGCACCACTGTCAACAGGTACCATCAGTGGTTTATTAAGCGCCAGTACCAGTGGTACGGAAACTGTCAGTGCTTCGCCGTCAAGTCACAGTGTCAGTAACTCTGGCAGTCCTACGCCGAGTATTTCATCCTCGGGCTCTGGGTCACTTTCAGGTGTGAAACGGGCATTGTGTGTGTGTGTGTGTGTGTGTGTGTGTGTGTATGTGTCACTGTCCGTCAGAAAGGCGCCTAGCCTCCATGACTTTACTTTGATGTTGGCCTGACGAGCTGTTTTGACGATCACTGCCGTGCTATCGCTGTGCGCTTGATCTCACCTCACGCAGTGTGTGTGTGTGTGTGTGTGTGTTTGTGTGTGTGTGTGTGTGTGTGTGTGTGTGTGTGTTTGTGTGTGTTGTGTGTGTGTGTGTGTGTGTGTGTTTGTGTGTGTGTGTGTGTGTTTGTGTGTGTGTGTGTGTGTGCGTGTATGTGTGTGTGTGTGTGTGTGTGTGTGTGTGTGTTTGTGTGTGTGTGTGTGTGTGTGTGTGTGTGTGTGTGTGCGTGTATGTGTGTGTGTGTGTGTGTGTGTGTGTGTGTTGTGTGTGTGTGTGTGTGTGTGTGTGTGTGTGTGCGTGTGTGTTTGTGTGTGTGTGTGTGTGTGTGCGTGTATGTGTGTGTGTGTGTGTGTGTGTGTGTGTGTGTGCGTGTATGTGTGTGTGTGTGTGTTTGTGTGTGTGTGTGTGTGTGTGTGTGTGTGTTTGTGTGTGTGTGTGTGTGTGCGTGTATGTGACCCCCACGGCCGCCCAGGGGCGCGTGACCTCACCGTGGTGTGGGGGTGAAACCAGGGGGGGGGTTCCCCTGGGCCAACACGCAATCTGGGGGGCGACCCAGTCCAGCCGCGGCGGCTGGGTCGCGAGATCGCGTGCCCCACCCCTCGCCGGCCACCGTGGGGGAGCCACGATGGCACAGGGCGGGCTCCACCGGGGGGTGGCGGTTTGCGTGGGTTCTCCAGGCCTCCCTGTGGCCCAGCCCGCCCCAGGGCTTGTACGCTGTCACCCACCCGCCCCCTTGCACTCGCTCTGTTCCTGCACAGGTGCATCCTGGGCTGGGGACCGAATGCGGCGTGGCGCCCCTCGTGGCCCCTCCGACACCGGAGCGAGGAGAGGGCACCAGTGGGGATCTTGGCCCGTTTCCTGCAGCGGATGCCTGTAGCGGGGACGGTGCGAGTGAACCGGGACCGTACTGAAATAAGGGGAGGCCCCCCTGTCCCGGGCCTCCGCCCAAGCGGGGTGGAGTTATGTCTTTTGTGGGACCGTACTGAAATAAGGGGAGGCCCCCCTGTTCCTGGCCCTCCACCCATGCAGGTTGGAGCGAGTTTGAATCAATATCAGTTGAAATAAGGGGCGCCCCCCCAGTCCCGGCGGCCCTTTTTTTTTTTTGAGAGATGAGAAATGTGAAATAAGGGGAGGACCCCCCGTGCCCCCCATGCCGGGAATCCCACGTGGGGCGGCCGGTCGGAATACGCTGGAAGAAATTGGAAGAAATTGAAATAAGGGGAGGCCCCCCGAGTGCATATCACAGGTGGCGCCAACAACGGCGCTGCCATTGGGAAGGATACATGAACACAGGGGAGGCCCCCCGTGTGTTGGGCCGTGGAGGGGCGCCATCCCCTCCCGGCGAGACAAAGTGCCCTGTTTGGAACCGAGGGGGGGTGCCATCCCCCCCGGGCCCCAGATGTGTATGTATCAAGTAAAGTAAGTACGTTAAAGAATGAACCGCAGTATTGTATAATGTACGCCTCCGGCCAACAACCAGGGAGGGCCGGAGGTCCGGGTAAAAGCCCCGGACCCCCCAACGGCAGCCCCAAAGGTGAGCGCACCACTGGAAGGGGCATGTCTGCGGGGTAAAAACTTGCGCTGAGTAAACATCTAACGTAATAAATAGTGCTTACTGCTATAATTAATGCTTAAACGGGTAAATGCCCCCCCCCCCCCCGGGCCAGTTTAGTGCGCACCCCCCAGAGCCGGACCCGACCGGCCGTGCTGAGGCGAGCCCAGCGATGGGTATGACAGGCCGGACTTTAAGTGCTGGTAGACACGCCTCAGCACACTCCGTGGGCTTATAAGGCCCACGGGGGCCCCAAATACCGTTTCGTTCGGGAGTTAAGCCCCGGCGGAATTTGGGGTTGTTTTGGTTAAGAGGACTCACGTTGAGTCCCAGCTACTGTTACCCCGGAGTTATGGCCTCCGGTACTGCCTGCCTACTTGCTTGCTGCTGCCCACCCACACACAGCGGCGGTTACACCCGGGTCCCTCCGGTCCAGCCTGGGCCGCGGGGGGATAGGGACGCCCCATGGGTTCACAAGGTATTCTTTCTTTCCCCACACAGCGGCAGGTACACCCGAGTACTTCCGGTCCAGCCTGGGCCGCGGAGGGATAGGGACGCCCCGTGGGTTCATAAGGTATTTTTCCTTCCCCCACACAGCGGCGGTTACACCCGAGTCCCTCCGGTCCTGCCTGGGCCGCGGGGGGATAGGGACGCCCCATGGGTTCGTCAGGTATTTTTCCTTCCCCCACACAGCGGCGGATACACCCGAGTCCCTCCGGTCCAGCCTGGGCCGCGGGGGGATAGGGACGCCCCGTGGGTTCGTCAGGTATTTTTCCTTCCCCCACACAGCGGCGTTTACACCCGAGTCCCTCCGGTCCAGCCTGGGCCGCGGGGGGATAGGGAGGCCCCGTGGGTTTGTCAGGTATTTTTCCTTCCCCCACACAGCGGCGGTTACACCCGGTTCCCTCCGGTCCAGCCTGGGCCGCGGGGGGATAGGGACGCCCCGTGGGTTCGTCAGGTATCTCTCCTTCCCCCACACAGCGGCGGTTACACCCGAGTCCCTCCGGTCCAGCCTGGGCCGCGGGGGGATAGGGACGCCCCGTGGGTTCGTTAGGTATTTTTCCTTCCCCCACACAGCGGCGGTTACACCCGAGTCCCTCCGGTCCGGCCTGGGCCGCGGGGGAATAGGGACGCCCATTGGGTTCGTCAGGTATTTTTCCTTCCCCCACACAGCGGCGGTTACACCCGAGTCCCTCCGGTCCAGCCTGGGCCGCGGGGGGATAGGGAGGCCCCGTGGGTTCGTCAGGTATTTTTCCTTCCCCCACACAGCGGCGGATACACCCGAGTCCCTCCGGTCCAGCCTGGGCCGCGGGGGGATAGGGACGCCTCGTTGGTTCACAAGGTATTCTTTCTTTCCCCACACAGCGGCGGTTACACCCGAGTCCCTCCGGTCCAGCCTGGGCCGCGGGGGGATAGGGACGCCCCGTGGGTTCGTCAGGTATTTTTCCTTCCCCCACACAGCGGCGGTTACACCCGAGTCCCTCCGGTCCAGCCTGGGCCGCGGGGGGATAGGGAGGCCCCGTGGGTTCGTCAGGTATTTTTCCTTCCCCCACACAGCGGCGGTTACACCCGAGTCCCTCCGGTCCAGCCTGGGCCGCGGGGGGATAGGGACGCCCCGTGGGTTCGTCAGGTATTTTTCCTTTCCCCACACAGCGGCGGTTACACCCGAGTCCCTCCGGTCCAGCCTGGGCCGCGGAGGGATAGGGACGCCCCGTGGGTTTGTCAGGTATTTTTCCTTCCCCCACACAGCGGCGGTTACACCCGAGTCCCTCCGGTCCAGCCTGGGCCGCGGGGGGATAGGGACGCCCCGTGGGTTCGTCAGGTATTTTTCCTTCCCCCACACAGCGGCGGTTACACCCGAGTCCCTCCGGTCCAGCCTGGGCCGCGGGGGGATAGGGACGCCCCGTGGGTTCGTCAGGTATTTTTCCTTCCCCCACACAGCGGCGGGTACACCCGGGCCCCTCCGGTCCAGCCTGGGCCGCGGGGGGATAGGGAGGCCCCGTGGGTTCGTCAGGTATTTTTCCTTCCCCCACACAGCGGCGGTTACACCCGAGTCCCTCCGGTCCAGCCTGGGCCGCGGGGGGATAGGGACGCCCCGTGGGTTCGTCAGGTATTTTTCCTTCCCCCACACAGCGGCGGTTACACCCGAGTCCCTCCGGTCCAGCCTGGGCCGCGGGGGGATAGGGAGGCCCCGTGGGTTCGTCAGGTATTTTTCCTTCCCCCACACAGCGGCGGTTACACCCGAGTCCCTCCGGTCCAGCGTGGGCCGCGGGGGGATAGGGAGGCCCCGTGGGTTCGTCGGGTAATTTTCCTTTCCCCACACAGCGGCGGTTACACCCGAGTCCCTCTGGTCCAGCCTGGGCCGCGGGGGGATAGGGACGCCCCGTGGGTTCACAAGGTATTTTTCCTTCCCCCACACAGCGGCGGTTACACCCGAGTCCCTCCGGTCCAGCCTGGGCCGCGGGGGGATAGGGAGGCCCCGTGGGTTCGTCAGGTATCTTTCCTTCCCCCACACAGCGGCGGTTACACCCGAGTCCCTCCGGTCCAGTCTGGGCCGCGGGGGGATAGGGACGCCCCGTGGGTTCGTCAGGTATATTTCCTTTCCCCACACAGCGGCGGTTACACCCGAGTCCCTCCGGTCCAGCCTCGGCCGCGGGGGGATAGGGACGCCCCGTGGGTTCACAAGGTATTCTTCCTTCCCCCACACAGCGGCGGTTACACCCGAGTCCCTCCGGTCCAGCCTGGGCCGCGGAGGGATAGGGACGCCCCGTGGGTTTGTCAGGTATTTTTCCTTCCCCCACACAGCGGCGGGTACACCCGAGTCCCTCCGGTCCAGCCTGGGCCCCGGAGGGATAGGGACGCCCCGTGGGTTCGTCAGGTATTTTTCTTTCCCCCACACAGCGGCAGTTACACCCGAGTCCCTCCGGTCCAGCCTGGGCCGCGGGGGGATAGGGACGCCCCGTGGGTTCGTCAGGTATTCTTCCTTCCCCCACACAGCGGCGGTTACACCCGAGTCCCTCCGGTCCAGCCTGGGCCGCGGAGGGATAGGGACGCCCCGTGGGTTTGTCAGGTATTTTTCCTTCCCCCACACAGCGGCGGGTACACCCGAGTCCCTCCGGTCCAGCCTGGGCCCCGGAGGGATAGGGACGCCCCGTGGGTTCGTCAGGTATTTTTCTTTCCCCCACACAGCGGCAGTTACACCCGAGTCCCTCCGGTCCAGCCTGGGCCGCGGGGGGATAGGGACGCCCCGTGGGTTCGTCAGGTATTTTTCCTTCCCCCACACAGCGGCGGGTACACCCGGGTCCCTCCGGTCCAGCCTGGGCCGCGGGGGGATAGGGAGGCCCCATGGGTTCGTCAGGTATTTTTCCTTCCCCCACACAGCGGCGGTTACACCCGAGTCCCTCCGGTCCAGCCTGGGCCGCGGGGGGATAGGGACGCCCCGTGGGTTCGTCAGGTATTCTTCCTTCCCCCACACAGCGGCGGTTACACCCGAGTCCCTCCGGTCCCGCCTGGGCCGCGGGGGGATAGGGACGCCCCGTGGGTTCACAAGGTATTTTTCCTTCCCCCACACAGCGGCGGTTACACCCGAGTCCCTCCGGTCCAGCCTGGGCCGCGGGGGGATAGGGAGGCCCCGTGGGTTCGTCAGGTATTTTTCCTTCCCCCACACAGCGGCGGTTACACCCGAGTCCCTCCGGTCCAGCCTGGGCCGCGGAGGGATAGGGACGCCCCGTGGGTTTGTCAGGTATTTTTCCTTCCCCCACACAGCGGCGGTTACACCCGAGTCCCTCCGGTCCAGCCTGGGCCGCGGGGGGATAGGGACGCCCCGTGGGTTCGTCAGGTATTTTTCCTTCCCCCACACAGCGGCGGTTACACCCGAGTCCCTCCGGTCCAGCCTGGGCCGCGGAGGGATAGGGACGCCCCGTGGGTTCGTCAGGTAATTTTCCTTTCCCCACACAGCGGCGGGTACACCCGGGCCCCTCCGGTCCAGCCTGGGCCGCGGGGGGATAGGGACGCCCCGTGGGTTCGTCAGGTATTCTTCCTTCCCCCACACAGCGGCGGTTACACCCGAGTCCCTCCGGTCCAGCCTGGGCCGCGGGGGGATAGGGACGCCCCGTGGGTTCACAAGGTATTTTTCCTTCCCCCACACAGCGGCGGTTACACCCGAGTCCCTCCGGTCCAGCCTGGGCCGCGGGGGGATAGGGAGGCCCCGTGGGTTCGTCAGGTATTTTTCCTTCCCCCACACAGCGGCGGTTACACCCGAGTCCCTCCGGTCCAGCCTGGGCCGCGGGGGGATGGGGACGCCCCGTGGGTTCGTCAGGTATTTTTCCTTCCCCCACACAGCGGCGGTTACACCCGAGTCCCTCCGGTCCAGCCTGGGCCGCGGAGGGATAGGGACGCCCCGTGGGTTCGTCACGTAATTTTCCTTTCCCCACACAGCGGCGGTTACACCCGGGTCCCTCTGGTCCAGCCTGGGCCGCGGGGGGATAGGGACGCCCCGTGGGTTCGTCAGGTATTTTTCCTTCCCCCACACAGCGGCGGTTACACCCGAGTCCCTCCGGTCCAGCCTGGGCCGCGGGGGGATAGGGAGGCCCCGTGGGTTCGTCAGGTATTCTTCCTTCCCCCACACAGCGGCGGTTACACCCGAGTCCCTCCGGTCCAGCCTGGGCCGCGGGGGGATAGGGACGCCCCGTGGGTTCACAAGGTATTTTTCCTTCCCCCACACAGCGGCGGTTACACCCGAGTCCCTCCGGTCCAGCCTGGGCCGCGGGGGGATAGGGAGGCCCCGTGGGTTCGTCAGGTATTTTTCCTTCCCCCACACAGCGGCGGTTACACCCGAGTCCCTCCGGTCCAGCCTGGGCCGCGGGGGGATAGGGACGCCCCGTGGGTTCGTCAGGTATTTTTCCTTTCCCCACACAGCGGCGGTTACACCCGAGTCCCTCCGGTCCAGCCTGGGCCGCGGAGGGATAGGGACGCCCCGTGGGTTTGTCAGGTATTTTTCCTTCCCCCACACAGCGGCGGTTACACCCGAGTCCCTCCGGTCCAGCCTGGGCCGCGGGGGGATAGGGACGCCCCGTGGGTTCGTCAGGTATTTTTCCTTCCCCCACACAGCGGCGGGTACACCCGGGTCCCTCCGGTCCAGCCTGGGCCGCGGGGGGATAGGGACGCCCCGTGGGTTCGTCAGGTATTTTTCCTTCCCCCACACAGCGGCGGTTACACCCGAGTCCCTCCGGTCCAGCCTGGGCCGCGGGGGGATAGGGACGCCCCGTGGGTTCGTCAGGTATTCTTCCTTCCCCCACACAGCGGCGGTTACACCCGAGTCCCTCCGGTCCAGCCTGGGCCGCGGGGGGATAGGGACGCCCCGTGGGTTCACAAGGTATTTTTCCTTCCCCCACACAGCGGCGGTTACACCCGAGTCCCTCCGGTCCAGCCTGGGCCGCGGGGGGATAGGGAGGCCCCGTGGGTTCGTCAGGTATTTTTCCTTCCCCCACACAGCGGCGGTTACACCCGAGTCCCTCTGGTCCAGCCTGGGCCGCGGGGGGATAGGGAGGCCCCGTGGGTTCGTCAGGTATTTTTCCTTTCCCCACACAGCGGCGGTTACACCCGAGTCCCTCCGGTCCAGCCTGGGCCGCGGGGGGATAGGGACGCCCCGTGGGTTCGTCAGGTATTTTTCCTTCCCCCACACAGCGGCGGTTACACCCGAGTCCCTCCGGTCCAGCCTGGGCCGCGGGGGGATAGGGACGCCCCGTGGGTTCGTCACGTATTTTTCCTTCCCCCACACAGCGGCGGTTACACCCGAGTCCCTCCGGTCCAGCCTGGGCCGCGGAGGGATAGCGACGCCCCGTGGGTTCGTCAGGTAATTTTCCTTTCCCCACACAGCGGCGGGTACACCCGGGCCCCTCCGGTCCAGCCTGGGCCGCGGGGGGATAGGGACGCCCCGTGGGTTCGTCAGGTATTCTTCCTTCCCCCACACAGCGGCGGTTACACCCGAGTCCCTCCGGTCCAGCCTGGGCCGCGGGGGGATAGGGACGCCCCGTGGGTTCACAAGGTATTTTTCCTTCCCCCACACAGCGGCGGTTACACCCGAGTCCCTCCGGTCCAGCCTGGGCCGCGGGGGGATAGGGAGGCCCCGTGGGTTCGTCAGGTATTTTTCCTTCCCCCACACAGCGGCGGTTACACCCGAGTCCCTCCGGTCCAGCCTGGGCCGCGGGGGGATAGGGACGCCCCGTGGGTTCGTCAGGTATTTTTCCTTCCCCCACACAGCGGCGGTTACACCCGAGTCCCTCCGGTCCAGCCTGGGCCGCGGAGGGATAGGGACGCCCCGTGGGTTCGTCAGGTAATTTTCCTTTCCCCACACAGCGGCGGGTACACCCGGGTCCCTCCGGTCCAGCCTGGGCCGCGGGGGGATAGGGACGCCCCGTGGGTTCGTCAGGTATTCTTCCTTCCCCCACACAGCGGCGGTTACACCCGAGTCCCTCCGGTCCAGCCTGGGCCGCGGGGGGATAGGGACGCCCCGTGGGTTCACAAGGTATTTTTCCTTCCCCCACACAGCGGCGGTTACACCCGAGTCCCTCCGGTCCAGCCTGGGCCGCGGGGGGATAGGGAGGCCCCGTGGGTTCGTCAGGTATTTTTCCTTCCCCCACACAGCGGCGGTTACACCCGAGTCCCTCCGGTCCAGCCTGGGCCGCGGGGGGATAGGGACGCCCCATGGGTTCGTCAGGTATTTTTCCTTCCCCCACACAGCGGCGGTTACACCCGAGTCCCTCCGGTCCAGCCTGGGCCGCGGGGGGATAGGGACGCCCCATGGGTTCGTCAGGTATTTTTCCTTCCCCCACACAGCGGCGGTCGGACCATCGAGGCCCCCGCCGCTGAGGCGAGGGGGCCTCCTTCGCTTTGGGACCAGTGAGGCCCCCGCCGCTGAGGCGAGGAGGCCTCTTTGTCTTTGGGACCACCGAGGCCCCCGCCGCTGAGGCGAGGGGGCCTCCTTCGCTTTGGGACCATCGAGGCCCCCTCCGCTGAGGCGAGAGGGCCTCCTTGGCTTTGGGACCACCGAGGCCCCCTCCGCTGAGGCGAGGGGGCCTCTTTCGCTTTGGGACCACCGAGGCCCCCTCCGCTGAGGCGAGGGGTCCTCCTTGGCTTTCGGATCATCGAGGCCCCCGCCGCTGAGGCGAGGGGGCCTCTCTCGTTTTGGGACTATCGAGGCCCCCTCTGCTGAGGCAAGGGGGCCTCTTTCGCTTAGGGTTCACCGAGGCCCCCTCCGCTGAGGCGAGGGGGCCTTCTTCGCTTTGGGACCATCGAGGCCCCCGCCGCTGAGGCGAAGGGGCCTCTTTCGTTTTGGGACCATCGAGGCCCCCGCCGCTGAGGCGAGGGGGCCTCTTTGGCTTTGGGACCACCGAGGCCCCCGCCGCTGAGGCGAGGGGGCCTCCTGGGCTTTGGGACCACCGGGGCCCCCTCCGCTGAGGCGAGGGGGCCTCTTTCGTTTTGGGACCACCGAGGCCCCCGCCGCTGAGGCGAGGGGGCCTCCTGGGCTTTGGGACCACCGGGGCCCCCTCCGCTGAGGCGAGGGGGCCTCTTTGGCTTTGGGACCACCGAGGCCCCCGCCGCTGAGGCGAGGGGGCCTCCTTCTCTTCGGGACCACCGAGGCCCCCGCCGCTGGGGCGAGGGGGCCTCCTTGGCTTTGGGACCACCGAGGCCCCCTCCGCCGAGGCGAGGGGGCCTCTTTCGCTTTCGGACACCGAGGCCCCCGCCGCTGAGGCGAGGGGGCCTCCTTCGCTGTGGGATCACCAAGGCCCCCGCCGCTGAGGCGAAGGGGCCTCTTTCGCTTTGGGACCACTGAGGCCCCCGCCGCTGAGGCGAGGGGGCCTCCTTCGCTTTGGATTCACCGAGGCGGGGGTTTGCGTGTCCCCTCCGCAGACGTGCGGCACTGCAGATTGGGGGGACACGACCGGAGGGTTAGAGGATGGCCCCGCGCACGGGCACCTTCGGCAGAAGTGCCGCGCGTTTGGGGGAGGGGGGGGGACCAGGCCACGGACCAAGCCCCCGTGTTCCGCCGGCCAAACGCCGCCCAGTCGGTAGTACCTGGCGGCTAAGGGCCCACACCCGTGAGACTGCGTCCCCCTTCCCTTGGGGGGGTGGTGGACCGTGCCGGAAGTGGAGCCGGCGCTCCGCCTCGCCCCCCATTCCGTGCCCCTGGGAGGGGATCCGGCTACGTGTAGGGCGGGTGCATGCACGTAGCGCGGACCAGGGGACAAGGGGAGGAGACGAAGAGGAGAGCCGCCGCCATGATGCTTAGCCGGACGGGTTGGGGTGAAACCTCCCTCCCGGTCGCTTTCCAGACCGTGGAGGGCCGGCAGGCACCATGGGGATGTGCCGCGGGGGCGCCCTACCGGGGGACCGCATCTCCTCCTCCTCCTCCTATGTGTGTGTGTGTGTGTGTGTGTTTGTGTGTGTGTGTGTGTGTGCGTGTATGTGTGTGTGTGTGTGTGTGTTTGTGTGTGTATGTGTGTTTGTGTGTGTGTCTGTGTGTGCGTGTGTGTGTGTGTGTGTGTGTGTGTGTGTTTGTGTGTGTGCGTGTATGTGTGTGTGTGTGTGTGTGTGTGTGTGTGTTTGTGTGTGTGTGTGTGTGTGTGTGTGTGTTTGTGTGTGTGTGTGTGTGTGTGTGTGTGTGTGTGTGTGTGTGTGTGTGTGTGTGTTTGTGTGTGTGTGTGTGTGTGTGTGTGTTTGTGTGTGTGTATG
Source organism: Eutreptiella sp. 'Long Island Sound 2002' (assembly GCA_964036045.1). Lineage (NCBI taxonomy): Eukaryota > Euglenozoa > Euglenophyceae > Eutreptiales > Eutreptiaceae > Eutreptiella > Eutreptiella sp. 'Long Island Sound 2002'. Next base: position 56,161,485 of record OZ038386.1, read on the forward strand.
TGTGTGTGTGTGTGTGTGTGTGTGTGTGTGTGTGTTTGTGTGTGTGTGTGTGTGTGTGTGTGTGTGTGTGTGTGTGTGTGTTTGTGTGTGTGTGTGTGTGTGTGTGTGTTTGTGTGTGTGTGTGTGTGTGTGTGTGTGTGTGTGTGTGTGTGTGTGTGTTTGTGTGTGTGTGTGTGTGTGCACTCAGCGCCTTCATAAGTGCCTGTTTGTCGCGTCTTACGTGTGTGTGTGTGTGTGTGTGTGTGTGTGTGTGTGGCTAACCCTGGCACCAGTCAGACAGCTGAGCAACGAGTTGACTACTGCTATTTGTCGGTGGTCCGGGGTTTTTCTTCCAGGAAGTGATGGGAAGGGGTGAAGTCAGACCTGACGTGCGGTTTGGGGCAGGGATTGTTTCCTGTGCTCATTAGGGGCAGGAGAGCAGGCTGGAGCTACTGACTGTCACTCATTTCTTGTTGCAGAAAGGCGCCTGGTGTTGTGTCTGAACATGTCTTTGTTTTGACGCTGCACCTGAGCACTATACCCCCCCCCCCCTCTGAGCCAACCACCAAGGCCTTGTGCCAAACCCCCCCCCTCTGCATAGTAATCGCCCTTGCATAGTATTCGGGGGGGGGGGGGGCGAGGGAACTGTCACTTTCTGTTTTGCAAGTTTACGCAGAGGGTTGGATATTGAGCTTCTCCGTGCGTTTGCTGGCTGGCCAAGGTAGTATTATTGGTGCATTGCTGTGCACTTCAGGTTTCTTGCATCCAAGGCACTCCACTGCACCTGGTATCATGCAGAACACTTCAGTTTTTCGTAATTTCGGTCATGGATTAGGCAGAAAGACAAGGTACCACAAGATGGAACAAAAGCTTTGTGCATGGATGGTAGCACGAAGGAACAAGCGGGTCATCGCGACCAAGAAGATGTGCTTGGCTTTGGCCAGGAAATGGGACAGTGCATCAGACACTGAGATTGTGTGGGCGAAGTGTGCGCGTGGTGTGTGGGGACTGGCAAATGTTTTTGCCAACGGAAAATTGTACTTCACGCGTGATGTTCCTGAGGCAAACTGCTTGCCACAGGGGCTGGAGCCCCCTGCCAAGCCCCGTGCCAAGCCTGCTCCCAAAGCTGCCAAACCTGATGCCAAACCTCATGCCAAACCCTGCAGCCAAGCCTGCAGCTGAGAGCCCATTCCTGTGGTCCCTGTTGAGCATGTGCAGCTCTTCAGAGTCAAATACTCCCGCCAGAAAAAGTGGCACACAGAGCCTGTCTCTCAGTAGAGCTGAACATGCATCCCAACGGGCAGTTTCCAGCTCATTTTGTGGTTCATAAGCCCTCGTTTCTGCATGTCCTGTTTTGTGTCGCGTGTCCGTTGCATAGTAATCGGGGGGGGGGGGGGCGAGGGAACCGTCACTTGGGGTATGTTCCCTCGGGGGTGCGAGGGTACCGTTGTGCACAGGCGATTACAGGGGGGGGGGATTTCGTGGCATTTTAATTTTGCGTTTCAAATTGACCGCGAAATTTCCCACGCGAAATTCAGGGTTCTTCGCGAATTTCTTGCACACTAGCAGTACGCATTGTGGACTCTGGCGGGGGGGTACCACGCAAAATCCAGGGGGCTCTGTGAAATTTCCCACAGCGAAGTTTACCACCGCGAATTTGACGTGAATTTGGCGTGAACCCCCCCCCCCCCGCCCTGTCTGTGCAAGGGGGAGGGGGGGTTAGCCCACTCAGGCTGCTTTGACCAGTGCCCTGTTTGTTGCGTTGATTGTGTGTGTGTGTGTGTGTGTGTGTGTGTGTCTATGCCTCGGAATGCAGTGCATAACACCTGGGGATCCAGAACCTCCGTCTCTATGTTACAGTTCAAAGGGCAGGGCAGGGCAGGGCAGGGCAGGGCAGGGCAGGGCAGGGCAGGGCAGGGCAGGGCAGGATAGGGCAGGTCGTATTCCGCTCCAAAAATCTCACAATGCCGTGCAGTCTGCAGCGCGTCCAGTCAAAGACACACATCACCAGCCCTGTGGGAGGGCACACAGAATCTTGCCCAGGATGTGTGCTGTGTGCAGTTGGCGCACCACACGCCATCAGAAAGACACACACACACACACACAAAACACACTCGCATGCACCCACACACCCACACACCCACACACCCACACACCCACACACCCGCACACCCACCCACACACCCACCCACACACCCACCCACACACACACCCACACACACACACCCACACACACACCCACCCACCCACACACACACACACACACACACACACACCCACACACACATCCACACACACACCCACACACACACCCACACACACACCCACACACACCCACACCCACACACCCACCCACACACACACCCACACACCCACACACACACCCACACACCCACACCCACACCCACAGACGCAAACAGACGCGACTCAGAAGGCTGCAGGCGAGACGCCAGGCCTGATCCGATCGTGCACATCACTGTCAACAGGTACCGGGATCGCCTCGAGTAGTGCAAGCGCCAGTGACACTGGAAGCGCCAGTGTTTCGCCGTCAGTAACCCATAGCGTCAGTAGCTCTGGCAGCTCCACAATGAGTATTTCATTGTCGACCTCTGGCTCATTTACAGGTGTGAAGCCCACATTTTTTATTGTGCTCTGAGCTGCGGGTGCGCGACCTGGTGAACGCTGAAGCTTGGTCGCTTTTGTTGACGCCGTGCTCCCAGCGCCCGCGTACATCCTGTGTTCTGGGGCAAGTGGGGCTCTGTCTCGTGCTCTGGTCCGGACTTGGGAATCCCGACACCCAGTCACAGGCCTGGGACGGCATCTGAGCTTTAACGATGATTTAACGTTTCCTCCGCTTTCTCAAAGCATTTCCTGCTCCATTAGGGTGGACAGACCACAGGACTCCGCCACTTGGCAGGTTTTCCACCACCTCCAACTCTCCCCCAAGGATTTTGATTTTATTTACACGATTTCATGGAAAACGCCAGTGGCGGGCGAACAACCGCCTGCCATTTTCCCTTGGAATCCGCACATTTGCCCGTGGTCGTGGACATGTGCCATCGTAAAGGGTTGCATATGGCTCATGGTGGCTGTGTGAGTGCTGTGTGAGTTGGTCATGTGCCCATGGGCTGACTGTGTACTCATTATTTGTAGCTCTCCTTGTCATGCGCCGTAGGTCTTTTATGGTGCAAAATAATTCACATCCCGCGGCAGTGTAGATGTGAGGCGTGTGTCCAGTTCGAGGAGCTTGAGTTGCCGGGCTTCGTCCGCCTCCTTCACTCGGAGGTGGCCAAGTGGCTGGAGATGCCGCAGTTGTCCCTGGATCATATAGCGGTTCACTGGTCTCTGTAGGACCTGCAGGGTTGGCCCTCCGATACGAACCCCGCCCCCCCCTTGTATAAGCCACGCCCTTGTCCAAGCTACAGTAGGCGTAGGGACCGTAATAATTCCGTACATTGGCTTAGCTCATACAAGGGGGGGGTGGGGAACATACCGGCTAGAGTAGGGTCTGCAGTTGATAGATTGAAATGCCCAGTAGCGGGGGGCGGGCAACAACCCCGACCCCTTGTATGATTTCTTTCTAGTGGGGCAAAATGGGCAAGATGGGGGTGCGCACACAGGAACAAGCCGAACAAGCGCTGTGCGACAAGGAGCCCTCATCGCACATCCCAAAGGTCTACATCGATGACTCCTATGCAAACGAGGCGCCGGGGTGGCTTTGCTCGGTTTGGTGTGCGGTTCCGTCCTATGGACCCACTGACTGCCTCCCAATGTTTGTAGGAAGCTAAACAAACAAGTAATTGCACCTAACTGTTTGCATGCATGGCGGCTTTGCGGGCTGTCCCCGGAATGGTTACCGGTAGCAAGTATGTCAACGGCGTAGCCAAGTCCTGCACTCAGACCTCTGGGAGCAGTTGCAGGGGGACCTTGCGTGCCGCACAGCCCCTACCCACTAGTGGCACATATGCCGTCATATTGGAGTAGTAGGTAATGAGAGGGTGGATGCGTTGGCTAGTCAAGAGTGCTTGAGCCACTCTGCCTGCCTGCAATTGTTACGGGAAAAGTGGGTCAGCAGGTCTGCCAGGGGCTGTGACGTGTCATCCTACAGATATAGCTAGTGCCTGCCGATGACGCGGCTGAGCAAACAACTCGGCAAACAACTCTGACCGCCTTGTACCCTAATTTGGTTTGTTTGTTGCAGTGTATCCGTGCAACCAAAGGGAGGAGGGGAGTCCTCAAGGTGGCAGCAGCCACCTTGGTGCTCCGAAAATTGGAGGGTCGGGAATCCCACTTCCCACCAACCCAAAGTGGCACATGTCCACTTGGGCCCCATGCCGCTCATCCCCCCTGGTTCTTGTTTCTCACTGTTGCCCCTTCTACAATTCTGTGGTTTGGTTAGATGGTAGGCCATGAGGGCCAGCAGGGTGGAGAATGAATGCTCGCTTATGTACACCCTCCATAGGTGTTGCATGTGGTATGGTGTACGCTTTGCATGTGGCGTGGGGCAGGCGTTACACGTGGCATCGTCCGTGGTGTTGTGCGGTTGGCGGCGCGTTCAGCCGTTGGGGTCAGGGATATGCGTAGCAAACTCCGCTCCTCAGCACTGCAACATTCCCGTTGACCCCCCCCCCCCCGCCTGCGTAGACAACGGGCCGCAAAGCTGATGCCCAGTGCGTTTCTGCGGTGCATCTTTCGCACACCGATTTGTGTCGTCTTTCCTTCCCACTCCTCTTTGAAGTCATGAGCCTTTGAGGGGTTGCGATCCAATCGGTGGCTGTGTCAAACAGGGTAGGCCTACCAAAGGTTCCCCCCAGGGATGTATTGGAATAGCCGTACATCGCAGGAGGAGGGGGGATAGCCTCCTCTGGACCCCGCCCCTCTTTGTCCCCTTCCGTTTTTTGAGGCTGACAGCCAATCGCAGGATGGGGGGTCCCAGCCAACCCCCCGCCCCCCTTCAGACCCCCCCTCCCCCCCCACTTCTCCAGCCCTGGTCCCCCCTACGCCTTCACGTAGCTCACCTTAACTAGCCTCCCCCCCCCCTGCGCCTGAGTGTACGCTGCGGGCAGTGCGCCCCGATCGGCTCCTGGTGCGCCCTGGCCCACCCGCTGCGTTCCTTCCGCAGCCACGAAGTCCCACACCGCCAGTCACAGTGCCTCGGACTCGGTGACGCGCAGTTCGTCGCCGTCCCGCAGCCACTCACCGTCCCAGACTAAGACCTGCTCCCTCAGCGCCAGCTCACGCTCTATCTCGGGGCGAACCTGGACGTCTTCTGCAACAAACACAGAGAGCCCCAGGTGCCCCCCCCGCCCTCCCCCCTCCCCTGCTAATCCGCAGATAACAGGCCGATTTGCAGTAGGTTCTCGCTGTGTCAGTGCGTTTTCGACATTGCGTTTTACACACACAAACAACACACACACACACACACACACACACACACACCCACACACACACCCACCCACCCACACACACACACACACACACACACACACACACACACACACACACACACACACACACCCACCCACACACACACACACCCACCCACCCACCCACCCACACACACACACACACACACACACACACACACACACACACACACACACACACACACACACACACACACACACACACACACACACACACACACACACACACACACACACACACACACACACACACACACACACACACACACACACACACACACACACACACACACACACACACACACACACACACACACACACACACACACACACACACACACACACACACACACACACACACACACACACACACACACACACACACACACACACACACACACACACACACACACACACACACACACACACACACACACACACACACACACACACACACACACACACACACACACACACACACACACACACACACACACACACACACACACACACACACACACACACACACACACACACACACACACACACACACACACACACACACACACACACACACACACACACACACACACACACACACACACACACACACACACCCCACCCACACACACACACACACACACATCCAAAAGTTGGCAAATTACTGCGAACAATTATGGTCCTCCAAAGTGGGTGCGCACAGAGTGCATGCGCCACGGCCATACGCATATCGCCCGCGCAGGTCAGCCGCAGAAGTGGAATCACACAGGCTGCACCGGGCTCTCCATGGCAATCTGCAGACAGGATTGGCACCTCCATCAGAGCAGATAATGCCAGCCAAGGGGGGGGGGTCGAACTCGTCTTTTGGGGCCGATTTTTTCCCAGTCATTGGGGATGGGCGCTTGCCACAACGCCCCTACACAGGCACGCGCAGACACGTGTCAACACACACCACGCCACACTTGGCATCGAGGGTCGACCATTCCAAATGCGTGGCACACACAGCGCTGGCATGTATGACCTGCAAGAGACTGCGCAAATCGGCAGAAGAATGATGCAAACTCGGGCATCACGCAGCAAGCCACGTGGCTCGTAGGCCACAGTTGCAACTATGCCCCTTGCATAACTTACCCCCCTGCCCGAGATGTACCCTCAAACAGAGAGGGGTGCGCCATTGTTGTGACCGGGGGCACCACAAGGTATGCACCCCGGTCCCGGCACACAGGAAACGTACTCTCCCTATGCAATCTCTGTTGCCCCACAAAAAATCTTGCCTGCAAAGGCCAGCACGGCACTCATCAGGTCTGCTGAGGTCCCCACACCAACCGCCCACGCCACCGGCGCCCAAGCGCAGAAGGCCGAAAACACCACCGCCCCCATCCCCCCCAGCACCTGTTCCACAGGGACTGGAAGGTGACGAAGCCGAGGATGCAGTAGCCCGACCACTCTTTTTGTCGAGGCATGGGAGAGCCAGTACATCGGTCACATAACCAACCAAACACAGAGGTTCTGATTCCGCAGAAGGGGGGGAAACAACGTCACACAGAGGCCTCAGCAGACCTGAGCTGAATGGGACGTCCAACCCAATGCTGCACAAGGATCTACCTCATCAAAGTACAGAGCACACACACACACACACACACACACACACACACACACATGCACGCACGCACGCACGCACGCACGCACGCACGCACGCACGCACGCACGCACGCACGCACGCACGCACGCACGCACGCACGCACGCACGCACCAATCTGTATCGTCATTTCTTCACGAAGTTATGTGCCTTTGAGTGGAAGGTTTAAGTGTAGATCCGCCGCCGCCCCCCCGTCCCCCGCGCGGGCTGTATTCATGATGGATTGCGCGTGAAGCACGGCCGGCGCCGGCATGGGAGGGACTAGCAGCACCTCTGAGCAGAGGGGCAACTGTCTCACTCTCACCCCCCAACAACACGTTTCCCCACCGTCCGTGGACAAGCAAAGTAGACAATGTCTGCAAAGCCCAAATCAGTGTGGAGACCTGCAAGTATCAACCGGCAATCTTGCTGAGCCCTTGTACCCCCCCAGACCCCACTCCAGACCCCACTCCTCCGTTGGAAACCGCAGTTTTTTCTCCGTCCGCGCTGAAGTTTCAAATCTTTCCAAAAAGTGGGAAAGTTCCCCAAATGTACCCCCCGTCCCGCATCACCGCAGGACCGCAGCACACAAACAGGAAACAGAAGTGGCAGACAGTGCATGCTCTTGAAGATGTTGGTGGGCATGTACGATGCCTGAGGGGAGTGGACGGGGAGGTTGCACCACGTCACACACCACTTGCCAACGGCGTGAGATGTCCTGTGGTGACTTTCACAAAGCGAGGGTGGGGGGGGGGGTTGGAGTTGGGAGGGGGGCTTGGGCCTTGGGGCAGTGACCCCTCCTCCATCCGTTCCAGCGCAAGCCTGGGCCCTGAACAGCCTTCGCTCTGTGGGTGCCATCCGATATTGGCATGCGGTTCGCCCAGTCTGCACGCCAGCCAGCAACAACTGTGTCTGACGTGTCTCTTGGCAATCCCGGACTCCACATCCCTTGCCTCCGCATGTGTAGGCAGAATGCTCAGAGTTTCATGGGGAATTCAGTCACGCCATGAAACACAGCCGATCCCCCCATCCCCCAGGGATGCATTGGAAGGGGGGGAGGTACCCCCCCCCCCCCCCTCCAGGGCGCCCAGCCTATGCCCAGCCACTGGGCATGTCGGGTTTTCACTTCCGGGGGGGGGGGGTCAATAGCGCCCCCCAAAACTGGGGAGGGGGGGTTCGGGAAAAGGGCTCGATTGACAGGCACCATTAATCAGTCATTATGAAGTCTGGCGCCAAAGGCGCCGAAAAACTTTTTGAGCACTACAATTGGTCGATTTTTTTTCACCAAATATATGGCAAATGATGACTTTTCTGAACCCCCTCGACGCGCTGATTCCAAAAATCCCATTTTCTTTTTTCCCCCATTTTTGGGTCTGGGTCACCTCCAAGGCCTGGGTGTCAGACTCGGTAGGATTTTGGGGGTCCTGTCAATTGAGCCCTTTTTGGGGGAAGGGGGGGTCCGGCTGGAGGGCTCTATCGACCCCCCCCCCACCCGGAAACGAAAACCCGGCCTCCCCTGTCCCCCTGACGCCAATTGCCAGCTTCGACGGCAATTGGCGATGGTAACCGACAGTAGGCGCCCGCCTGCCTAACCGCTTCTGGGGCCGCCTCTGAGGTCCCTCCCCTTCTAATGCATCCCTGAACGTGCCCCCTCAACACCGCGGGCGTTGGGGGTCCAGAACTACACAGAACCCCCCCAATGCCCTTCTGCCCTTCTGCCCAATGCCCAGCCAGCGACACCAAAGCCAGGAAACAGGCCTTGTATCTTGCCGCACTCTGCCAAGGGAACGCTCGGCGCGGACGAACAGTGGATTGCTGGGTCATGGAACGGAGAACACCGGGCGATGAAACGCGCCGTGCGGCCGGCGCGGGTGGAGGCCATTGCGAGCAGGCGAACCTGAACATTTTGCGGCCCCAATGCCCTTCTGCTGCCCCCCCACCCACCCCTCTGACTGACAGCTACTGACTGGGATTGCCTGACTGACTGTAGTCAGACATGATGTTCTGTGTTCTGTTTCAGACACCGTGTGTGTCTTGAGGGTTAACCGGGTCTTGCATCGAGACGAAGGATGCACTTATGCCTTGCAGTGGAGTGCGGTACAGGCTTTGTTGATAAGGAATTAATACCAAAGGGGGTGGGGGGGGGTCTGGGTGGGTCCCACAAAGGGGCCGCTTGTTCAATTTTGATTTTCCCTCAGCCAAAGTTGTGGTCAAGATTTTTTTTTGGGGGTGGGTGGGTCTCAGAGCCCAAAGACCCCCCCCCCTCTTATCAACAAAAGTCTGCTGCAGTACCTCTGGTTTACATTTGTCTGTTTTTTAATTAGGTCTCACCCCCGCCCCCCGCCCCCCCCCTCTTCGGCCGCTGGCGCACCCCCCCCATTACCCTCACCTTTCGGGTGACCTCAAGTGGTCCCACTGCCCGCGCCCGCTGCCCACACGGGCCGCTCCGTTCCCCTCCGCCCACGCACCACCGCCGCACCGCCGTGTCCCCGCAGTTTGAGTGGCAGTGCCTCGAGCAGCGGCAGCCGCACGCCCTCCGTTTCGCCGTCCGCGTCGGCGAGCAGCCGGTCGCTCTCGGCATCGCACACCCGCAGCCGGACGCGGTCCCGCAGTCTACCGTCGCTGTCGTTGACGTGCACCACCTCCGTGACTTTGACCCCGAGTGACACGAGTTTCTCCGTGAGTACCTCGGCCTCACGCACGCTGGCCTCGCGCACGCCGACGCGGTCCCTCTCTGTGACAGGTGTGGGGGATGGAGGGGGAGATGGACGTGCCGTGCGGGCGACCCCCGGGCCCGGGCTGTCTGGAAGGAGCCGCGATTTCTTTTTTGTTTTGGGACAGCGATTCTGGACGGCGGCCCGTTGGTGGGTGGCCGACGGCGGTTAGGGGGTAACCGACGACCGTTGGCGGGTAACCGATGGCGGTTGGTGGGGGAACACAAGCATTCCATTCCGTCAGTGCGACGGAGGGATTTGTTTGCTTTTCTTCCCCCCCCCCCCACGGACGGCCCTGCCCTGGGCGAGCGTATGCCGTGCCCGTTGCAACGTCCCTGCCCGGGACCTCATGGGCACATTGCATTCGGAATGATCCCTCGACCGCGCGATCTCTTTTGTGAGGATCGGAGGCCAACAGCCACAGCGTGAGAGAGCAGGCAGGACTGCAGCAGCGACTGGACGCCACACCCAACGGGAGGCCGCAACACCACCTCCACAACCACAACCGACCGCAACCGCCCGGGAAGGAAGGGAGGGTAGCCCCCCCCGTTGGGTCATACCCCCCGCAACGCACAGCGGTGGCGGCGAGCGCCCTCCGCACCCCGTGGCCCTGCGTTGGCGGCGACGAAGGGTCTGGTCGGCCCGGGGACGCAACATCGGACCGCAGTCAACACCGCGACAAAGGCCGTATTGCCGGTAATTGAACAGCCATCGCTGCGACAATCAGCTCCGCATCGCCAGGGCATTGGCAAGATCTGGTCGACGTGCCTTGGGATTGAGTGCGGCATGAAGAAGGACCCGCGGGGGGGGGGGGGGGGGCTGTTTGGGGCCCCGGCCGACCCAATGCAATTCCATTGCCCATCCATCGGCCAGGCCCCTCGAAGGGAGGGGGAGCACAATGGGACTGCCACTTAATCCAAAACAAATGAGAATGAGCGCCCGGTGCACGCAACGCTGTGGTCCTCTGCGGAGGCAGAACCGGATGACCGCCTCACGGCTGCACAGTGACCCAAACGGGACGCCACACGAGGGGGGGCGTAGAGGGCGAGGGTGCGGGGCAGTGGGCTCAGGGTCGCGGAGCGTGACGGGGGGTTGGGCTGCAGGGGTCGGGCTCGGCGACACGCGCTTCGGTCCGGCATCGTCAGGTACGCTGAGCTACACCGTCACCCTCTCCCTGTCGCTCACCCCCCCGTCGCCCTCCGCCACCGGCTCGCAGACCTCCCCCACCCCCACCTTCACCCCCACCCCCACCCCCTCCCGCTCCGCTTCCGCGTCGCCGTCGCGCACCCCCTCCTCCACCGGCAGCGCCTCCCCCTCGCGCACTCCCCCCACCCGCACCCCGTCGGCCACCCCCTCCGACACCCTCAGCGCCACCGCGACCCTCAGCCCGAGCGCGAGCGGCACCACCCGCTCCCTCTCCCCCGCCTCCCGCTCGCTGTCGGTGTCGACCTCCCGCACCGGCAGCCCCTCCGGCTCCGCCACGGGCACCCCCAGCCCCACGCCCACGGGGTCCCACAGTCGCTCCATGACGACCTCCTGGACTCTCACCCAAACCACCTCGGCCTCGGGCAGCCCCACCGTCACCCCCACCCCCTCCCAGACCACCACCTGGTCTTCCTCCGTCACCCTCACGTACTCCCTAAGCCCCAGCGCGACCGGCCCCAGCCCCACGCGGAGCACGCGCAGCGCCACCCCCTCGGCCACCGCCACCCGCAGCCCCACCCCGAGCCCCCGCTCCCCCTCCCCCACCGCCTCCGCCAGCCCGTCGCTGTCGACCGCGACGGCGAGCCGCTTCACGCGGTCCACCGGGACCCGCACGGCGTCCGCCTCCACCCGCTCCGCGACCGCCACCTCCACGGCCACCCCGCCCTCCCCCAGTCCCTCCCGCACCGTCACCGCGACCCCCTCCCGCTCCCGCACCGGCACGCACACCGCCTCGGGGTCGCCCTCCCGCTCCGCGTCCCTCTCCCGCAGCCGCTCCCCGTCCCTCAGCCTCAGCCGCCTCCGCAGCCCCACCGCCACCGCCACCGGGCGCTCCGCCTCCCGGTCCCGCACGACCGCCACCGGCAGTGCGTCGCGCACGCTCAGCCCGCGGCGCAGCGCCTCCGCCACGCCGAGCCCCAGCGGCACCCGCTCCCGCTCCCCGTCCCCGCCCCCCACCCCCTCCCCCGGCAGCGGCACCGCGACCCGCAGCCCCTCGCCGCGCGCCTCCCGCACGCGCTCCGGCCTGCCCTCCTCCACGGGCTCCGCCTCCGCGTCGCACACGCCGACGCGCGCGCCGACCCGCACCTTCTCCCCCACCGGAAGCCCCTCCCCGTCCGCGGCCACGACTCCGTCCCGCACCGGGGGCCGCACCACGACCGCCTCCGTCACGCCGGGCGCGTCCTCCTCCGGCACCGCGACGGCCAGCCACTCGCGGTTCCCGACCGCGTCCGCGGACCCCAGCGCCTCCCGCACACGCACCCACAGCCTCACCGCCCCCCCGAGCCGGTCGCAGTCCGATGTTGCCACCCGGTCCCCGTCGCCGTCGCCCTCGGGCACGCTCTCCAGCCCGGCGTCGGACTCCGGCAGCTGGAGCGCGTCGCCCTCCCTCATCCGCACGGACACGCCCACGGGCCGGCCCACGGGCACCGCCTCGCCCACCCCCACCGCCACCGACGCCGCGCGCGGCACGCGCACGCGCACCCCGACCCACACCGCGACCGACGCGCCCTCGCAGAGCACGACCCCGACCCTGCGTCCGACGCCCAATGCGACGCTCACGGACACGCTGTCGCCGCCGCCGTCCCTGACGTACCTGCGTACCGTCAGTCTCACGATGGACTTCGCCCCGACCCCCAGCGCCACCGCGACCGGCACTGCGACGGTGCCCGTGCCCCAGTCCCTCACCCTGTCCCCCTCCCTCACGCTGGCGTGGTCCGTCACCTCCACCGAAGTGGATACCGCGACCGCGACGCTCCCGGACGCGTTCACGACGACCGCCCTGGAGCTCACTGCCACCGGGGCTCTGCAGCCCACCATCACGGCCCCACCCGAGACGTACGTCGAGGGCGGCGGCAACGCAGAGGCCGGGCAGGTATGGCTATTGGGCCTTGGCCGCACGGGCTCTGTGTGCATCCCTAGTGCTGGTGCTTGTGGTGGTGCTTGTGCTGGTGCTTGTGGTGGTGCTTGTGCTGGTGCTTGTGGTGGTGCTTGTGGTGGTGCTTGTGGTGGTGCTTGTGGTGGTGCTTGTGGTGGTGCTTGTGGTGGTGCTTGTGGTGGTGCTGGTGCTTGTGGTGGTGCTTGTGGTGGTGCTTGTGGTGGTGCTTGTGGTGGTGCTTGTGCTGGTGCTGGTGCTTGTGGTGGTGCTTGTGGTGGTGCTTGTGGTGGTGCTTGTGGTGGTGCTTGTGGTGGTGCTTGTGGTGGTGCTTGTGGTGGTGCTTGTGGTGGTGCTTGTGGTGGTGCTTGTGGTGGTGCTGGTGCTTGTGGTGGTGCTTGTGGTGGTGCTTGTGGTGGTGCTGGTGCTGGTGCTGGTGCTTGTGGTGGTGCTTGTGGTGGTGCTTGTGGTGGTGCTGGTGGTGGTGCTTGTGGTGGTGCTTGTGGTGGTGCTTGTGGTGGTGCTTGTGGTGAGTGAGTGAGTGAGTGAGTGAGGACTCCCCTGTCCCAGTCGGGGGAACACTGCCAGCCCCAGGTTGCCGACTGCCCCGCAAGGTTCACCCGCTACACTTACCTGTACTATTCACGGTTGAGCATTTCTCTTTGATGGCTCATCAGCTGCCTTGACTTCTCTATCGTTCCCTTCACCCTCTCCGACCTTGAATGTGACTTTTGCGATACCTTACCTCTTGTTACCGCGCCTCCTGTCGCCCGGAGGCTGCAGTTCTGGGCTTTGACACCCTCACTGGCCGTGACACAGTATGTGACACATGTGATACCATACCTCTCGTCACCATGCCTCCTGTCGCCTGGAGGCTGCATTTCTGGGCTTGGACACCCCTTCAGGCAGTGACTCTGACTGTGACACTTGCGATACCTTGCCTCCCGTTACCATGCCTCCTGTCGCCCGGAGGCCGCAGTTCAGGGCTTTGACTCCTTCACTGGCAGTGATACTGAGTGTGACACTTGTGACACCTTACCACTCATTACCGTGCCTCCTGTCGCCCGGAGGCTACAGTTCAGGGCCCAAACACCCTCACAGGCTGTGTCATCGCCCTTCACTACCATAGCTTCCCAATCATACACCTTCACCTTCATGTCCCTGCACGACACCGGTCTGGTCATACGCTGCTGTCCCACATGCACCAGGTTCGATCCTGAGTCTGCTGTAGCAGTCTACACCATGCATGTCGCACCCTGCACCCTCCCGCATCGGGAGACCACGGGCTAGACAGCCTCTATGTAGATCCCCAGCATGACATAAGGCAAAGAGACAGCCAGGCTTCGGCAGTGCCTGCATGGGCACGAGACAGTACCACTGCCGGGAAATTTTGCATGGGGAACAGCAAACACCAATCGATCAGGCGCGATCAGGCTCGATCAGGCGCCGAGAAAAACACCAGAAATAAAAAATACTACTGACTGACGGACATATATTCATACACGGTCATGGTAGTAGTGAAAACCCACAGGGGACGCTGAACCCTGCAAACAATTCTTCATACTGACGGATATGTATACGTACACTGTCACGGCAGAAATGAAAACACACACGGTGCCTGCTGCTGCCCCCGCCCCCGCTCAGCGGGGTGGCGCTGGGACCGGGTTTGGGGAGAAGAGGGGATGTACTCCTTGTTTACGTTAGCCCGCTTCGCCGCGCTGGACTCCACGTCGATCTCAGGGACATCCGCGTCCTCTGCACTCATCTCCACTGCACCGACGCTGCCCGATTTGTAGAAGGCGTCCGTATCTGACCACACAGCCAGCAGGGTCAGCGGAGGAGAGCACTGGAGGTCTCAGCGACGCATGCGTTGTCGATCTGCTTCTCGACGCCCGTCACGGCCTCCACGTGCTTCCCACTCATCCCATCGTCGCGCACCTTTGCCCTTCGGACCTTCATTGTCTCGACGCACAGGTCCACGATCTACAACCCCTCGCCATTCTCGAGTCGGTTGCCTGCCGCCACCACGTCCACGGTCACTACCACGATCACGCCCTGGGTACAGTGAGGGGGTGCTACGCTCTCTACACTCAGGGACAGCACCTCATCACTTATGCACAACGACGGAACGACTCAATCAACAACACATGTGGGCGACTTGTACCCTCTGCCTGCTACAGCACGCCGCACCCTGCGGGCAACCATTATACAATACAACTGGGGTCTGGGCACCCGAAGCGACTGACAGCCTGAGCCATCACCACGACTCCCCATCCAGCCACCGCCCACACTCGGGCTCCCCGGCGCTCCAATTCAGCCACAAAAGCCGGGTCCCACTGGAAGACACCACGAACGCTGCCCGGTCTGCAGTTGGCTGCCTGTGCATCCCACCGTCGCAACACCACACGGTGATTAGCCAACACGCCTTGGCAGTGTCCCTGGAGGGATACCTCCTCCACAGGCATCCAGACACGCTCAGCCGCCATGGCTCCTCGGCGCAGAGTCGGCACCCGCCAGCCACGGGTGCGGAGCTGGAGTTCCTGTGCCACAAGCAGGGGGACGGGCGCAAAGGACAGATCATTGCGCGGCTCTCGGATCCAAGTGGCTTCCGCATCCACCGCCCACAGGGGGTCCCACTGCAGCGACTCGTACTCTTGGCGCGCTGCATCTCGCTCCATCTGAGACTGAGGGATATGAGCTGCTCGCACACACTGGAGAAGGACCCATCGGGGGTCTCCATGCACCAGATGCTTGGCCTCTTCTACCACACGTCTGTGCGGCACGCCCCCTGCTCGCACCACCCACGTGGTGGCTGTGCTCCTGGTGGCCCATTGCTGCGCACCAGGTGGTAGCCATTGCAGGAGCAAGCCCCGACAGCGGGAGCGGGACACCACTATCCCACACCATGTGCGGTGGATTGCCGTGCTTGCTCTCTGGTGCTTCCGCAACACACCCAAGACACTGCCAGCATCAGCCCACACATCACCCTGCATCCGCGGGCACGCCGTGACTTGGTGTCCAGCTACATTCTGTACTCGCATGTCGCAGAGGTCACAGCGATGCCACTGCTCATCCTCACTGTGGAGGCCATACACATCCGCAGACCAGTGGTACAGTCGCGTGTACATCAAGTCACTGGGTCGCAAGAACGTTGTGGACAGCCACGCAGCTAAGAGCGCCTGGTCCGCCGGGTGCTGCTGCGCATACACATTCGCTGGCACTCTTCTCCAGGGTCTCGGCTTTGGTGCATCATCCCACTGGTACACCATCTCCACAGCCTTCTTCACGTCCACAATCAGATGATCCTTTTCGGTGAAGAAGAGGGTCACTCCGTCACACCAGGACCTGGGCACACTCCAACGACTCTGTCGAGTCATCTCAGCCCGCGCCCCCCTGGCGAGATCATCTGCAGTCTTGTTGTACAACGCCACCAAGTCGATTGCCTGCGTGTCATGTTCCGCAGGCGTCCATCCTGTGTGTGCTAGCTCGCGCACCAGTAACTCATCCGCCGCCAATACCCTCATCAGGAAGTCCGTTGCCGCCCGGTCGAAGGTTCTGCGATGCAGCTTCTTGGCGCCGGCCTGGTTGTCCATCCATCTGTACAGGGGCACGCGCTTCCTCAGCCGAACACATGCTCGGATGACAGCCACGGTGGCTTCGTGCAGGATCGTGGCCTCCATTAGCGTAGTGGAGGCCGCAGTGGCCCGTATCCATGCGCTGGTGCGCCACAGCTCTGTCCCGTGCACATCCCCAACCACTACTCCATACCCCCAGACCTGCTGCAGCCCGTCGGTGCTGACATCTCCAACTATGATGAGCCCATCATCTGGCACTGCTCCCAACGGACACTGCCATTTATCTGCATCCTCCGCCCTCTGCACGATCGGCTGCCATTCCACTTGATGCATCCAGCTGGCCAGCATGCCATAGTCTGAGGACGGGCTGGTGGCCGCATGCCCTGCACTCTGACGGTCACTCCTCCGGGCCGCTTCTGCTTCCCAGTGGGCAAGCAGTTCATGCTGCACCGCCGCCCTGGTGTTGGGATGAACAGAGTTCCCGGCACTGTACAGCGCACTCACTGCCCGCACCCACAGGCATGTAGCTGGGTGAGGTGCTCCTACGCCATGCACACCACAGTATATGAACGCCCATGGTGTTCGCCAGGGCAACCGAAGCGCACCTCGTACAATGTTGGCCACTGCTGTGACAGTGCAGGCCACTGACATGTTCTTGGCCTCCCAGCGCAAGCTGTCTGCGGGCCATTTGACCAGCTTCCGATGAATCCACGCATTGATGACCACTCCGCGTATAACTATGTTGAGGGTCTTCACGACCGGCGTGTGTGTCATTAGCCTCCTGCGAACCTGCTTGGCTGTCACACGCATCTTCGCTGTGTCCCGATGCGCTGCTGAGAAGGGATTGACATCCCCCCCCAGCAACTTGACGTATTCCGCCCTCCGCGCACTGCGCACTACCTCGCCATCCACCTGAATCTCAGTGTACTGCACCCGATGGCCTGGCTGAAAGTGCAGCATGCCAAATTTGTCCGCGTTGTTGCGCAGGTTCAGCCACCTTCCGAATCGCATTGCTCCCTCTGCTTCCGTCTGCATCGTCTCTGGGTTGCTCGCCATCATCACTGTGTCATCCATTGTCGCCTGTGGGCCCTGGGATCGAACCCCGTCTCTTGTCCATATGGGCACTCCCGCGGTCGATCTTGCAAACCATACTGCTAGGAGGAGGGTGAACCATATGTAGAATATGGGGTCCATCCCCCCCCCCTGCACTGCCCCACCGGCTATCCGGTACCCCGGCGAAAGGCCGTACACTGTGACGACGAACACCTGCAAGGCCTGGAGCAGATACAGGGCCTCCTGCCAAGCCCACCGCATGAGGGGCTCACTCTCCACGAGGCTACTCATGCCCGTTCTGTGCAGCTGACCATACGCATTCGTTTGGTCGAGCAGCAAGATGACCAACTGCTTGTGCCGCAGCACATGCTGCAAGGCGACTGTGTATACCAATCGCCTGAGATGGTTACTGTCTCCCCCTTTGACCCCAGCAAACTGGAAATGCCCCAGGGTAGCACTTCCGATCCTCCGACCTACGCGGCCCCAGTGGCCTTTCTGTTTGAAGCGTAGCGGTCTTGTTTCCATCAGAACTGGCCTACTGATCACGTTGAAGTCCAGCCCGACTTTCCCTGGTTTTTTGTGTGGCGTGTGCACCGCTTGCAGGGTCTCCGGGGGCAGCTCAGCGTAGGGCGCGTTCAGCATGGCGCGCATGTGCAGTATCCCTCGTAGCCCCAGCTGCCGCTGCAGCTTGCATACAAATCCATCCATGGCCGCCGCATTGGACTTCTGCTCCGCAATCACTCCAACCGTCTCCACCACGGAGTACGGATAATCCACCCCTGCCTCGATCGCTCCGTGGGATTGCACCCTCTGCTGCCGCCTTCTGGCCCGTTCCACCTGCGTGTAGGCGTCCTCCGGCGTGTTCACATCACCGGCTGGCTGCAGCTGTCGCACCTCCCACGGTGCCATGGCGGCGACAGGCACAGGATGCCTGTGTGCCGCCTCTCGTGCCACCACGGGCAGGACTGCTTCTCCCTGTACCACCCTTTGCTGCTCCGAGTCCCAGACCTTGGTGACCCTCCACATGCCAAACGGCTTTTTAAGCCGTATGACCCTCATCGTCTCCCCCGTGAGGATGCCTTGCTCCAGGGTCTGGCGCTCCCGGACAAGGTGGAGCCACTTGTTGCGCGCCACCTGTGCTTCCAGGGTTGGCAGGACCCTGGGGCTCGCAGTGCGCTGCTGCAGCCGCTCACAGAGCCTGTCCCACAAGTCCTCCGGCAGCGCCTCCTCCGTGAGCCTTTGCGAAATGGCTGCCATGACCTCTCGCATGACCAGAAGCCATGATGCCACAGGTTGCGGCTGATAACTCAGGGCCTCCATTATATCCCCATATTTGCGGCGATGTGTGTCTGCCCATCGCGCCACTGAGACTGGACGATAGCCGAACTGCTGTGCCGCCGCCCCTCCGGCATATAGCACCAGCATCCCTGCGACCAAGGGGTGGTCAGCTACTCCATCCTGGTACTCCACGCGCTGATGACTGGCACACTTCGTGGGCAGCATCACCCAGTCTTTATGTAGGGGCCCCACCATGCCTGTCTCCATGACAGCGCTGGACAGGGTATGCCATGCTGCCACTGTCTCGTCGTGGGTCAGGGCATGTCGGTTCCAGTCACCGATACCAATGAAGGCAACCCCAGGGTGCTGGGCCTCCACTTACTCCAGGCATCCAATAGCTGAGTACGCCATGCGCTGCGTCCCACGCTGCATCCATCTGGAGCTGGAACACCGTCTTCCCACAGCGATACACACCGGCCACCCGTGGCTCGCCTGGCTTCAGGTCCGCAGACTCTGAACCTTGCGCCAACCACTGCACTCTCCTCGCCCCTAGCCGTTCCGGCTGTGCATCCAGACCGCATACACCTCGATCGACATGCCATTCTGCTGCGCCTGTCCTCTCCAAGGCCCCCATCTCCTCTGGAGGAGGGTGCATCCCCCACCATGAGTGCTCGTGGAGCAGCCGCAGTGCCACTCCCGGGGATGCCTTCTTCCCGTGCTTCCGTACAGCTCGTCGTTCTCGGAATGCCCGTTGGATCAGCACGATGGAGTGTCGGACATCCGCTCCAAAGTCCATCGGCCGCAGGGCTCCCTCAGCGCTCATGGCCTCCATCCATTCGTGCGTCTGCACCTTACGGGAACGCGCGGCACCTTTCACCTGCACAGAACTACCGACAGACTGCCGTAGCGTCGTGGTGCCAGCCGTCACCCATCCTCCAAAGTGATGCGCCATCTCTCTCTGCGCTTCCCGCAGACGACCACCCAGCCTGGGATCGCTCAGGTCGTCATACACTACCTGTCCACAAGGTCGCTCCGAGTGCCCATGCCCCCACAGTGATACATATGGTTGCCTGATACTATATGGGGGGAGGGTGGAATAGTCCACGGACACACCTTCATATGCCAATTGTGAAACATCAATCGTCTCCGTCGGCGCTGCACTGCCCTTCGGCGGATGAGGCATCCTGTGGGACACATCAATCAGAATGCGCGCTCCTTCTCGTTGCTGGACGATGATGTCGTGCCGACTGCCACGAAGCCGCAGGATCGCCTCCTGCCTGCCCTTCAGGATCTCATCTACGGACTCCTCATCAGCCACCAGCAGGACTGTTTGCCTCTTGCTGGTCTTGTCGCACGCCTCAACAAATGATCCCCACATGGTATTGTATGTACTGTGCCGGAACAGATACCTGACCTCCTGCACCACGTCAGCCACATCAGCTCCTTTGAAGCCTGTGAGAGCCACTACCGTCAGTCCGCCCAAGGAGCCTCCAACTTCATCAAAGACCAGCTGGGCATCATCGCGTTCATGACCTAGAACACGCACAGTGCCCTTCTGGGCAGCACTCTGCTTCGCCTGCATTTCCAAGCTTGAGGACTCTGAATGCCGGTCCTTCTCGTTCCCGCTGGTCGGTTCTCGCTGCCCAGAGTTTGCATCGGTCTGGGCCTTCTCGGCTGCTGCCTGCTGCTCCCACATCCGACGGAGCTCTTCAACAGAAACGACTGCATGTGGTTTGTCAGACGTGCCAGCATCCACGTCCATGGCAGCCCTGTGGTCCGTGCGTGCCCGTTTCGTTTCCGGAGATCCCGCACGCCGGTCTCGTGCTGCTCTGTCGAGGCGGCGTCGCTGCTGCCGGATGCCAGCCAAACACGGGACCAGGTGCCGTGTCACTTCTGTTGCCGCACGGCGGATATGGTGACCGGTCAAGTCCTCGAGGCGGTTGAGGTATCCCAGCACCTGCATTTCGTCTACAGCGTCATCAAGCAGCGGCATGGCTTCATCAGAGCGCCCCAACGCTGCATACACGGCCAGCATTTCATCCCGTACATGGGCCAGCTCGTCATCAGTGAGGGGAAGATCCTTCTTGAGCGCAGAGTACAGCTGCAGCAACTTGTCGCGGGCCGTCACGTCCTCCGCAGACGATGCTCCTTCAGGTTGCCTGAGCTGGGTGCGGCTCGCTGCTGTCAATCTCTCAACTGTAGGGGGGCCAAGCGGGTGCACATTGGGGCTAAGGCGACGGAGGAGGGGGGCCCAGCGATCACTGGCCGCCATTCGCTGCAGCTCGGCCGCATCCAGGGACGCAAGGAAGACAGCGCTTGGACCGCTGGCACATGTCACAGCCTGCACTGCTGCCTGCCACTGCTTGGCAAGCGCCAGGGGGCCTTGAAGGACCTCAGCCTCCGACACACCAACTCCTTCAGCGATCTCCTTGATCTGCGCCTGGGAAAGTTGCCGTGCTGCCGTCCGCGCCGCCATGACGCACATGTTCTCCCGCCATACCGCAGCCTTGGCACGATCAGCATTGGGGACCAGGCCATCCGTCAGAAGGTACAGACACAGGATCTTGGCAGCCTTCGTTGACGGCAGCAGCAGGTCCTCCTTCAGCACATTGATCCTCTTGTCGGCCGCCACAAATACCGCAGACTCCTCCTGGATTTCGACCGCAGTGACATCAGCCACGCTGAATCGCGCTCGTCGGTCTGCTGCCATCCGGCTCCGATCCTCGTCATCAGAAATGTCGCTCATGGAGACACTGCAACTGTAGAGCAAAGCACAGCAGGGGTGAAAGGGAATGCGCACAACTGCATGCTCCAGTACACTCTCAGCCGCAGGCCCTCTTGCTGCAGTTCTCCTTGCCTTCTGGGGTTGGCTGGGGGGCTGAAGCCTCACCCAGGGACTGGCCGTCGCAGGAACCCTTATCTCAGGGGGTTCACCGCTGCGGGTACTTGGCATGCAGAGGTACACCGAGCACAGTCGCCCCGTTCCCATGATTCTGCTCGCTTCTCACAGGGGGTTCATCGCTGCGGGTACTTGGCATGCAGAGGTACACCGAGCACAGTCGCCCCGTTCCCTTGATTCTGCTCGCTCCTCACTGGGGGTTCACCACTGCGGGTACTTGGCATGCAGAGGTACACCGAGCACAGTCGCCCCGTTCCCATGAATCTGCTCGCTCCTCACCGGCTGGCGACTTGTTCCGTTGGCTGCCTCTAGAGTGTCCGTTGTCCTTCATCTCACCATTACCCGGTCTCGGGTACAATCCCTGTGTCGTGGCAGGCACCAAATGCAACAAGGACCCCTGGGACACTGGCAGCCCTTTCTCACCATCACGTCATTTCACACCCTATTTCTCGTATTTGTCTCCGACCGTATCAAGAACTCACTCCCTTCGTCACGCACGCACAGGCACACACAGCACCAACAGTTCAGGTCTTCTGCTCCTGTACACATGCTATCCTCCTGCTTTGGGCCCCAGCTGTCACCGGCATGCCCAGATTCCAGCCTGCGTACTTAGCAGGTGAGTCTGGCAGCCTCCGCTGAGCATGACTGTGTAGACGACGTCGACTATGTTGATTGACAAGGCGCTCAGCGAATGGAGGCCCAGATTCCAGCCTACTGTCGTTCCTGCAGGCGAGTCTGTCTGCTTGCCGGTTCGCTGGCCTCTTTCGCTCTGGGGACACCTGTGTATCGTACCCACGCGCACACTCACGTCCCCCCTTATCCTGCCCTTGTTCGCTTATACCTGCCTCATTTCAGTATGAACGGCAGGCTCACATGACAGCAGATATGCTCTGTCGCTTTCTGTGTTTTTACGCTGTATCTGTCTGTTGTTTTCTTCTCTTCTACTTACACTTTTACCACATACCTGCTGCACATGCACCTTGCGTGTGTGGGCAGCCCACCTGACGGTGGTGGTGCTTGTGGTGGTGCTTGTGGTGGTGCTTGTGGTGGTGCTTGTGGTGGTGCTGGTGGTGGTGCTTGTGGTGGTGCTTGTGGTGGTGCTTGTGCTGGTGCTTGTGCTGGTGCTTGTGGTGGTGCTTGTGGTGGTGCTTGTGGTGGTGCTTGTGGTGGTGCTTGTGGTGGTGCTTGTGGTGGTGCTTGTGGTGGTGCTTGTGGTGGTGCTTGTGGTGGTGCTTGTGGTGGTGCTTGTGGTGGTGCTTGTGGTGGTGCTTGTGGTGGTGCTGGTGCTTGTGGTGGTGCTTGTGGTGGTGCTTGTGGTGGTGCTTGTGGTGGTGCTTGTGGTGGTGCTTGTGGTGGTGCTTGTGGTGGTGCTTGTGGTGGTGCTTGTGGTGGTGCTTGTGGTGGTGCTGGTGCTTGTGGTGGTGCTTGTGGTGGTGCTTGTGGTGGTGCTTGTGGTGGTGCTTGTGGTGGTGCTTGTGGTGGTGCTTGTGGTGGTGCTTGTGGTGGTGCTTGTGGTGGTGCTTGTGGTGGTGCTTGTGGTGGTGCTTGTGGTGGTGCTTGTGGTGGTGCTGGTGGTGGTGCTTGTGGTGGTGCTTGTGGTGGTGCTTGTGGTGGTGCTGGTGCTTGTGGTGGTGCTTGTGGTGGTGCTTGTGGTGGTGCTTGTGGTGGTGCTTGTGGTGGTGCTGGTGCTTGTGGTGGTGCTTGTGGTGGTGCTTGTGGTGGTGCTTGTGGTGGTGCTTGTGGTGGTGCTTGTGGTGGTGCTTGTGGTGGTGCTTGTGGTGGTGCTTGTGGTGGTGCTTGTGGTGGTGCTTGTGGTGGTGCTGGTGGTGGTGCTTGTGGTGGTGCTTGTGGTGGTGCTTGTGGTGGTGCTGGTGCTTGTGGTGGTGCTTGTGGTGGTGCTTGTGGTGGTGCTTGTGGTGGTGCTTGTGGTGGTGCTTGTGGTGGTGCTTGTGGTGGTGCTTGTGGTGGTGCTTGTGGTGGTGCTTGTGGTGGTGCTTGTGGTGGTGCTTGTGGTGGTGCTTGTGGTGGTGCTGGTGCTTGTGGTGGTGCTTGTGGTGGTGCTTGTGGTGGTGCTTGTGGTGGTGCTTGTGGTGGTGCTTGTGGTGGTGCTTGTGGTGGTGCTGGTGCTTGTGGTGGTGCTTGTGGTGGTGCTTGTGGTGGTGCTTGTGGTGGTGCTGGTGCTTGTGGTGGTGCTTGTGGTGGTGCTTGTGGTGGTGCTTGTGGTGGTGCTTGTGGTGGTGCTTGTGGTGGTGCTTGTGGTGGTGCTGGTGCTTGTGGTGGTGCTTGTGGTGGTGCTTGTGGTGGTGCTTGTGGTGGTGCTTGTGGTGGTGCTTGTGGTGGTGCTGGTGCTCGATCGGGCGCAGAGGACGGAGCATTTTGGCGAGGGGTGGGGGTGACTAAGGGATGCGGGGGTTCCGCCCCCGCCTTCGGATCGCATTGTGACTGTGGACTTGGCCCTTTTTGTGCATTTGTCCCCCACATTTCTCTGCAGCCGGTGCAAATGTCGTTCCGGATCACCAAAGGGGCCGCCCCCATCACAGCCCCGGTGGACCGCTGGTTCCTGGCGCCCTGCCAACTGCGCTCCCCCGCGGAGCTGCACCCCCTGTTGGGCAGGGACTGGGCTGCCCTGCAGTCTCAACAGGGCGCCGCCCGCCGCTCCGATCTGGCCTACATCCCAAGTGTCGAGGACTGCACCGCCCCGCCCACCGCCCATATCTCAGCCAGCAACTTCACGACGGAGGTACGTTCTGCACGCCGCACGCGCACAGCAGCGCGCATGCGTCGTCGTGCATGCGTACGACTTGTCCCTTGCACGCCTGTTCTCGGTGCCTGGGCCTCGTCTGCCTCGCCTTCGATAGTCGATGCCCCTTTGCGTCCGCTTCGCCGCATTCGCTGTTCTGAGGTGCGCAGATCGTTCTCTTTGTTGTTTGTGTACGGAACGACCGCATGCATCGAAACAAGAAGGTCACCTGCAAAGGACCCTGCGTGTTATGCCGCATGCACAAAACGGTGCATGAGATGCCCGCAGACAGGGCGTTGAAGAGGAGGCGGAATGGCACCGCCAGTCGGCCTATGAGTACTGGCTTTGCCACATGTGACTGTCGTCGGCAAGTGTTACTCATGTGTGCGGCCACCCCCGATATGCCCCGATGCGCAATCTGAACCAAATGGCAACCGGCGGTGCTTGTTATTTGTGATACGGTCGCACACAGCTCTGCACTGAGCAACCTGAGCCGAGATCCTGCCCTCAAAGCAGGATCTGTTGCTTCCCATGCCACGCAAAGGGGGTTGGAGAAGCCACAGTGGCAGAGCAGCAGGCCATATTAGACCAGAACTGCTGCAGCACCTGGGGATCCAACAGTGTGTGTGTGGGAGGGGGTGGGGTATGAGCTAAGCCCTTGAATTGGTCAGCCACGTGTTGTGTGAGCGACTGATGGACATGCATGCAATGATGTGTGGTGCGTGCCCATTGGCCTCAATGTGCCATGTGGGCAAAGCACCTCTCCACTCCACTCCAGAGCACCAACGCTGGGCATCTCTCAGTAGATGACTCTGCCAGTCTGCCCCTATGAAATTTCCAGTGCTCCACCCTGCAACCCCCTCGTAAGGGCGTAAGGGTGAAAGGCAGGGGCCTGAAGGAGGGATTGCCACATCTTCGCATGCCGGGAGGTGTTTGGTCCGCGCCCGAGGTGCTTGCCCTACAGGTGTGGTTGAATGCCTTGGGTCACTGTTCAAGGCACGCGTTGACACATGTGATGTTGCTGTGGCTCCATGCCGACCCCCTGTGGAAGCGACCATTCAAACAGCTCTTGTTGGTCTGGTTGGGGTGGTCGGTCAACTGACCTTGCGTGTGTTTTTGTGGGATATTCGAGGCTCTTATGGATGGCTCCAACAGTTGGTGTCCCAGTAGCCGCAGAGCCCTTGAGATTCTGATCTGGGGACGGTCGGACTTGCAGCTATCAAAGGCTGAGTCTGATTCACTCGGATAAAATGAGGAGCGGATTACGGACGATACTCGCCCAACAGCATGTCATCCCGCTTTATGACCCCTTGGATACAATCGGCATTTGTTTGTAGCCCTCCATTCTCCTGCTCCACATGTATCCCTTTTTCTATTGCATGTGCAAACCCCACAACCAACTCTTTGCCGATGCTTTGTAGGTGCGGTGTATTCAACACCCGATTGGGGCCTGGAACCCACCCACCATTGGTTCCCTCCGCATTCCCCTTCCTGCTTGCCCTTATTGGTGCTCCTATTCTTCATGATCCACCTGCACCATATTTCCATGGCTTTGCCTGTGCTTGGAGTCCGCACAAGGTCCATGGCAGTAAGTCTGCCTCCTTTCATGTTTCCAAGTAGCGATGGCGGCAAGATTCAAAAATAGAACTACAGAAATTGTGCTGCCGTTGACATTCAACACCCCCCAAAAACCAGAGAAAATTGCATTTGCTTCTTTCTTTCTCAAGGTGCCACAGGATTGCATGTGTGCCACCTCAAACCCTCACGCGAGACGTGCACACCCAACAGCCACACCCGTGGATCGCACTGCCCTCCGCATCCCGTGTCTCAGGAGCTGCAGGACGGTGGCAATGCCGTCGCCAACGTCACCGCCCTGATCCCGCGCGGGGGCGCGTACACCCTCTGCTTCTCCTCCGGCGGCTACATCAACGCCCTCCCGAGCCTCATCGTCGCCGACGGGCCCGGGCCCGACCCCGTCCCCGTCCCCGCCGAGCCCGTCGCCCAAACGCCGTACCTCCTGCAGCTCACGGGGTACTCCCTCGCCCCCGAGGACCGCGTCACCGTCGGCACCCAGACCGACCTCCGGGGCCAGACCTGCCCGTCCGACCCCACCGCCTACGACGTCCGCGCGGCCCGAGAGGAGCTGACCGCGCAGTACGCCCAGGCGGGCGAGGCCACGTACACGTGGCCGGTGACCAGCTACGTGGCCGGCGACAACCACGTCTGCTTCCTCCGCGCCGCCAGCGGCACGTGGACGAGCCTGGGCAACGTCACCGTCCGCGCGCGCCCCGCCCCGTCCCCGTCCCCGTCCCCGATCGCGGACCCCGTCGACCGCTTCTTCGCCGGGGTGGCGCAGTGGTTCGACCAGAACCGCGCGACCGGGGTCCTGCTGGTCGCGCTCGCGGCGCTGCTGCTGGTCGCGTGCTGCTGCCTCTGCATCGCGCTGGTGGTGTGGCGCCGCCGGCGCCGGCAGCGGCCCTCGAGCGTCCAGGACGCGCCCGCCGCGAAGGCCGCGGCCACGGGGAGCACGTCCAGCGACATGCTCCCGATTCTGCCCCTCGGGACGCCGCAGAAGCCGCAGCCGCCCCGAGTCACCAACACCGGCAGCAGCTCCAGCGACGCCAGCCTCGGGGCCACCGAAGCGCAGGGGCCCGGGATCACAATGTCCCCCGTCGTGCCCATCACGACCCGCGGCCAGCGAGAGCCGGCCCTGGGGCTGGGCGAGTCCCCCAGCCGCCACTACGGGCCCGGCATGGCCCTGGGCGAGCCCCCGCTTGTGCCCCTCATTGACGCGTTTGAGCAGACCGTTGACCAGGACGATGCCGGGCACATGGCGCGCCCCGCCCCGGGCGCGGCGGTGTCGCGCGCGCCCCCGGCCGGGGGGCGGAAGTCGCACTGGATCGAGCACAACCTGTCGACCGCCCGGCCGCCGTATCGGCCGGCGCCGGGCCCCGGCCGCGCCCCGCTGGCCCCGCCCGGGAACCCGCTGGCCCAGCTCAATGAGCTCCACCGCCCGGTCCCGGCCGGCCGGCCGATGTGGCACCGGCCGGCGGAGCCGCTCTCGCCGTACACGGGGTCGTCGCGCCCCGGCTTCGTGACGCAGTCGGAGGCCGGGCTCTTCCGCTCGTCCGTGCGCTCGCAGTCCATCGGGCCGGTGTCGCTGCCGGCGACTCTAAGGTCGAGCCGCAGGTGTGCGGTGCGCCTTCCGCGCGGAAGACGCGTGCGCGGAGGGCCCGCGGATCACTTGGGATGGCGATGGGGCGGTTTGGCCCGGGGCAAGCGACTGCCTCGGGGCCCGCCTGAAGGGGAATCACTTTGTGGCCTATGGATGTTGCCCCCCCACCCCCACCCCCCCTGGACCCCTGGAGGGATAGGGCAAGGGGGACGCAGGGCGGTGAGAGGCCGATGGCACCACCGCCTCCGCAGGGAGAGGGTCGAAGGGAAGGGCTGCGGATGGCGATCGGCCAATAGGCGCCGCCGGCTGCAGACGAGAACAATACACCAAAGGCGATGTGCCAACCCCCCCCCCCCCGCACCAAAACCCCCTCGAAGAGAGGGGGTTCGATCACGCGCAGGCGTGGGCGCCATACACCCCTCTTTTGGGGGGTCATTCGCGTAGCATATCGCAATGTATGGCATTTGGATGTCCATCCCCTTGTAAAGTCATGAGTTTTGGAGACAAGATAACCCCCAATGAATTTTTTTTCGATTTCGACGTGCCGCTTTGGGGGGTGGGGGGCGGAGGGCGGGGAAGTATTAGAATGGCTGTGCACCGTAGGAGGAGGGGGGCAAACCCCCCCCCCCCCCCTGGACCCCCCTTACCAAAGGTGGGGCAGTGATGTATCAGAACGGCCATGCACCGGGGGCACAGGTGCCCAGGGCGTGTTCATTGGTGGAGCAGTTTTTCCTTTTTCTTTTCAGTGGACTTTGCTTTTCGGTCCGCAAAAAGAGTGTCGACCTCCAACCGCCGTCGGTTACCCTCCATCCGCCGTTGGTTGCCCTTCAAGTGCCGTCCAACTGTGTGCCAAAATGATGGGCTGGCGACTGGACGGCCCGATTTTTTTTTTTTGGAACTGTAATTTGATTATTTTTTTTTCAATTTTTTTTTCAATCAAAACAAAGTCCCGCAGTTGCCCGCGTGCTCACCCCTATCAAACGCCCCCCGCCGGCCCCGTTTCTGTTCCCCACAGGTCCGTGCCTTCGGTCCGAGTGTCCGCCAGTTACGCCGACAGCGATGCCGGGCTGCGGCCGCCGGCGGCGGTGGTGCCGCCGGCTCCGTTCCCCCCCTCCGACGTGGGCAGCGCCCTCTCGCCCGTCCCGCCCTCGGACACCGGCGCCGGGTGTGTGCACTGCCCTGCGCATGAGGCCCTGTGTGTTGGCGGAGGCCATGTCTAGTGGCCACCGTCCCTCGACTGGAGAAGGGGGTTTGGGATGGGGCTGTGGTACTGCAGGTACAACACCGGAGGCAGCGGCGGCCGTCGGCGCAAGTGAAAGTTCCATTTGCGGGAGGGGTCCCGTTGGACTGCCACCCCCCCCGCCCTTCTCCTGGCATGCGCTCGGGGAGTCACGATGCTCCATGGCGGCTTCAACAGCGGTTGCCGAGGCCGTTACTGGCGGTTGAACCGGCGGTTGTGGGGCTGCGGTTGGCGGTTACAATACGGCCGTTGGGCCTTCGAGGGGCAGGCGGCAGCGGTTGGACGTCGTGCCGAGGGTGCTAGCCCCCCCCCCCCCCCCCCGCCCTTTTCGCTCCAGAGGTGCTGCTTTGCCGACTGGGCGCTGCATTGGTGTGCCTTTGCAGTGGGGATGGGCTGCCTGTGGGTTGTTGGCAGGGAATTGCCTGAAACGGGGCGAACCCCTTTCCCTCTCCAAGGGCCTTCGACGTCGACCAGGGGCCGTCAACGAACCCCTAATCTCTGCCAAGTGTCGCCGGGGGTTGCCGGTGTATTGGGCCACATTTCCGCCGTCCCCCCCCATCCCCCGACAGGAAGAATGCCGGGCGATCTTCAGGCCCCAATGAACCATTATCGGTCCGTTCCGGATTGACAAAGGCGTAAGGAGGCTGCCGGTCGGATGTCATGAGCGATGACTACTGAGCCACATGTGCGTGTGGGAGTGAGGGAAGCAGTCCGGCTGTGACCATTGACCCCCATTGACCAACATGCCCGGCAAAATGTTACAACATCAAGGCCTTTTTGTAGTGGCTTGGATACCCTCCCCCAGGGGGGCGGTGCCTGCCTGCCTTTTTTGAAATTCTGGGTGCCCTGAGCGCAATCACCCCCCCCCCCCCCCCATGGGGGTAGGCCAAGAGTGGGTTGGGATTTTTTGGGAAAAATATTTGTAACCAAAATATTCATTTCGCCCCTGAGCAGTGGGTTGTCAGATCTGGTCAGTACCCCAGCGGTTCTATATTACATCTGCCACCCAAGCGGTTCTATATTACATCTGCCACCCAGGGGTCCTGGGTTCAAATCCAGGGCGCCGGGGTAATTAATGCAACAGATGCAACAGGCTGGACGAGGCTGAGATTTTATGGGGGAAAAGTTTGAAAGTGAAATATCTATTCCACCCCTGAGCTGGATGTTGTTAGAGGTGGACAAGGCGGTGAGTGGGTGCCTGCCTCCTTGACTGGACCCCCCCCCCCCTGGCGGACGCTAATGCCAAATCTGGTCACTGGGGATGATGCAACATGTTGTACAAGCCTTTTTTGTGATACGGGGGGAGGGGGGGGGGAAATCTTGGAGGAGGCAGGCACTTTTTCAGGGCAGGCACTGCTTTTGTCCTACCCCTACCCTACAGGTTGGGCGTGATAAGAAGGAGCTGGATCTGACTGCGCCAGACGTGGGATGCACCCACTGAGTTTTGGTTGCGACAGCGGCGGATAATACCGAATGGTACATGGGACAGCGCTGATTCCTAACGAAACTCAGTTCCCCTACCGGACACTAGTGGCACGTCTGGCGGTGACACGTTGCAAACTGTTGCCGGGAGCCCCCAAGAAGGTGGAGGTTATGGAGCCATTTTCTTTCATCTCCACGTGGATTGCTCCTCATGCCGGGGTCCACGCGATGGCAGCGGTTGTATAGCCACCTACACCCATCCCCCCCGCCTTGGGGTCCCAGAGACTGTATGGGGTACGTGGCCACTTTGCCGGGCTATAAATCGTCCTACGGTGTTCAAATGCTATTGGCAGTCCCATTAACCCGACGCCCGACGCGCATGCGTTCTTGCGAAGGCCCAATAGGGACTGTAGCTGTTTCTCGTCGGTTGCAGTGAAAAGTCGAAAATTCTGTAGTCCCTGCTTTCCGACGCCTTGACCATCCGAAGCGGTCATAGGGGCCGTCTAGCTGCGACGAGTTGCGTGCAGAGGATTTTCGCAACATGTTGCAACGTGTGGCAAGTCTAGCCTGAGTCTCAGCAAAGGCTCGACATGTTGCAACGTGTTGTGACGTGCTGCAACATAATACGTAGGCACATCGGAGGAAGCGGACAAGGACCATTTTCAGGCCACACATGTCCGGGCGGTAAACAAACGTTGTCGGCGGTAACTCTGGAAGACTGACCTTGTTGAAGAAAGACATCAGGAGTTGAGGAAGCGAAGAGGGAGTTCACTTGCACGTAAGTGGTAGCAAGGCTGGGGAGGGGTCCAGCGGGCATCAACCACCTTTTTGGCCCGCAGTTTGGCACGTGGCATATCCCACCGGGTGTGCCTGCCGCTTGCCAGTATTGATACTGACTGAACCGCCTTCATCACATTCATCCCCCAAGTATCCAGCTCAAACTCAGGGGTGGGGTGGGTTGGGCGGCGGCAGGGGGACCCCCCTCGGACCCCGAGTTGGCAGGGGGCGCGTGATGTTGAGGTTACAATTCGGGGCCCTGGGTGGCTTTGGGGGATGGGGCGGGGGTGGAACACGAGGCTGTCCAACATTGTGGGGGTGTAGCATGTCCCGTATAGGCAAGACTATGGCCAATCGTAGCAAAAACCCCCAAGTTCTCCCTGTCATGTGCGCACTGTGCCGACACGCCCCCACCGCCTCCTCTCCACGATGGAGGCCCTGATATGGCAGGGACACGCAGGCACTTTGAATGCCGTGTGCTCTAGGGACCCCGAACCGGTGCCGTGTGGGGGTGCCGCTGGTGCTGCCATGAAAGACCATCCGCACGAACATTGTGCCAAAAGCCCCCCGGTCCCCCAAATGGAGATGGGATGGTAGTGCAAGGCTTGCACCAGACCCGTTTTTGACTATCCCCCCTCGGCGGTGCTTGTCGCCACTTGTTGCCTCTCTTCTGCGGGCAGGGTGGGTGCCGTCCAGGGCATTGCGCTATGCCAGTACGCAAAGCGAGAGGTGTGGTTGCTGAGGGCAGGCTGGCCCAGCGTTTGGTGCGGTGCCCAAGGCCCCTCCCCCCCCCTCCCCCCCACTCAGTACCTCTGCGCCTGTTTACTTACCTCTACCGCCACCTCGACCTCTACCCTCCCTTGGCGCATCTGGGCCCTCGCGTCCAACAGATCAGCGTCTGCCCTGGCGGTGCCTGAAGTGCCGGGCTCCGTCGCCGAGCTGCTCTTTGACATGCCCGAGCCCCAGCGGGGCAGTGGGAGGCGCGTGGTCGACCTGCACGACGGAGCGCTGGCGCCCCGGTCGAGGTCGCGGGCGATGAGTCAGTCCCAGGCATCCAGCCGCTTGCCCGTCAGCCAAAGCCCCGCCAGCCCACGGTATGCGCCGCCCCCCGCCCCGGAGCAGCAGCCCCCAGTCTGGGCGTCCGGTGGCCTGGCTATTTGATGACACGTTCTCCGCTCTTCCGCCGGGGACCACCGTATCGCCCACCGGCGGTTTGCGGTCAACTGAGCGGCCTGGGGATTGGTTGTGTGACAACGCCCCCTGCGGGGCTGGGCCTTGCAGCCCTGCCGGCGTATGGGTGGGGCATGTGCTGTGCATATGCTGTACGCCGTGCAGGCTTTGTGCGTGACTGAGCCCCCCCCCCCATTGGTGTTATGCCTCAGGACTGGTCCATGACACAGATTTCCATCGATTTGGGCAGTGTTATGGATGATGTCACCCGTGACCCAGAAATGGGGGGAGTTGGTGCAGACAAAACTGCAAGACCCCTGGGGAAAGGTGGACTGTCAATTGTGACATGGGGATGTGGGGAGGAGGGGGGGGTGTCAATGGAGCCCCCCTGCCCGCTAAACGCCAAAGGGGGGCACGGCTATCCGCAAGGAACCGACTTGGTTTTGCCTGCTCAGGACGACCCTTGAGGACTGCCTCTGGACCGGCAGTTACCCGCCAACCGCCGGTGGTTGACCGCCAACTGGCGGCAATCGATGGCCCAAATTTGGTAAATAAGTATCGGCGGCCACCAACTGCTGTCCGTTGAAGGGGGTGTATTGTCAGGGAATGGTAAGCGGCGCTTGTGACTGGCCTACCTATGCCCAAACGATAGGTACCTATGCCCAAACGACAGGTACCTATGCCCAAACGATAGGTACGTATGCCCAAACGATAGGTACATATGCCCAAACGACAGGTACGTATGCCCAAACGATAGGTACGTATGCCCAAACGACAGGTACCTATTCCCAAACGATAGGTACGTATGCCCAAACGACAGGTACGTATGCCCAAACGACAGGTACCTATTCCCAAACGACAGGTACGTATGCCCAAACGATAGGTACGTATGCCCAAACGATAGGTACCTATTCCCAAACGATAGGTACGTATGCCCAAACGATAGGTACGTATGCCCAAACGACAGGTACGTATGCCCAAACGACAGGTACGTATGCCCAAACGACAGGTACGTATGCCCAAACGACAGGTACGTATGCCCAAATGATAGGTACGTATGCCCAAACGATAGGTACGTATGCCCAAACGACAGGTACGTATGCCCAAACGATAGGTACGTATGCCCAAATGATAGGTACGTATGCCCAAACGACAGGTACGTATGCCCAAACGATAGGTACGTATGCCCAAATGATAGGTACGCATGCCCAAACGACAGGTACGTATGCCCAAACGATAGGTACGTATGCCCAAATGATAGGTACGCATGCCCAAACGACAGGTACGTATGCCCAAACGACAGGTACCTATGCCCAAACGATAGGTACGTATGCCCAAACAATAGGTACCTATGCCCAAACGATAGGTACCTATTCCCAAACGATAGGTACCTATTCCCAAACGATAGGTACCTATGCCCAAACGACAGGTACGTATGCCCAAACGATAGGCACCTATGCCCAAACTATAGGTACCTATTCCCAAACGATAGGTACGTATGCCCAAACGATAGTTACGTATGCCCAAACGATAGGTACGTATGCCCAAACGATAGGTACCTATGCCCAAACTATAGGTACGTATGCCCAAACGATAGGTACGTATGCCCAAATGATAGGTACGTATGCCCAAACGACAGGTACCTATGCCCAAACGACAGGTACCTATGCCCAAACGATAGGTACGTATGCCCAAACGATAGGCACCTATGCCCAAACGATAGGTACCTATTCCCAAACGATAGGTACCTATTCCCAAACGATAGGTACCTATGCCCAAACGACAGGTACGTATGCCCAAACGACAGGTACGTATGCCCAAACGATAGGTACCTATGCCCAAACGACAGGTACTTATGCCCAAACGACAAGTACCTATGCCCAAACAACAGGTACGTATGCCCAAACGATAGGCACCTATGCCCAAACGATAGGTACCTATGCCCAACGATAGGTACGTATGCCCAAACGATAGGTACGTATGCCCAAACGATAGGTACGTATGCCCAAACGACAGGTACGTATGCCCAAACGACAGGTACCTATGCCCAAACGATAGGTACGTATGCCCAAACGATAGGCACCTATGCCCAAACGATAGGTACCTATTCCCAAACGATAGGTACCTATTCCCAAACGATAGGTACCTATGCCCAAACGACAGGTACGTATGCTCAAACGATAGGCACCTATGCCCAAACTATAGGTACCTATTCCCAAACGATAGGTACGTATGCCCAAACGATAGGTACGTATGCCCAAACGACAGGTACGTATGCCCAAACGATAGGTACCTATTCCCAAACGACAGGTACGTATGCCCAAACGATAGGTACGTATGCCCAAACGATAGGTACGTATGCCCGAACGATAGGTACGTATGCCCAAACGATAGGTACGTATGCCAAATGATAGGTACGTATGCCCAAACGACAGGTACGTATGCCCAAACGATAGGTACGTATGCCCAAATGATAGGTACGCATGCCCAAACGACAGGTACGTATGCCCAAACGATAGGTACCTATGCCCAAACGATAGGTACGTATGCCCAAACAATAGGTACCTATGCCCAAACGATAGGTACCTATTCCCAAACGATAGGTACCTATTCCCAAACGATAGGTACCTATGCCCAAACGACAGGTACGTATGCCCAAACGATAGGCACCTATGCCCAAACTATAGGTACCTATTCCCAAACGATAGGTACGTATGCCCAAACGATAGGTACGTATGCCCAAACGATAGGTACGTATGCCCAAACGATAGGTACCTATGCCCAAACAACAGGTACGTATGCCCAAACGATAGGTACGTATGCCCAAATGATAGGTACGTATGCCCAAACGACAGATACGTATGCCCAAACGACAGGTACGTATGCCCAAACGATAGGTACGTATGCCCAAACGATAGGTACCTATGCCCAAACGATAGGCACCTATGCCCAAACTATAGGTACCTATTCCCAAACGATAGGTACGTATGCCCAAACGATAGGTACGTGTGCCCAAACGATAGGTACGTATGCCCAAACGATAGGTACCTATGCCCAAACGACAGGTACGTATGCCCAAACGACAGGTACGTATGCCCAAACGATAGGTACCTATGCCCAAACGACAGGTACTTATGCCCAAACGACAAGTACCTATGCCCAAACAACAGGTACGTATGCCCAAACGATAGGCACCTATGCCCAAACGATAGGTACCTATGCCCAACGATAGGTACGTATGCCCAAACGATAGGTACGTATGCCCAAACGATAGGTACGTATGCCCAAACGATAGGTACGTATGCCCAAACGATAGGTACGTATGCCCAAACGATAGGTACGCATGCCCAAACGACAGGTACCTATGCCCAAACGACAGGTACCTATGCCCAAACGATAGGTCCGTATGCCCAAACGATAGGTACCTATGCCCAACGATAGGTACGTATGCCCAAACGATAGGTACGTATGCCCAAACGATAGGTACCTATGCCCAAACGATAGGTACGTATGCCCAAACGATAGGTACGTATGCCCAAACGATAGGCACCTATTCCCAAACGATAGGTACCTATGCCCAAACGATAGGTACCTATGCCCAAACGACAGGTACCTATTCCCAAACAATAGGTACGTATGCCCAACCGATAGGTACCTATGCCCAAACAATAGGTACGTATGCCCAAACGATAGGTACCTATGCCCAAACGACAGGTACGTATGCCCAAACGACAGGTACCTATGCCCAAACGATAGGTACCTATGCCCAAACGACAGGTACGTATGCCCAAACGACAAGTACCTATGCCCAAACGACAGGTACGTATGCCCAAACGATAGGCACCTATGCCCAAACGATAGGTACCTATGCCCAAACGATAGGTACGTATGCCCAAACGATAGGTACGTATGCCCAAACGACAGGTACCTATGCCCAAACGACAGGTACGTATGCCCAAACGATAGG
Organism: Eutreptiella sp. 'Long Island Sound 2002'; assembly: GCA_964036045.1. Taxonomy (NCBI): domain Eukaryota; phylum Euglenozoa; class Euglenophyceae; order Eutreptiales; family Eutreptiaceae; genus Eutreptiella; species Eutreptiella sp. 'Long Island Sound 2002'. The sequence goes on from OZ038386.1 coordinate 56,197,594, forward strand.
TACCTATGCCCAAACGATAGGTACCTATTCCCAAATGATAGGTACGTATGCCCAAACGATAGGTACCTATGCCCAAACGACAGGTACCTATTCCCAAACGATAGGTACGTATGCCCAAATGATACGTACCTATGGCATATCATCGTCGCCACAGTGCCCCATGTGACATCCCGCCTTGGCGCCAGACGAAGTGAGACACATGGCGTGTTTCGTTACTGCGTGCCAAACATGCTGCCAGCGCACGCCCCCACGTTCTCAACTCAACACACGCCCTAAAATGTACCTCCGTGCGTCTACAGACTGCAGAACTCCTGCCTACGGCCGCTCATCATCACCGGCACTTCACAACTCCCCTGTCCGCCAGCCCCCCCCCCCCCCCGCTCCAGGTGTCAACCCCCCCCCCCGACCACCGCCAAAGTACATCACTTCTGATCTTCTGTCTGTGTGTGTTCTGAGGTCCTGAGGTACACTGAGGCCTGTGTTGGAGAATGAGATGCTCTCCATTCGGGCTGAGGAGTGCATTGCCTCGATGTTTGCTTCATGTCTGCACCGGCTCCTGTTTGGCATTGCACCATCCAACAAGTTTCTGCCTCTCACCCCTTCAAAGTACATGTGTGCAGACGCCCGCCCCTCTTCTCTGTTCCGCTCCATCCCCCGTTCCGCAGGACCAATGTGACCGGGAGCACAGAACACCCGTACCTCAACCCCCTGTCTCCGATGTCCGGACGCAGCGGCGTCAGTGGCAGGTCTGTGCTTTGCCATGGCACGGGCCAGTGGTGGAGTCCCCTCGACTCAGGGCACGAACCGTCGGGCGGGATCACCGGGTGCTCAGGCGAGTCGAGTTTGGACAGTCTGTTCACCGTTGCACAATGAGGGCACCAAGGGCCAGTGCAGCTCAGTGACGAGCAGTCCGTGCCTGCCCCCCTTCGGCCACACCCCCAGTGCAGACCCCATGCAGTGGATACCCCTTCATACCCAGCACTCACTCCTGTGCATGTGTGTTCCCATCAGGCCTTTGCTTAGTGGTGGCGCGGGCTGGGGGTGACCCCCTGCCCCGGTGAGGGAATCTCAGTAGGATCCAGCCCCACATGCCGGTCAGCTCAGTAAGAAGGAGCCCCGCCCCATGGGCAACTGAGTAGGACCCAGCGCCATCCACAAGGCTTCTCACTAGGAACCCGCCCTGACCCCCCTGGCCCCCAATCAGCAAAGGCCTGGTTCCCATGTGTACACCACCGTGCATATCCTGTGGATACCCGTGTATACCCCTGTATGTACCTCCATACCCCATGCACCCCCGTTTATACCTCATGTATGCCCCCGGGTGTACCCCGTGAAAGCTGCGTGTTTACCCCCTTGCCTTCTCCGTGTGTACGTTGTGAGAGTCAGCCCCGGTGCATGCCCCGTGTTTGGGGCCATCCCCCGGTCGTCAGATTTGCGTTGAAAATGCTGAGGTGGTAGGCCGTGTGGCCATGTGCCCTGACTTTTTGGGGTCTCAGTACCTCACAAGTGCCAAAGTCCTACAGGGCCCTGTGGCTGGACGCTGGAGCCTCACGCTGGAGGGCGGGGGTGTCCGGAAAGGGGCCTTGAAGCCCCCGTCCCCCCCCCCCCCCTTGTGCGAGAGAAGCCTTGTGCCTGCTAGTATTACCTACCTGTCTACCTGCACAATGGTGTGTATTGCATAGCCAGTTCTGTATCGCCGTGTCCTCTCCCCTCCCGCCGTCTGCTGCACGTCTGCAGGTGCGTCACTTCATGTGTCAAGGGGAGCGGGAACCCTAAAGGTGCCCCGCACAGGTGGTCCTCCCCTCTGCCCCCTGCCCCCTGCCCCCTGCCCCTCACACACCTCCCTTCCTTGGCAGCGCCAGTGGGCCGTCCCACGGCTGCCCTCCTACCCTCCACCCTCCCCCGGGAGCGCCAGTGGGCGATCCCACGGCTGCGCTCCACCTTCCCCCCTCTCCTGCGGCGCCTGTGGGCGATCCCACGGCTGCAATCCACCCCCCCCCCCTTCCCAAGCAGCGCCTGTGGGCGATCCCACGGCTGCACTCCTTCCCCCTCTCTTCCCCTGCGGCGCCGGTGGGCGATCCCACGGCTGCACTCCCCCCCTCGCCCCCCCAACCCGCCCCATTACACCGCCGACCGAGTGGTCGAGCGGTCAACCCCGTGAGCTGCTGAATGGCAGCCGCGGGTTCGACTCCCTTCCGTCCCCTCGTGCCCCCAACACAGGTAACACAGTATAGGTAGCTGTACTACACGGAACTGTATTTTGCCTGCTAGTATTACCTACCTACCTGCCAGTGCAGAAGTGTATATTGTATTGCCAGTACTGTATCTCCCTGACCCCTCCCCTCCTGCCCCCTGTTGCACATCTGCAGGTGCTTCCACTCACAGAACCAGGGGAGCGGGAGCCCCGACGGTGCCCCGCACAGGTGGACCTCCCTCCCCCCTGCCCCTGCCCCTGCCCATACCCCCAGGCTCGACAGCTGGCAGTCTGGCGGAGCCCTCACTCACCCCGGGCTAGGCAGCCAGCGATCTGGCGGGGCCCTCACTCACCCCCCTGGACCAAGGGACTACTGACTTTTTATTATTTGCCTGCTAGTATTACCTACCTGTCTACCTGCACAATGGTGTGTATTGCATAGCCAGTTCTGTATCGCCGTGTCCTCTCCCCTCCCGCCGTCTGCTGCACGTCTGCAGGTGCGTCACTTCATGTGTCAAGGGGAGCGGGAACCCTAAAGGTGCCCCGCACAGGTGGTCCTCCCCTCTGCCCCCTGCCCCCCAGCCCCTGCCCCTCACACACCTCCCTTCCTTGGCAGCGCCAGTGGGCCGTCCCACGGCTGCCCTCCTACCCTCCACCCTCCCCCGGGAGCGCCAGTGGGCGATCCCACGGCTGCGCTCCACCTTCCCCCCTCTCCTGCGGCGCCTGTGGGCGATCCCACGGCTGCAATCCACCCCCCCCCCCTTCCCAAGCAGCGCCTGTGGGCGATCCCACGGCTGCACTCCTTCCCCCTCTCTTCCCCTGCGGCGCCGGTGGGCGATCCCACGGCTGCACTCCCCCCCTCGCCCCCCCAACCCGCCCCATTACACCGCCGACCGAGTGGTCGAGCGGTCAACCCCATGAGCTGCTGAATGGCAGCCGCGGGTTCGAGTCCCTTCCGTCCCCTCGTGCCCCCAACACAGGTAACACAGTATAGGTAGCTGTACTACACGTAACTGTCTTTTGCCTGCTAGTATTACCTACCTACCTACCAGTGCAAAAGTGTATATTGTATTGCCAGTACTGTATCTCCGTGACCCCTCCCCTCCCGCCCCCCCCCCCCGCTGCACATCTGCAGGTACTTCCACTCACAGAACCAGGGGAGCGGGAGCCCCGACGGTGCCCCGCACAGGTGGACCTCCCTCCCCCCTGCCCCTGCCCCTGCCCCTACCCCCAGGCACAGCCACACACAGGAAATGCAGTATAGGTAGCCGTACTACACGTAACTGTATTTGCCTGCTAGCATTACCTACCTACCTACCAGTGCAGTAATGTACTGTATTGCCAGTACTGCATCTTCGTGACACCTCCCCTCCTGCCCCCCGCTGCACATCTGCAGGTGCTTCAACTCACAGAACCAGGGGAGCGGGAGCCCCGACGGTGCCCCGCACAGGTGGACCTCCCTCCCCCCTACCTGCGCTCAATACACGTGCAACAATACTAGAGGAGGAGGCGTGTGCCCCGCCCGCTGGCTGCATGGCCAAAGGGTGAGTGTGGTGCGCCGGAGCCGAGCTTCCCCAATGCGGCACTCCGTGGGCCCCTAAGGCCCTCTTCGGATTCGGGAAGGTAAGCCCAAAGCCCAAAGCCCCCCTCCAGGGCGCCCAGGCACTGTCTCCCTGACGCCAAGTGCCGGCCTCAACGGCATTTGTAACCGACAGTAACCGCCGCCAACCGCTTTGGCAACCTCCTCAAATCCGCCCATCTGCCTCTGAGGTCCCTTCCCTCCCGATGCATCCATGCCCCACCCCCCCCCAACATGCTCAAGACAACCGCCCGATGCAGAATCGATCCGCTGTTTGATGTCCTGTGGACCCGCGAACCCCAAAATCCCTCTTCCGGAGGCCCCCCACCCGAATCGGCCGCCCCATGCCCGTCCCGCTTGTGCAGGTCCTTCAACCCGTCGGACTACGGCGCGATGCACTTCGCCCGCGTCAACCCAGACTTCTTTGGCCTGCCGCCGGGCCCGGCCTCGGAGGGGGCCTCCCAGTCCGACCGGAGGCCGAGCCGGTGATGATGACGCTTCCCGCCTCATCCCCTGTGGGCCGCGCTGGTGGGTGGCGCTTGTGGGAGGCCGCGGCCCGGCCCCGCCGCGGCTCTGGGACAACCCGGCGGCCGTTTTGTGGCGTGGGCCCGCGGATTCCAGCGGAGCCCCCCCCCCGCCCCCCATTTGCGCGCAGTGCCATGGCTCTGCGGTGCCGCGGTCGAGGGCGTGCGATGACAGCACTCGACAATCCCCCGGCGCACGACCCGTCGTTCAAGCCACTGCCCCCCCCCCCCCCCCCCAGCGCGCACAAGTCAGTGCTGGAGTCGGCAAACCCCCGCATGGACTTGGTGTGTGCATCTGGATGCACCCGGTCAACGGCACGGGCAACAGCCCCGTCTCCGGGACGGCCGACCCCCGGAGTAGTCAAACAGGACAAGTCATCCGGGGGCTCCGTTGACACGACCAAAACACGTTCGGGCCCACAGAGGGTCAGAATGAGCAGTGGCGAGAGGCCAATAGGCGCCGCCAAAGGCAAACAATTGGATACCGAGGCCTTGTGCCACCCCCCCTCCCCCCCGCCCCAGACACCCCCCCTCTCTCTCTGACACCCGCGAGGGCGCTCGCGACACACCGCGCGGCGCACGGCGCACCGCACATGATGCCCCACGCCCACACACACGCAACGACCCCCGAGCCCCCGACGTCCGTCCGCCCGCACGCGACGTGCACCTCTGGGCAGTGTCCAGTGTTCCATGTTCACTCCCCAAGCGACAGCTCGGCGACTACAACAGCAACACGTCCGCGTTGGTCCGCGGCGCGTCCGGCTCTGCACAACCCACAGTTTCCGCCGCGCAGTCCCCCCCCCCCCGCCCCCCCTTCTCGACCGCATTCGGAGGTGTATGCCCCGCTCCCAGACCGCGTGGCGCGGGAGTGAGTGCGGCGCATCTAAGCCTGACTTCCCCAAATGAGAGGCACTCCGTGGGTCCCTAAGACCCTCTTCGGATCGGGAAGACAAGCCCAACGCCCAAAGCCCCGCCCCCCTTCTTGCCTCTCCCTTTGCACAGGCCCTGGCGCTGCCCGTGTGAAGAAGGGGCATGCTGCTGCTGCTGCTGCTGCATTGTGCGATGTCGCATGCCGTATGTTGTGCATGTGTGTGTGCCCAGGCCCCCGAATGACAATCCCGAATGTATGTCTGTTGGATGTTGACAATCTTGCTTTCAATTGCTCGTTTTAGTTCCTAAACTCTTCCCTTTACTTACCACAAAGCCTTCCTTGCACGCGGCAACCAAAGTGGCACGTTGTTGAGACGCTCCAAATTGAAATTTGGAACAACGTGGTTTGAAACGTGGCTCCGTAGCTTCCCCTCGCAACGCAAAAATCAACCTCTAACCGTTTGACCCTTCGAATCTGCTGCAAAATGGTCTCATCGCATTTTACGGCCGCACGGTCCGGTCACACGATTGTCTGGCGGGTCCGGGCGCACCGTCAGGTCTGACACACGCGTGCGGCGTGCGATGGCCCGCGGTGGCCCCTCCGCCCGCCCGATCCCGGTGGCTGCCCTGTGGCCGACCCGCACGGACCGATACGCAATGGTCCCCTGCAGTTGGGACCGTTGGCCGTGTGCCGTCAAGGCACAGCACCGCAGTACTGTGGCCCGGAGTTTGTCTTTTGGGGGGGGGCGCTTTTCCTAACGATATTGGGCCCTGCGAGCGCTGTGGCTCCGCGGGCGTGGGCCTACGAGGTCTGTGGGCCGCGTGCGCATGGGCTCTGCTGCCGTTGTACCGGCCGACATGTGTGGGCCACGCACCCCCCCCCCCCCCGGCCCCGGCGGTGCATTTGTGTGCGGTGTGGACCGCGGGCCTGGCTGTGGCCCCCGGAGGTCAATGATGCCAGAGCCCCCGGTTTGCCCCTTTGCCGCCGCGGGCGTGGGGCGCTTTCAAGGCTCCGGAGGCCCGGTCCCGAGCACGCGACCCCCCCCCCCCCACCCCCCCACCCCCCCACACCGCCTCTGGGGACCTGGTGGCAGTTCGGGAAGGACGGCCCAGGGGCCCGCCCCCGGTCCACACCCCCAGCCCCCCCCCCCCCCCCCGGGGGACCGCAGGGGGCGATTCGAACAGTTTGATCGGGGCATTGTGTGCGGACCATCGTGGTCCCCTCTTTTCTGCCTCAAACGCCCCAATTTTCGTGCGTTTTTCGGTCTGACGCCAACCGAGGCTTTTTGCCCCAGAGCACGTCCAGACATGCCACTGCCGTGTCGCAGGGAATTCCGGTCCCGTTAGGAATCAGCCGTGCACCATGTGCCACTCCGTAATACCCGCCCCCACGCGCACCCCAAACTCCGTAGGAGCCTGCCACGTCCGGCGCATGGCCCAGCAGAGCCCAGCCCCACCTGTTCTGCGTCCGGCCTCACGGACGCCAGTGGCCAGTCCAAGCACAGCCCCCCCACATGGCAGGCCCTCCCCCCCAGGCCCCAGCCTCTGCAACGCATTCCTGAGCGCGCGCGCCCACAGAACGTCTGCCGCGTGGCGCACCCTAACCCGAACCCTCGCGGCCCCCGTCTTTGCGCCGCCCGACCCCCCCAAACCGGCACCCCCGCCGGACTCCACCCCCACCGCCGAGCCCCACCCCCCGCACCCAACACCGAACCATTGACCCGGCGCGCCGCTTCCGGCATCGCAGCCCCCCCCTCCCCCGCCGCCTCGGGGGCTCTGTTGGCACCACCGCCCGAAGGAAAGGAAGGGGATGGGGGAGGTACGGAGAGGCCGGGCAGGGGGAGAGGGAGGGCACGAGGGGGTGGGAGGCCGAGGGGCACCGCCGCCTGCGGAGGGGGGGGGCGTTGAGGGAAGGGCAAGGGGAAGTGGCGAGAGGCCGATGGGCGCCGCCCGCCGCGGACGGCCACCCGCCGAAGGGGTCATGCCGGACTCCCCCGTTCGCAGTCGTCGCTCGGGTGGGCAGAGGGACAACCGTTCCACTCTCGGATGGTCGTCTTGACAACGGTCCTACAGCGGCCCTACTTCGGCACGAGACTGGCCACAAAAGGGGCCCCACGGCCCGAAATCACAGGCGACCCGTTGCGGGTGATGCGTATGTGCTCTGCCCCCGACTGAGACACTGCCCGGCCCCGGGCATACCTGAGACACTGCCCCGCTCCACAGTCCGCAGGCCCCCACCGCCGGTCGTTGTCTGCCCGTCGCCGGGCGCCTCTTCCGGCGGGTGCAGCCTCGCGCTGCAGGGGCGGAGGGGTACCCCCCTCCCCCCCCCGGATGCCCCAGGTCAATGGCACGGGCAACAGCCCCGTCTCTGGGACAGCCGACCCCCGGAGTAGTCAAACAGGACAAGTCATCCGGGGGCTCCGTTGACACGACCAAAACACGTTCGGGCCCACAGAGGGTCAGAATGAGCAGTGGCGAGAGGCCAATAGGCGCCGCCAAAGGCAAACAATCGGATACCGAGGCCTTGTGCCACCCCCCCCCCCCCCCCCACAACAGAACGGGGGGTCTGTCGGTGACCGTGTACGAGAGAAGGGGGTGGGCACGGCGGTGGGCAAGAGGACGTCATGTTTGTAGGCAGAAAAGAGAGAGACAAGGTAGGCACAGGAGGCACCCAGACGCATGGGGAGGGCAGCGGGGGGACGAGTGGGAGGAGGAGGGGGTGGGGGGGTGCGGGAGTGATAAGTTCTCGATGCCAAATGCATCCATTCTTTTTCTGGGAGTGAGACGGGGGGGGGGGGGGGGGGCACATGGAGGTGGGTCCTGGGGAAGGTATGCCCAACCGACACCGCGCCAGTCCGCCCGTGTGGGATGCCACGCGGTAAAGATGGGGAAATTCGGGATGAATGCGCGCCACATAGACCCCGAACGTGCTTCGGGATGCGGGCACATCCCTTCGTCTGATGGGCCTTCGCCTGCCGAAGCGTGCGGTGGACGGTGGATTTCTGTCACCAAAAAAAAAGGCGCAGCAGAAATGGGAAGGAATGCGTCGCTGAAAATCGAAGGTGGAAGTGTTCATGCGTTTTTGACAGCTCCAGGTGGAACACCGTCAGCACAAACCAACCGTCAAAAACCGTCTCATCAGCTTCAACCGTCAAAAACACTGCCGGTGAGCAGAAGGGGTGGGAGACGGGCGTGGGGGCGCAATCGTCCTTCGCAATGCAAACAGCGTCGGGTTTGCATTGCTCGTATGCAACGACCTCAAGCTGTACGCAGAACGGATGGTGCGTTTATCATAAATGACTCTTGATCGGCACTTCGATCCACCCTCCCTCTGCCTACGTCCGACAAGTGCCTGACTACAGATAGTACACCCGTGAAACCCGCACTGGGGCATGGGGCGTGGGGCGTAAACGGCGTTGGGGGGGGGGTTCTGAATGTCTATTTTTTCCCGACCTTTTGCGAAAGGCGCCCAGGGCCGTGTCCGGCTCTTGACAAGCTTTTCTCTCCTTCTGGTGATCTGCATGTGCTGCCCGTTGTGCTGAATTTGTCTCAACCAACACACACGTGACAGTTCACGAGTCATGGGGGTCAGACGCCCCCCCCCCCCCCCGGAGAAGAATGGCATGCACCAGCCCGCCCTGCCCCACCCGCCCCGGTTGCCCTGTACATTCAGGTCCTCTACTTTCAGGGAAGCCGACCGCAGTGGGATGCGGTCTGCGAAGGGCGGAAAATCCCAAGCATGACCCAGCACCCCCGATTATTCAGAGGTGCGCGCCAGCCTGCCCTCCACCATTTCCAGCATGAGCTGCTTCATGGCTGTTCCCGGATCGTAACCCCCCTTTTGTGCTTGACCCCTGTCCCTTTTGCCTGTTTGTTTTTTTGTGGATTGCTGGTGGTGAATCGGCCCCTGAAGGGCCTGCAGTATCTTGTTCATTTCACAGCAGACACGCACATCAGAATTTGTAAGGAAGCATCCTGGACGTAAGCACAGGAAACCATCTCCCACTGCATCACCTGACTCACTACCTGCTACGTGTCAGATCCGCTACCACAGCCACTGTGGGATCATCGTAGCACTGGACAGCTCTGAACCTTGATCCCGAGGGGTTATCTCGAGTACTGTGAAGTGAGCGGGCTACGCCAGCTCATCTTGGTCTGAACCCCTCCAAAAAAAACCATCTCTTGTGCAGATGCAGGATCGTGCCACCCCCCTTTCCCTACGAGCACAACGCCCTTTGCAGAACAACACTTCCAATTGTATTGTCTGGGTGTCGGCGAAGATCAGGTTGTTTCTGGGATTCGGAGATGGTGTTTTGGAGATGCGGATTATTGTCCTGCCACTGGTGCCACACGCCTGCCTGTCCAGGCGTGCGGGTGATCATGCATGGGCCGGGCGCTGAGGTAGTGCCGCTGCTTGTGTCTTCTCAGGGCTGGGCATGGACGCCGTTCCTCTGTCAGGACAACAGGAGGCGTTGTGCGCGTCACTTTCAGTGTTGCTTTTGCCATTGTTCTCGGAAGAGGGGAAGCCGATTTTTTTGTACAAGACTCTCCCATTTTTGCCTTTTCTGATTGCGGTGTTCTCAATGTACTGCCCATTACCACCTGTTTTATGCGCGTGGCATTTCATTGCCTCGTCAGCCCTCACAACGGTAACAATCGGCTGTGGGGAAGCCTGGAAAAGGGCTCCAATTCAGATGCTTCAGTTCCGTGTGCATGTGTCTGCTTCATGTCGTTGTAGAATGATCTGTTGGTTGCCCTGAATGGAACAAAGCTAACCGCTAACCAGGCAGTATTATGTTCCGGTCAGGCGGAGCATCGCAGAGGAGTAGCCCCTTCACAAGATGCTCTAGTTTGTGTGGATTGTTTCGTGCTGTGGCAGCACAGCTAACCCCACGTGCTTGAGCCAGTTGAAACACAAAGCCATCGGCCCTCGCAAAGTCGGTTTCAGATGTGGATGGATTAAATTCTTTTCATCAAACGGCTGATTATAGTGATGTCTAATTTGTTGTCGAGGACCTTCGTGTGGAATTCTTGGTTTCCCTGTCAGATGTGGCCACATTTTGCTGTGGTGCTTCTCCAGTGCCCTCTGTGCAGGTGGAGGTCAAGATTTATGCACGACCCTCAGTTCAATTTTGTTCCCCAATTTAATGTGAATTTTACATTTTTTGGCTTTTTGAATCGACACTTCCAAAGTGGACAGATCACTAATTTAGTGTCGTGAAAAAGCAAAATGGATGGTTTCTGATGCTTGCTTGCTCAATATGCATGTCTTTGTTCCCATTCATTTCATTTCACCCGACAACAGTGATGTCATCATGCTGCACATTATGTATACCGATGGATTCAAAGAAAACCGCATTTGACCACAAAAAAAGAGTCATCAAAAACCATGAAGCTGTGTTGCGTTGATGGGTCAAGGGAGATCCAAAATGGAGTGGAGTTTGCAGGGTTTGGAGTGTGGTTTGGGCAGGGGGAGGACCGAATGGAGTGCTCCCCAGTGCCAGTGACAGAAAGCCAGCCAGTCTATCACACGTGCAGAGCTCCGAGGGGCTCTGAGGTTAGGGAGCCAAAGTTTCACATGGGTGTGTAATGAAACACAAGGAGGTCACAGACATTTGGGCAGAGCTGGGGCTACAGGAGATGCCAGACCCCTCTCTGGAGGGCACGGGGCCCCTTCACGGCCCTGTGGTGGTTGCACCGTACAGGCTCGGCGATTGGGATTACCTACTGTGAGGCGAATGGCCATGGACATGTGTCAGGACGTGAGGGTCGGTATGCCGTGTAGATATTGCACCTCGTTATCAATTGCAACACAACACTATATGATACCAAAAAGGCCCTGTAATTGTGTTCAGTGTATGGTATTCTGGAACCTACCATACTCACATTGTCACGGTGTGCTATGAAAGAGGAACATGCTATAACACCAAGTAAGGACAAACATGTGCATCATCTTTGATTCTCCGGCTCCTCCCTGGAGGGCACAGGGTCCCTTCACGGCCCTGTGGTGGTTGCGCACCACATTCCCAATTGATTGCAGTGGAAGCGTGCACGGCAGCTTCTTGCTGGCCACGTATGGCATCAGGGCTCCTGTATCCTTGTTTGATGACAGAATGCAGAGTGCAGATGGTGCAATCTTTGGCTCATGATTGTTCTGTATGAATGTGGCCACCAGGGTTGAGTTGTATGCTTCCATGCATATGTGGGTTTGGCGGTTTCAGTGTGTGTTTCGAATTTAAACTCCCTCAACCCACAACCACTCAGACACATGTGTGCACTGACCACACAACACGGCCCTGGCACCCCTACAACACAGCACAGTATCCAAACCACACTGCAAATCACACACCTCAGCTTAAAAATATTAGTCCAAACCAAGCGGCCAAAGCGGCGGCCTCAGTCAGGCTTCTACATGGCACTCTCGAGAGTTTGCCGCGAAAGTCAACATGGCAAGCACAGGCCTCTCCTACAACCTTGTTCAAGCCCTTGGTGCATTTTTTGGCAGTGATTTTCACATTGGGGAGTTGGACATGGAGTGAGTGTAGGGGAGGAAGAGCTGTGGTCGCCCCTCAAGCAGCCAAGACATTGATGCCCTTTGCTAACCCAACCAGCCCATGAAACATTCGATAGCCCATGGCAACATTCGGAACTGGCTGGCAATAACCCTATTCCTGTGACGTGGGGGTATATGGTAGCTACGTATTTGGTGCTTCATTCCCCTGGGGCAGGGTGCTCACCAACCCCACATGCACTCTTTGAAGGCTTTGCTGCACGTGCAGGGTAGGTACACGGTACATATTAAACCAACCCAAGAACATCCTAAGTTTCAATGGAGGTGGGAGGCGGGGTGGGGGGCTGTCTAGGGGGCAAAATGGGGAAAGGGGGGAGGGGAGATGGCAAGGGATTGGAAGGGGAGGGGGCATTTTCTTCCGGTGAGAGTACACGTAGGTCAAACCCTAACCCTAACCTTTATCCTACCCCTAATCAAGACTGAATATTGGGACCGAGCTGGTGGGGGAGGGAACATCAGCTATGACTGGGGAGGGACATCAAGAATGATTCACACATTGATGGCTCTTGACAAAGTGAAATCATCTTGCAAGTGAACCCCATCACCACGAGGCCCACTTTCAAGGCTTTTTGGACTTCTGAGGGGCCAAAATGGGCTCAAAATGGGCTCAAAATGGGCTCATTTCACCCGTTTGTGCACCCCAAATGGTCTAGGATGAGGTCTGGAAAATTGCGTTTTTGACCCATTTTTGACCCATTTTTGGTCCCAAAACAGCCCATTTTCAAGGCATTTTGGGAGGTTCGGAGGACCAAAATGGGCCAGCACAAGCTCAAAACGGTCCAAAAACACTTGTTTTAGCGTCGCACATGGTCTAGGATCATTTTGGAGAAAAGTCATCTTTTTGCCCCTACTGGACCTTGTTGACCCATTTGGGCACCCACCTGTTTGGGCTTGAGCTTGCAGCTTGCTGCAGCCTAGTGGGCCTAGGTATTGGGGTGTAGGCATCCGTTTGGGCAATTCTGAGGGGTGGAAACCACAAAAAGTGGGGGGTTGCGGGTGGAGTAGGTGCCCTCGGAATCACATTTTGAGCCATGTAGCCAAAGATATGGCCTATTCTTGGTTTGTGGCTGTCGGCATTTGGAGCTTCTGTGGGCCTTTTTGGGCCGTTTCCGGGACATATCATGGAGTTAGAGGGCCGCAAAGAGCTCGTTGACACGGGGAAGTCAAGCGGCACGTGCAGTGCACCCACCGTTTCCCTTCGTTTGGCCGTTTTGAATGTGTTCCGGGTCATTTTTGGCCCAAAAATGGCTGTTTTTGGCCCCAAACTGCAGTTTTTGAAACTGAGGTCCGTCACTTGCGACACCCGTTCCCGGCCGCCACCGTTGAGTTTCTTGCTCAAACTTTGTGTGATTGTACTTCACACCCATAGGTATCATCCACCAAAATTTCAGCCAAATCCAAAACACCACGACGGAGTTCTGATTTTTAGCCATTTCGCGCGTGCTGCTTGCTGCTTGCTGCTTGCTGCTGCTGCTGCTGCTGCTGCTAAACCTGGTAGGTCCACCCTAGACACTAAAAAGGGTTATAAAACCAAGACCGGTTCCACCAGCTCGGTGACCCCAATCCTAACCCTAAGGCGAACTAGGGAACAATGGTAATTACAGACCTGCTGCTTGATGCTCAGCAGCAAGAGGTGGGGGGGGGGGGGGGCAAGGGTTTGAAAGGAATTGGGGTCAAGGTAGAGCTAAATCAAACTAACCCTCACTAAATCAAGACTGAATATTGGGACCGAGCTGGTGGGGGAGGGAACATCAGCTATGACTGGGGAGGGACATCAAGAATGATTCACACATTGATGGCTCTTGACAAAGTGAAATGCACCTGAACCCCATCACCACGAGGCCCACTTTCAAGGCTTTTTGGACTTCTCAGGGGCCAAAATGCCCCAAAATGGGTTGAAAATGGGCTCATTTCACCCGTTTGTGCACCCCAAATGGTCTAGGATGAGGTTTGGAAAAATGCGTTTTTGACCCATTTTTGACCCATTTTTGGTCCCAAAACAGCCCATTTTCAAGGCATTTTGGGAGGTTCGGAGGACCAAAATGGGCCACCACAAGCTCAAAACGGTCCAAAAACACTTGTTTTAGTGTCGCACATGGTCTGGGATCATTTTTGAGAAAAGTCATCTTTTTGCCCCTGCTGGACCCTGTTGACCCATTTGGGCACCCACCTGTTTGGGCTTGAGCTTGCAGCTTGCCGCAGCCTAGTGGGCCCAGGTATTGGGGTCTAGGCGTCCGTTTGGGCAATTCTGAGGGGTGGAAACCACAAAAAGTGGGGGGTTGGGGGTGGAGTTGGTGCCCTCGGAATCGCATTTTGAGCCATGTAGCCAAAGATATGGCCTATTCTTGGTTTGTGGCTGTCGGCATTTGGAGCTTATGGGGGCCTTTTTGGGCCGTTTCCGGGACATATCATGGAGTTAGAGGGCCGCAAAGAGCTCGTTGACACGGGGAAGTCAAGCGGCACGTGCAGTGTACCCACCGTTTCCCTTTGTTTGGCCGTTTTGAATGTGTTCCAGGGCTTTTTTGGCCCAAAAATGGCTGTTTTTGGCCCCAAACTGCAGTTTTTGAAACTGAGGTCCGCCACTTGCGAATCCCGTTCCCGGCCGCCACCGTTGAGTTTCTCACTCAAACTTTGTGTGATTGTACTTCACACCCATAGGTATCATCCACCAAAATTTCACCCGAATCTGAAGCACCACGACGGAGTTCTGATTTTTACCCATTTCGCGCGTGCTGTTGCTTGCTGCTTGCTGTTGCTGCTTGCTGCTTGCTGCTGTTGCTAAACCTGGTAGGTCCACCCTAGACACTAAAAAGGGTTATAAAACCAAGACTGGTTCCACCAGCTCGGTGACCCTAACCCTAATCAAGACTGAACATTGGGACTGAGATGGTGGGGGAGGGAATATTGGGCACACTTGTAAAAGGGTGAAACTTGAAATATGGACGCATGTTGAGGGACACAAAGAAAGATCTAGGCCACTGCCGCCTGATAGCCCCCCCCCCCTCCGCCCCGAAATTCTTCCTTGCTCGCGTTGTTTGCTCGAGAGACGTGCACCCCAAGCACCCCCTCTCTCCGCTAGCACCCCCCCACACAATCCCCCGGAACCCCTTGTACACACCGTCCGTCCTAAAAATGTCTTTTTCAAGGGTTTCTGGGCACTTGCATGGGTCAACAAGTGTCAAATCTGGCTCAAACTAGCTTAAACCACTTGTCTGGGCACCCCAAGTGGTCTAGGAACACTTTTGGAAAAAAACATTTGTGACCACCTTTGGACCCACGGGTGACCCCCGTAAACCTACCCGAGCACTTGCACCGTGCACACTGGTGGTGCCAATAGGGCATTGAAGGGTGTCGACAGCATGGAAACACTTTGCAAGTCATCCGCTTCATCATTATTTATCATCACAAGGGTGCCCAACACAATCCATAGCAGTCAAACACAATACAAGAAGGTATAACTCGAAAAAGTATGCAAAAGGGTGCTCCTCAATAGGGATGTAGGTGCGAATTCGCACCGAGTTGGTGAAGCACCTTGAATTCGAATTCGCAGTTGAATAGTAGAATTCAAGGTTAAAGCTTCATTCATTGTGGTAGCGCCGTCGCGGGCATGGCTGCATCGGCGATTTTTGGACTTTTGTTTGCCAGATTTCTCCGAATTCTTTGAGAGTCGGAGGCTGATACCTCGTACAATCATTATTCATGATACAAACTAACTATCTATCGTTCCAGTTTCTGTTGCGGTGCGATTTTTTCCCATCGATGTGGCACTCCAAAATCGGGCCGGAATGCAAACTGGAACAGGAGATAGTTGGTTTTGATGATGAATTAACATCCTACAAAGTCCCAGCCTTTGACTCCCAAAGAATTCGGAGAAATCGGCCGAACAAAAGTCCAGAACATCGCCGATGCGGCAAAGGCGGCGCCGATGCGACTTTCAGCAAATTTTCGCCACGAATTCGCAATCCTGTGAAATTCACGGCGAATTTGCAGCGAATTCGCCGAATTCAAGTTGAATTCCCTGCCAAAAAGAGGTCTTTGGGCCCATTGATTGGGTGCAAACCCCACTAGTCAGTGATCAAAGGTGTTTGTTCATCACCGAGGTTGGTTCCAATGCAAATGACCCCCCTCAGAGCACATGCTAGACACCCAAATGGGCCCCAAAAAGGGCATTTTTTGGCCATTTTTGATAGATTTTGAAACCTAGGTCTGCCACTTGGAACTCCCGTTCCCAGCTGCCACTGTTGAGTTTCTAGCTCAAACTTAGTGGGATGGTACTTCACAACAGTAGCCATCATCCACCAAAGTTTCTGAATACGAAGCACCATTATGGAGATTTGATTTCCCCGCATTTCGCGCGTGTTTGCTGCTTGCTGCTTAGGGGTTTTCTTACTGTGTGTGCTACTAGACGGTAGTAGCTACATAGGGTGGAGGGTGGGGTTTTCAGAATTTCTGGGTGGGTGGGTTCCCCCCCCCCCCCCCGCGTAGGGTAGACCATTGTGGGGCACTTTGGGTCAGCGCCAAAGGCGCTAGTCAAGGCATTTTGCCCAAGGTATTTGGGTGGATGCCCCCCCCCCCCCCTGTGGTTTGTGCTGCAGTGCAGCGAGGCAAACCAATGAACCGAGAATCGTGGCTATGACCATATGCCTGTGACACGGGGGTATATGAGAGCTCAGTATCCGTTACTCATGGCCCTGTGGGGGTGGGACATTTGTGGGTCTGTGGGTTTGCCCACGATCTGGGTGGCTGGGTCCCTGAACTCGCCCCCCCCCCCCCGTGGTTAACAAAAAGCCTGTTGCTGCTCGTCCAACTTGGTAGGTCCACCCTAGACACTCAAGAGGGTTATAACACCTTACCTGGTTCCACCCTCCTGTGACCCTGACCCTAACCCTAGCACTAAGGCTACTTCGGTGACAAGGGTAACTGCATACTTGTTGCTCAACGCATGTAGCCAAGTGAGAACCATACATTGTATCATTCTAGAAACATGTGGGGGACATGCATGCATCACCCTTTTTGTGCGGACCCTTGTTGACAAAAATTTCCTTCCAGCGCCCTTGGCACAAATGGAAATAATGGCCCCTGTCATGGGAGCCCTTTTCTAAGACTCCCCCCAGTTTTGGGGGGCTCCTGTGACCCCCGCCTCCTCCTCAAAGTGAAAGTCCGACTTTCCCTGTGTCAATAGCAGGCTAGCCAAATTTTCGGTCAAAGTTGGAGGTGGCCAAATTTTCAGTTAGCATGACACCGTCTGCAATTTTGCATGACAGGTGTGGCTGTTTGACATATTGTCCTGCGAATTGCCCAAAATTTTGTTTCCATAGGTGCAAGTGTGGCACCACCCACAGGGTTTGGCTGGGGTCACATGCGTAGGACAAAAATGAAATACTTGTCCTTCAGCGCTGGTTGTTTTCATTGGTAGTGAAGGTCTGAAGCACGTCCAATTCTTTCTGCCACTCGGCTGACAAAACCTTCGCATAGTATGGTTGGAGCCAGCCAGCCATTTGTTTGCTGGAAACTTACATTTGTACTGAAACCCAAGTCCAAGACCTTAGCATTTAGTGTTGTGGCGCACTTCCTGCGTGTCTGTTTTTTTTCGCACGTGCCCTTTTCATAGTGCATGGCTGTGAAGACTGAGAAGGAACCTGAAGTGGAGGCACAGATAGATGCCTTCCTCATTGATGTCAAGCGGGGGAATTTCCGGCCAGATTCAAGCCCAAGTCTGCAAGTTGCAAGGAAGGCAGCAGAGATACTTCGCCAGATTGTAACTCACACAGGCCGCACCAACATCAATGGACTTCTTTCGACGGTGAGACAGAAGGGAATGCGTTTGAGCGAGGCCTCACCTTACAATATGGTCATTGAAAACGTCACAAGACGAGTCATGTACATCATCCGTGAGGAATATGAGAACATTATCCGTGAGCCTGAGACTCAAGAACAGCGCCTCGCAACAACCCCAAGTGCATCCCCTGCGGATCGGTCCCCTTCGATGCAGCCAGCAGATCTCACCCTGCCCCCCGTCGCAGCAGATTCCGGTGACACGGACAACAAACTGTCGCCACCGATCTCTATCACAAAGGGGGACCATGACACCGGCAGTTCACTCTCCAGCACTCCTGAAGATATTTCGCCGCTAAAAAAGACCCGCTCTGCAGTCAATCCCCATCTGAGTGGCCTCACCCAGCCCGAGCTGGATCCGGTGATCCTGACTGCTAAGACACAGGACCGTCTGTGGGTCAAGGGAAAGTGGAAGGCAGGAGTCATTGCCCACATTACTGAGTACATCCAGGAGTTGAAGGAGATCCGTGACATCATCAGCGATCAAGCCAAGGAGCACCTATATGCCGGCGAAGTGGTGCTGACGTTGGGATATTCGCACATTGTGGAGGCGTTCATTAAAAGGGCAATCAAGGAAAAGTTTGAGGTCATTGTTGCAGAAGGCAGCCCAACAAATCGGGGGCACATGCTGGCAAAGAATCTCTCTGCCGCGGGGATCAAGACCACGCTTATCCCTGACTCAGCCATTTTTGCAATTATGTCACGGGTCAACAAGGTTCTACTGGGGGCCTATGCAGTGCTGGCAGACGGTGGGATTATTGCAGAGGCGGGGACACATATGGCAGCGATGGCCGCCAAAGCCCACCGCACACCTTTGGTCGTGTTAACAGGCCTTTATAAGCTTTCCCCTGTCTTCCCTATCAACATCGGGCGGTTTGCAGCTTGGACCTCCCCGGCACCCGTCATGCCTTTCAACACAGTGCACCGGACCAATCTGGCAGCACAGCAAAGTCCGGATGCCGGCATCAATCATCTGTATGTGCGCAATCCACAGTGTGACTATGTGCCACCAGATCTGATTCATACCTACGTCACAAACAACGGTGCCGTAAATCCATCGTATACTTATCGGTTACTGGCTGAGCTGTACAACCCTGAGGATTACGAGTTGTGATTATCCATTGAAGGGGTGAACATATGAGGGGTATAAGAGGTGAGGAGCCGAATACAGGCAGTCAGATAATGTCCTTTTTGGCAGGGTTTCTGCCACCTTTCATCCGTTGCCCCTCAGCCCTCTATGAAGGTGGCAGTTTTCCCCCTTGTTAACCTTTTTTGCCGTTGACGGCGCCTGTATCTGGCTGGCCATGCTGGGGGAATAGGCATTTGCGTGCCGGAGTTATTTTGGGGGCCCAAAACATCAGAGTTCCACAAATCTCATTGCGCATATTGTACAAACTTTGCCCGGCAGGATGTGCAGACAGGGGGGATGGGATGATGTCCGTTTGCACATCATCACGAATTAAGTGTCTGGGTCAGACATGGAATGATGTCTTGAATTGGGTTGGCAGACAGCAAAACGCCAGCGGGCAGGGATGAAAACTGAGATATGTGCAGGTGTTGCAGTACAAAACGTGCAAGTTGATATGTGTTGTATATATGTTGGTCACAACAGATACGAACTCCACTGCCGTGGTCATTCAGCTACATGTGCCTGTGGTGGGTGTGTGGGGTTTAGTGGTGTATATACATTTGTTGAGTCATGTGTAAAGGTAGGCTGCCCAGGGGTGGAACACACGGGCATTTGGTTGACAGGTGGTCGATGGCAGGCATGGTGTAGGGTGAGAAAGCATTTGAACAGAATGAATGCTGTTGGCAAGTATGCCAGGGTTGGGCGGGTATTGCCTAGTGGATCCAATTCGGTGGAGTCATGGGTGTCGGATTGATGTACTTTGATACTGTTTCGCCGCACATAGATGCAGTGCAAGTGCTAAAAAGAATTATCTCTGCTTTTCCTCTTGCCTCCTCTGTGTCTGCCAAGGTATTTTGCATGCTTGAGAGGTCGGTGGGGAACTGTTCAGCGAGTTCAGGTTTCCTGCTGGTTGAGACATGCAACAGCTTTCACATTCATGATTTGGATTTGCCCCCCCCCCCCCACACACAGATGGGCATTTCTCGGGGGGGACATTTGAGGACACCCTGCTCCTACTCACATCGGTGAATGGTGCTTGCAACCCGTTGGCAGAGTGCCCAAATACAGATAACGATGTAGTGGAAGAAATTCGTGGAATGGTGAAGCCACTGTGACTCAGCCCATACCAAAGATGTCTTTCATACCCCCCACCCCCAGGGGCAGTAAAATCTGATGGCCACAACAATAATATATTTCTTTTAATCGTGCACCACTGTCCACACCTTGTCCAGGAAGAATTTTTTTTTTGACAACGAGTCAACACCACAACTTTGTCCCTGGAAGCACGTGTATAAATGGAGGATGGTGGTGATGGTGGTGGTGGGGAGGGTGATACAAATGGAGGGTGGTGGTGGGCACCGACCCCCCTGGCTGGTTTTGATTGAACACGTCCGCGAAGTGACATCACAAAAAGCCTGGATTCTGGGGGGCTTAAAAAGCATTTGTGCCTTCCAAGAGAAGGATGGCAGGATCTGGGGTATGACAATAAACAATCCCGCCTACCTTTTGATGATCGCGGGACCTCACTGGCCCTGTAAACTCCCCCGGTGAGCCCGTCTGCCATGGCTGGGGGATAGGGCGCCAAGCCAAGTGGCGATGGCTGTCGCGATGGTGGGCAATAGCCACGGGTGCCAGGACGAGGACAAGGACAAGAACGAGGAGGAGTAGACAATTAACTTGATACCGCTGCCTTGTGGAAGTAGGCACTCCGTGAGGTAGTGGTGCAAAATGCGAAATGGATGAAACCGCTGCCTTGTGGGACTGGGCACCCCATATGGTAGCGAATCAAAACGCAAAATGGATGAAACAGTACCTTGCA